>JAVJIF010002063.1:0-410649 GCA_038442645.1 Agave tequilana | reverse complement strand
TTTGTTAAGGCATAGCTTCGCTCTCCGAGCGAAGTTGGCCTAACAATAGCTTCGCCCCGAAGCTTAGCTTCGCAGCTGCAGCTTAACTCCGCACTCCGCACTCCACACGAAGGCAGGAGGCAGAAAAATATCCAAGTGTTAGCTTCGCTCTGGAAGCTTGACCTCAAACAACATAACGTAACGAAGCCCCCGGGGCTAACTTCGTCAGAAGGATACTATTGCCTAAAATTTGTTTTAAGGGCATTAAGGTCTTTTTTGGTTGCGCTCCAAAGGTCAGCTTCGCATCCTATCATTCAATAGGATGTGAACCACCTAAGGGATAGCTTCGCCTGGAAGCTTGAAGAAGAGACCCTTCGGTTCTTTGATTCCCAGTCAAGAAACCAAAGGAATTTCAGAACCAGGCGAGAAGGAATTCCCCAATTGAGAACTCCCTGAATCACTGGACCACAATGGATCGTTCTAGATTCATTATGAGATAGCCAAAAGATTGGCTTCAAGAAGAGATGAAAATCTCTGAACAAAAGGGAAAGATCCCTACCCGCGATAGGTCGTTCGATGTCCGGAGGAGGAGAAGGACCCTCCGTCGTAGAGGTTGCTACCTCTTTTCCTGCTCGTCTTTTGGGAGCCATCGGAGAACTGAAGTAGTTCTTGAAATTCCAAACGAAGGAGGAAGAAAGAAGAAAAGAGTCAGAGTGCTCTGAAAATTCAAAGAGAAGTGGTGCCTTCTCTTTCAGCCCGATCAGGCTTTTATAGGCTGATGATTGCCTAAATGTCGCCTCCTTGAAAGGAGCGCAGGCAGTCGTTTCAAATTAATTTGAAACGGCGCCTAAAGCGCCTTCCCAAGAAGCGTTACTTCAGCCCCACTAAGGGCTAACTCCGTCGTGAGTTCAGCGTCGACTTCATGCAATGTTTGAGTAACTTCGCCGAAAGATGAACCTTAACCCTCCTGAAAGCTCAAACTTTGCAGAAAATTCATGCTAGCTTCGCTGGAAGCTCATTCCTGATTCAGATAGGATTTTGTCTTTAACTTCGCAGGAAGTTTAGCCCGTCGGTCCACTCCAGGTGTTCTCGGGTCAAAAAGGAGGGAAACAAAGCAAATAAACAGTATAAAATAAACTTTTATTGATTCAAAAGGGAAGATACAATGGCGCTACATCAAGGTGGTTCGTACAACGAATCATTGCTCCAAAGGCATACAAGTGGTCCTATCTACTTCCAAGCCAAACTAACTGGACACGAAAGGCCTTCCTCCTGCACAAGACTGTAATCCTTCGCATAATGGCAGTTTTGCCATAAGAGGCTGGATCTTCTTTGATGAAAATTGGCAAAGGACCGGTTGCCACCAGAAAGCTGGATCTTCTTTGATGAAAATTGCCAGAGGAAGGATCCGAGACCTTACAGGTGACGTCTGCTTTCTCGAAGTGGATCATCTCGGATAAGCGACTACCAACCTCTTCTGGGAACACGCATCAGCTGCCCCAGTTTGTTCCTCCTGCTTAGGATTAAAATTTCAACTAAAAAATCAAGAGACAAGTTTCTTGTCTCTTTCATTAAGATGAAAGACTGGCAAGCACAATTCACTGCAATGCAAGATGGGAAGCAGGTTAGCAGTAAATCAAAAGAAAAAATGCAAGCATGATACACTAAGTCAAATTCTTTAGGTGAAGCAATTTATATCTGATCCAGTTGCGCTTTAAGGATGGATTTCAATTAAGTAGAAGATAGCCTTGCTTGCACAGTGATGATGGGCTAGCTCAGCATAAGCCAAGTCCTAGCCTCGCCTATATTGCTAAGCCAGACTGATCCAGAGGGACACAGTTTTAGCCCCACCCATATGGCAAGACTGGCTCAAACTTGAAGAGACTAAGTCCCAATTCTTGCCTATATGGCGAACTTAACAGGCAAGCATGCAATGATCTTTCTTTGATCAAGTGAAAATGATAGCTTCGCCGGGAAGCTGGGAAATAGGGCTGAAGCCCTTCTCTGTAAATTAGTCAGATACAAAATGAAGAGTAAGGAAAATCAATCCCTGAAGCAGCCGATAAAGCTAAATTAAGGGAGATAAACTCCCTAAAGTCATTTGTCCATTGGTAAAGTCTCTGGATGACCGAGACTCACCAGTTCTTAGCCGGTTAATGGGCAGAGTGGGCACCCCCACTATTTCAGAGATCTGAGTATACTTCTCTGGACAACCAGGAGAAGTCATGAGCAGACTGCTTCTCTGCAGAGGACCTCAAGTGTCCTATTTATAGGCCACATAGCCTGATCGCACCGTCACTGCTTCAAGCTTAGAAGCGCGAGCGAATTTAAGGCATTTACTAAGCCTTGAGAAAGGGAATAGTCTCCCTTGGAAATGCACGAGGAAGCAATGATCTTCCTCGTTAATGCAAGAGAGGCTATTCTAACCTGGAAAAAAAGGGCAATCCTTCTCGTAACTAGCCAAAAGCAGTTAGCCTCAGGAAAGGAACGACGTTCCAAGACCAATTTGAAGCGAATCTACTCCGGGAGGCTCGAACGCGGAGCTATCCAGACGCGAAGCTACTCAGAGTCGCGAGTCTACACGATTCCTTGGCGAACTTTTTAATCCGGAAGCAGGATTGAAAGCGAAGCTGAACTCAACTACCATAGCGACATTCGTACTTCACATATCATCAATCAAAGCAATTCAAAGTATTTCGAAGCCTGAATCATTCCATTGCAGACTTTCGAAAACTTTGAAGGGGGTCTTGTTGACACTCTAAAAAAGACAAAATTCCTGACTGGCCTGAACAATGTCTAAACTTGTTGACATTTACAAAAGACAAGTGACAGACAAGCTGACGACCAGTTCTGTACCCATCTCCGAGGGACAAATCAGTAACTTGGACTCTACTAATTCAGTGAAGTAGACAATGAGCCCAGATTGTCATTGAAGAGACCTAAGCAGGTCTAAGATGCTAAGTTAGCTCAACACTTTGCATCACATGAGCCCAAGGGGATAGCCTCGCCTGAGAGGCTAAGTTTGTCCAACTTCGCCTTGAAGCCGTTCAAAGCTCTATCGGAGAGCTAACTTACAGCTTCGCCTGAAGTGCTCAGTTAACTCCAAAAGAGAGTTAGTTTCGCTCGAAGTCATACACGTAATCGTGCAGAAGGATGGTAGCTTCATTACAGATGTTACCCAGCTCCGCTGAAGAGCTTTCTTCTGACTTCGCCAGATGCTCCTTCCAGCTCCGCTGTGAGCTCGACGCGACAGTTCCGCTGCGGGTCTGTTTATAGTCAACCTTTGACCAATCAAATCTCCAGATGAGATCAAATCTTCAAGATCAAATCTAATAAAGATCAAATATGAGATCAAATTTGGTAGTTGTTTACCGTAATCTCATGACTCTCTTAAAACAAGTAAGAAGATCAAGGGAGATCTTTCAATTATTTGGAAAGAATCAAAACAGATCAGGAGATCGATGCTACCTGCTATTCCTAACTTTGCAAAAGCTGATTCTAACCTCGCAGCAAGGCTACTTTCCATATTTAAACAGATTAACTCAATCTGTTTTCGAATTTTCAAGGACAATTATTCCCCTGCTCTCCCTATAAATAGCCCACCAGAGGCACAAGAGAGAGAGGCATAGATGATTGAGGTGGAACCTGCACACAAAATACAGTATTTCAGAACTTAAGATTAAAAAGTACAAGTTACTCAATTCTACCGCTATAGCAAGTGGCTATGCGGGTCGTGATCCACAAGGAGGGACTAGCGATGGAAGCTTTTCTAGCAAGTTCTCTTTTATGTTACCATTAAAGGTTAAAGTTCTTCTTTAGTTTCTTAAAAAGAAAGAGAAAAATGAAGTTAAAGTTGAGTTAGAAAGAAAGCGGTAGAATAAGAAGGTGGAGAAATAAGAAGTGATTTGTACAAATGAGATTGAAAAAGAGTGATAAAAGATTTAGTGGATTGTGGTGTTCTAAACTAAATGATTAAAAGAAAAGAAACTAAAAATTACTTACTTCTTTTGGCCAAATACCTACCTTGAATCTTTTGCAATGATGTTACCTTGAAGCGAGGCGATCAACGTATAGCCTATAAGAGTCAATTCCCATTTCCTCCACATTATATCATCAAGATGTTGCAAGTATGAAGTGATACAGAATGAAACTCAAAATCCATCGTCATGGGCTATCGGTGGCACTCGCAAAGGCAAGGCTCTTTCACTGCTTTTAGACTCACTTGGATAACACTTGTACCAAAAGAAGAAAAGTAGAGAAGAAGAAGAAGAATACAAAAACAAAGTACATACAAAAGGGAACTACAGATTCGATTTTATAACAATAAGAGAAAAGAATGAAATCTTACACGGTGTCACTCTCAGCACAAGCTTTATTCTCGTTCTCCTATGAAACTCTGATCTCCTCTGATTTACATAAATTAAAACTAAAATTACATGAAAAGAAAAACAAAAACCTACACTACAAGAATGAAAAACTGGACTAAATCCTATCTCTGCATGGTCATCTCCTTGCCTTTGAGATTGCAGGTATTTATAGAAGAAATGCAAAGGTTAGAGGAGTATGAGGATAGGAAAAGCTAGCTATTTCTGAATTTGAATCCTCCCTTATTTCCAAACTTGATTTGATGTGGATATTCAGTTCTGATCTGTAGTTGTTGGCGTATTGATTGCTGAATATAACTTATTAAAATATAGAATTAGAAATAGTGATAAACATAAAAGTTGTAGCTCTGTGAGTTATCTTTCTGGATCATCTTGAATTATCAGATTTGAGTTTTAGTAGCAAAAGTTATGATTCAAATACTGAAATGTATCCATTCAGAATCCGAGTCAAACTTGCTTCATCTCATCCGTTGATCTTCTCTCTATCTATTTATCTCTCTGTATTTGATATTATCCTCGATTGATCTTTAGCTAATCAAAATGGATTTAAAGAAATCTGAATTTTACTGGTTTTCATTTGGTGTTATCTTTCTGATTTGCTCTGATCTTCAGCTGAACATTTGCCCCAATCCTTGATTTGTTCTAACTAGATCTAGGATCATCCTCAGCTAACCAAATAGATTCAGTTAAATCTGATTTTAACTGGTATTTATTTGGTTTAATCCTCTTTCTCTTCATTATTATCTTCTACAAAATAGACATTTAGGACAAAGAAATTAGCAGATTTATTACACGATAAATGTAGGAGTGTAATGAAAAGAATGCAAAAAATGTGTACGATCACACCCCCACACCTATTTTTTGCTCGTCCTCGAGCAAAACAATAAAACTAAACCAAAGATTATTAGACCACTTTCGTAGGTCACACGATTGCACTGAGCTTGTGCAACAAGTCGTTAACCTCTAGGTTTTCCCTAGAGGACGAGTTTTGTCTCGTGAGGGTTTTCAGTAGATTACACCCACAAAATCCATAAAGAAAGAAAAAAAAGAGTTAGTATTTTCGAAAAGCATTTTGAAAGAGAAAAATATTTGAAATATAATTGTAAGATTTAAGTAATCTATAAGTTATAAGAAAACTAAATTTTTCATTCCTAAACTTAGCTTCTATTCAAAAATTTGTTTTCAATCAAAGTAAGGAGTCAAATTGTACTTCTCATCTAGTCTATTATTTTACCCTAAGTCATATGCACCTTGTGACCGTGAAAATTTTGACTAAGGGTTCATTAACTCTAACTCTTATGCCTTATTTATTTATATATAATTTTGGTGGTATTATTCCTTAGTTCTATTAGGCTTTCTAATCTGCCCATGTAACGAGCCTTTAATCGATGACTCCCAAACCAAATGGTTTTAGGGCACCGGGTGAGAAAACACCAAAAGGACTTAAGACTCGAGCAAACAAGGCCACAAAACTAAGGATTTTATTATATGAACCACTTTTAGGCATGAATACTTATGCTTTATTAGGCACAAATACCCAGCTTAATCAGAGGATTTTTTTTATTTTTTCTCAAACTTATCTAATCATCTTTTGCATAAATACCAAGGCTTACTTAGGCCAAAGCACCTAGCTAATCAATAATTAGATTGTTCATCTTTCATATTTTTTTCGTTTTTTTTATAAGGCATAAGAATCTTCGTTTTTTGAACCCTAAGTGTGTAAGTGTATGAAGTGTGCATATTTCATTAAGGTAAAGATCAAAACTAAATTACTTTGACAAATTATCTTCCTAACTCTAAAAATCAAACAAATAATCTTATTTTGACCAAGTTTAAGAAATACTAATTTTGATTTTCCTTTTCCTTAAAATTGACTTAATTTCTTACAAAAAATATGTCAAAATATTGTTTCTATTTTCAAAAAGTTTTAAAAGTAAAGAAAATGTTAAATTTTTTTAATAAAAAGAAAAACCTAAGTTATGTTAGAACCCTCCCCCACACCTATCTCATGTATTTCCTCAATGTATGAATTAAGGCATAGATGCATGAAAAAGAAGACAGGGAAGAAAATACTACCTTAAGGTGGTGGTTCCGGTGGTGGTCTGATTGGTCCACGAAATGCGGCCCAATCGACTTTTTGCGGAGTTCGGAGGAACCCACCAAAAATTTCTCTAATATAACCCACTAAAATGATATATACATGAATAATTTTTATTAAATATTTTACCCCATCTAATTTCTAAATTCCATAATTAATTTCAGAGTCAATTTTGTCAACCGCCTTGTCCCAAAATGGAGTGTGAAAAGATAGAATGATTGACTTGGACTCAGGAAGTACGGGAACTAATACCGACTCAGGAAAGTGACTTAAGTCAAGTAAAGGTTTCAGAGTCGAGATTGGTTCAGGAAGTGGGTCCAAATCAAGAAGTTGAAACTCAAGTCCACATTCATTTTCCAACAATGGAATGTGACTTAATATTGGTGATTCAAGTTCAAGAATGATAGGTGTGGGAATCAAAAATGACTCTAAAATATTACTCAAGTCGGGTAACAAAATAGGAGTCAATATTGATTCGAGAATTTGAACTGGATCACAGATTTGAGAATCTAGGTAACATTTCTCATTGAGTTCAATTCATAAAAATGAGAACTTGCCAATTTATTAATGGGACTTTCAAAATTATAAAATTGCTCAAGTTCAATATGATGATCATCAAAGATGGGCGATTCAATTTCATTATGAATTGGCACAGGATCCAATGTTGACTCGGGAAAAAGATTGAAATCAGGTGAAGACACCGGAGTCATAATTGAATTAGGAAGTAGAATTGAATCACTATGTTGAGGTTCATGATCATATTCATTTTCAAATTCAATTTCAGGAAAGGATAACTTGCCAAACTGTCAATGTCACTTTCAAAATTTGGAGTTTGGGTAAGTTCAAATGATTGTGCTGAAATGAAACCTTGTGTTCCAAAACAACATGACTCTTCGGCTCTAACAGAATGGTTACCGACATCAGAACTGGCCAAATGGTGAGAACGTAGAGATTGGACCATCATATCTATGTCATGATTACGAGCGTTTTGCGCCTGAGTCATGGCTTCAAGCATCTTTTCATAGTTGATAGGTTCATCGTTTTGTTGCGATTGGTCTTGAAAAGATGAAGTATTGTTTTGGAATGGTGGTAAAATTGTGAGTCCATCAGATTTTGTGATTGTTGTTTGGACTCACGCATACTCATTTTCAAAATTTATGGTTTTCTATTTTGGACTGGTGGAACTGAGTATGAATCTTGGAAATATTGTGGACAACGTGGATAAGGATGACAAGTTGGTTGAAAATTGGACTCGGGTGAGGTGAATCCCCGTTGACTCTGTGAAGAGTTGAAATTATTCTGAAAATTATGGTTATGAGATTGGGGGCATGGGTTATATTGATTCGGATAAGACCAATCTAGCACACTAGGTTGGTTAAAGTTATGATATGCCGGGTTGGTAATATCCGAAAAAGAGGTTGGTGTGTAATATGGATTACCATTAAAATTGAAAAAATTATTGTTATAAGCCATATCACACAATAAAACACAAACAAAGAAAAAAACAAACAAATAAGCAAACAAAAAGAAAAAAATACTAACCTAAGTTAGGGTAGACCTTTGACCTAGACGACTCCTAACTGGTTAGACTGTCCATAGGAGGTATAATGCAGACTTTGACCACAAGCTAATTAGCCAGGTCAGGGCAAGATTGGTGGGAGGTTATCCGTCAAAGACGTTCCTCAATTAAGTAACTACCAACCTTTGGGCTTTCGGCCCTTAATCCCCTTCCTAGACACTGATTTGGCAGGAGTCAAATTCCAACACCTTCCCCCTTAGGATAATCTCCTAATTGAGTCCGAGATGTCCCTAGGGCCAACGTCTACTCATTTTTAGTTAGGTTTGGGTTAGTGAGTGAGGAGATTGTTTGTGGGCTAAGGGAGAGTAATGACTTCCCCACCTTATCTTGTTTATAGGATAAACCCTTAGATCAATTTAGTGCAGTGTACAAGAAAAGCAACACTCAAGCAATGTAAACAATCCAAAAGTGTTCTTATACTAGATGCTATGCACACGTACCTTTGCTCCAGCACTCTTCAACAGTAATAGAAAATGTAAACGAATTAGACACGTGCCTAAATGCAAGTCTAAACCATTTTTAGCATTTAACATACATCATTTTACTGTTGTGTTGGAAATGTATATACAGTGAGTCAAACAAGAAAATAAATGGCTACAGATTTAAACTTTGCAATTCAGCTAACCTGCAGAAAATACAGGTTAGTAGTTCACTCAGATTGCCACAGGAATGTAGCAAATCTGAGGGCTTTTTGGCTCTGCTTCTTTAAGCAGAGTCCAAGGCCACTTATATGTCCACTGCAGCAAAAAATTCCTTGTTGTCAAACCTGTACACCAAGAACAAAGAAGAAAGTTAATCAAAAATGTATACTTTAAAGAGAATTACTTACCGTCCCTCCCCGGCAACGGCGCCAAATTTGATTGAGGTGGAACCTGCACACAAAATACAATATCTCAGAACTTAAGATTAAAGAGTGCAAGTTACTCAATTCTACCGCTATAGCAAGTGGCTATGCCGGTCGTGATCCACAAGGAGGGACTAGCGATGGAAGCTTTTCCAGCAAGTTATCTTTTATGTTACCATTAAAGGTTAAAGTTCTTCTTTAGTTTCTTAAAAGAAAAGAGAAAAATGAAGTTAAAGTTGAGTTAGAAAGAAAGCAGTAGAATAATAAGGTGGAGAAATAAGAAGTGATTTGTACAAATGAGATTGAAAAAGAGTGATAAAAGATTTAGTGGATTGTGGTGTTCTAAACTAAATGATTAAAAGAAAAGAAACTAAAAATTACTTACTTCTTTTGGCCAAATACCTACCTTGAATCTTTTGCAATGATGTTACCTTGAAGCGAGGCGATCAATGTATAGCCTATAAGAGTCGATTCCCGTTTCCTCCACATTATATCATCAAGACGTTGTAAGTATGAAGTGATACAGAATGAAACTCAAAATCCATCATTATGGGCTATCGGTGGCACTCGCAAAGGCAAGGCTCTTTCGATGCTTTTAGACTCACTTGGATAACACTTGTACCAAAAGAAGAAAAGTAGAGAAGAAGAAGAAGAATACAAAAACAAAGTACATACAAAAGGGAACTACAGATTCGATTTATAACAATAAGAGAAAAGAATGAAATATTACACCGGTGTCACTCTCAGCACAAGCTTCGTTCTCGTTCTCCTATGAAACTCTGATCTCCTCTGATTTACATAAATTAAAACTAATAATTACATGAAAAGAAAACAAAAATCTATACTACAAAGAATGAAAAACTGGACTAAATCCTATCTCTGCATGGTCGTCTCCCTTGCCTTTGAGATTGCAGGTATTTATAGAAGAAATGCAGAGGTTAGAGGAGTATGAAGATAGGAAAAGCTGGCTATTTCTGAATTTGAATCCTCCCTTATCTCCAAACTTGATTTGATGTGGATATTCAGTTCTGATCTGCAGTTTGTTGGCGTGTTGATTGCTGAATATCACTTATCAAATGACAGAATTAGAAATAGTGATCAACATAAGAGTTGTAGATCTGTAAGTTCTCTTTCTGGATCATCTTGAATCATCAGATGTGAGATTTAGTAGCAAAAGTTATGATTCAAATACTGAAATGTATCCATTCAGAATCTGAGTCAAACTTGCTTCATCTCATCCGTTGATTTTCTCTCTATCCATTTATCTCTCTGTATTTGATATTATCCTCAATTGATTTTTAGCTAACCAAAATGGATTTAAAGAAATATGAATTTTACTGGTTTCCATTTGGTGTTATTTTTCTGATTTGTTCTGATCTTCAGCTGAACATTTCCCCCAATCCTTGATTTGTTCTAACTAGATCTGGGATCATCCTCAGCTAACCAAATAGATCCAGTTAAATCTGATTTTAACTGGTATTTATTTAGTTTAATCCTCTTTCTCTTCATTATTATCTTCTACAAAATAGACATTAAGACAAAAAAATTAGCAGATTTATTACACGATAAATGTAGGAGTGTAATGAAAAGAATGCAAAAAATGTGTACGATCAATAGACACACACGCACACAGGCAAAGAGACGCACAGAGAGAGGCGGCTAAACAGAGATCTATTCTCTTTCTTCCAAAAATTCAGAGAATTCAGAGAACTGCTTCTCTAATCAGGGTGTTGATACCCTAAGATCTTCATCTCAAGGAATCTCCGGAACTAGGCGAGAAGGAATTCCCAAGTGGAGGCAGTTTGATAAGTAGCAAGAGGGTTCTACCAACCTTCTGTTCTCCGATTCCCCGAACTAGGCGAGAAGGGAGTCCCATCGATCACATCGTCAAAGGGATAAAGTGGTCGCGCGCTGACCAGACTCCTATCGGCACACTTCTCCAGAATCTCAGAGGAGATTTACTTGTAATCTTTTTTTAGAATACTTATAATTTAGCTCCTCGACCCTTTTTGTAAGTTTTCCCCTTTGCAAAATCAATAGAAAACAATGAAGAGTTAAGGGTTCAAGCTTTTACTAAGCTAGACACACGTCCAACGTGACGTTCGCGTTTCAAACGCATTCAACGCGACACTCGCATCCAGAAGCATTCAACGTGATCTCTGTGTTTCACGAGATCCATGTTTCAAGACTGCGAGGGCCGCATTTCAACACTAGATGATGGTCGCGTTCCAACATCAAATGAGTGTCACATCTAAACATCAAACAAAGGTCCCGTCTTCATTGAAGTTCGCGTTTAAAGAATACAAGCACGATAGTCACATCTTCATCAATGAGAGACACGTTCTGTCTCACAACACAGGAGTATGTCGCTTCTTCTGTAATCAGTTCAACAGTATACAAAGGCAATCGATAACTTTACTGGTTCAACAGTACACCGACAATCAAATTAGAGTTCAGATAAGTTCTAAGCTGTGTATCTAGATGCTTATAAAGATCATCCCTGAATGTTTTAAGCAGTTCAACAGTACACTCATGAAGACCAAAATCCAGATAGGATCAAGCTCTGAGTACTTTGAAAGCTTGCCCATCCAATCGCAAAGGCCCAAATCAAAATGAAGTCTAAAATATTTCAAAATCCTTCCCATTTAACTACGGGGTTCAAAAATTTGGATCGGTCGCTGATACTACATATTTATTATCACATTACCATATTTATTATTTAATAATATTTTAATCCTATTTATTCTCTAAATTACATGCAGGCCTTTGTAAAAGAGGGAAGAGAAACGAGCCCAAAATCCCATTTAAATTTTTATTTAATTCAGAATCAAATTAAGGATCAGGGCAAATATGCAAAAGATTTAAGGAAATCAGAGCAAATCAGAGCAGATAATGCCAAATAGAAATCGATTAAATTCAGATTTATTTGAATTTATTCAGTTAGCTTGAGGATCAATAGAGATATCATTAAATCCGTAGAGCAAATCGAGAAACTAGTTGAACAAATGGACGGATCGTGAAATCAGAGAGCTGGACCCTCCGGATCTGGCTATCTGACCACAAAGCTGCCAAAAAAATGCCGCAATTGCCATGTTTCCATCGCAATCTTGTTGAGATAAGGGGAGCGTTTGCTTCCCCTATCTTCAGCCGCTCTCTCCCTTTTTGTTTTTACCTATAAATACTGGAATTTCTGAGGTTACAGGGAATGATTAGGCAGAGAAGGATTCTTAGGCTAGTTTTCATTCTAGTTTAGTTTAGGTTTTATTTTTCTTTTCATGTAACTTTTATTTATTTGTAAGTATAGATTAGACTGAGATTCGTGTAAGTAAGAGAGGGAGAGATTTATGTTGAGAGTGACATTGATAAAACTCCTCTTTTCTTTCATCATTTTACAAGTAATCAAAAGGTAACTTGTTTATTCTTCTTTATTTTATGTTCTTCTTCTTCTTTCTACTTTTTCTCTTTTAGTTTTGATGAGTATCCAAGTGAATCTAGCAGCATCAGTATAGCTATGTTTGTGCGTTTGCCACCGATATTTTATGATGATGATCTCCTCCTCAAGATTCTGCATCATTTCATTATTTTTTATCTTGATGATGTAATGCGAATGGGGACTGAGTTCAATCTTATGGATTATGCGTTGATTGCCTCTGAAGCAAGGTAAATGTGCCAATGATCCAAGGTAAGTTATCAACTGGAAGAGGCAAATAAGTTCTTTTAGTTTTTCTTTTTTTCTTTTAATCTTTTAGTTTAGATCACCACCATCTCCAACTCTTTTATTCACTCTTTTTAATTTCTTTATATAAATCCATTTTCTAATTTCTTCAACTTCTCAATCTACCACTTTCTTCTTAACTTAACAATTACTCTTTTTCATTTTCTTTTCAAGAATAAGAGAAGAACTTTAACCATTTTAAGTAACTTAAAAGAGAACTTACAACACGCTTCTATTGTTTGTCCCTCCTTGTGGATCATGACCCACATAGCCACTTCTTATAGCGGTAGTATTGAGTACTTGTACTTCTGTTCTGTATTCCTGAAATTTTGTATTTTCTGTGCAGGTTGAAACTTAATCAAATTTTTGGCACCGTTGTCGGGGAGGGACAGTAACTCTTTTTTTTTACTTTATTGATTAACTTTCTTCTTTGTTCTTGGTGTACAGGTTTAACAACAAGGGAATTTTTATTGTAGTGGATATATAAGTGGCCCTGGACTCTGTTCAAGAAAGCAGAGTACAAAATCCCTCAGATTTGCTGCATTCCCATGACAATCTGAGTGAACTACTAACCTGTACTTTTTGCAGGTTGATCGAATTGCAAAGTTTAAATATCTGTAGCTATTTATTTCCTTGTTTGACTCACTGTACATATATTTCTAATCTCAACAGTAAATTGTTTCTTGTAAATGCTAAACAACGTTTAGACTTGCATTTAGGCATGTGTTTATTTTGTTATATTTTTTATTTACTACTGAAGAGTGCTCGAGCCAAGGTATGTGTGCATAGCATTTAGTATAAGGTTCATCTTATATGAAATATTACTTGAGTGTTACTTTTTTGCTACATACTTGTGCACTGTACTAAATAGAATTAAAGGCACATCCTTAACAAGATAAGGTGGGGAGGTTATTACCCTCCCTTAGCCCACACGTAATCTCCTCACTCACTAACCCAAACCTAACTAAAATTGAGTAAACGTTGGCCCTAGGGACATCTCGGACTCAAATAGGAAACTGACCTAAGGGAAAAGTTGTTGAAAGTTTACTCTTGCCAAATCGGTGTCAAAGGTCAGGGATTGAGGGGCGAAACCCTGAAGACTAGTGGTTTAGCTTAATTAGGCCGTTGCTTTTTGCGCGGATGCCTCCCACAAATCTTACCCTAATCTGGCAGATTAACTTGTGGTCAGGTTCTGTAATATACCTCCCATGGAGAGTCTAACCAGTTAGGAGTCGTCTTGGTCTAAGGTCAACCCTAACTTAGGCTAGATTTTTTATCCTTTTTATTTGTTTGTTTGTTTGCTTTTTTTTGTTTTTTTTGGGTGTTTTTTGACATCTTGGTGATATGGATTATAATCATAATCATTCCTATGCATATGGTGACCCATACTTCGCCTCGACCTCTTTTGATCGGATATTACCAACCCAGCATATCATAACTTTAACCAACCAAGTAAACAGGATTGGTCTTATCCGAATCAATACATATCCCAGTCCCAATATTATGAACAAGACTGGAACAATCATCACTACTTTTCACAGAGTCAATGGGGATACAATTCCCCTGAGTCAAATTGTCAACCACCATTCCAACATTCAGTTTCTAATTTTTCTAGTCATGATCAGCCCATAGAAGAAAAATCTGAGGCAATGATAAGTATAGAAGTCATGATTGAGTCCCAAGAATATAAGCTGAAAATGATGGACTCACATTCCCATAAGACTCCCAAATCCAAATCCTTACTTCATGTTCCAAGTCCCACAACAAGAAGAAGAACCTAAGGACTCAGATAGGAGTATGAAAAACTGATTCGGTCCAAAAATAATTTTAACTAATCTGTCAATAGGTTAGAAGCACAAATGAGTCGTTTGATCAACATAATGAAAGAAAGGAATGAAGAAACTCTACCTAAAACATGTTCGACCATTCCCAATTGTCCTAGCCATATTGATAGGAACGAAGAATCTTGGTGTCTTGGAGACTTTGATCAAGACTCAATTTCATCACACAAATTTGAACTTGACCAATTTCAAAACTTAGACAAATTGGCAAGTTTTCCATTCAATAAGATTGAACTTGAATGTGAATGTAACCCCGATCCCAACCTTGTGATTCAATTTTCATCATTGAATCTATGTTGATTCCAGTATCATTACCTAATTTGGACCAGTTTTCAGAGCCAACATTTATTCCCATGCACATACATAGATCTAAAAATTGAATCACCAAATTTGGATAATCACATTCCATTGATGGCAAAAGATTGTGAATTTTAATTCTTTATTTGGACTCAACTCTTGAACCAAAATCAACTCTCGAACCCAAAGTTGATTTTTTTCGAGTTAGTATTGGTTCCCGAACCTATCACTCTTGAGCCCAAGTCAACCATTCCACCAAGTCATATTCTTCTGATGGACAGAGGTATTTACCATAATGACTCATTGATGATTTTCAAGACTGATTATGTAAAGGGAATAAGTTTCATGATAAGATCTTTCATGATCCTATTCATATTGGGGATTATAATTATGTACATAGAAAAGAAGTCAATAAAGGTGGGTTCCGTGAACTACTACATTACTTTGATTGGGTAGCAACGCTTGACACAATCGACCAACATCTGAACCACCCCCTTAAAGTAATAATTTTCTTCCCTTTCTTCTTTTTCATGTATTTATGCATTCATTCATACATTGAGGACAATGTATGAGATAGGTGTAAGGGAGGTTCTACATAACATAGGTTTTCTTTTTATTTTTTTAAAAAAATTTCTTTTAAAAACTTTTTGGAAAAAAACAATATTTTAACCTATTTTTTGTAAGAAATTAAGTTAATTTTAAGGAATAGGAGAATCATAATTAGGATTTCTTATACTTGATCAAAATAAAATTATTTGTTTGATTTCTAGGGTTAGAAAGAAAATTTGAAAAAGTAATTTAGTCTTGATTTTTACCTTAATGAAATATGCATGCTTTATACATTTACACACTTAGGGCTCAAAAACAAAGATTCTTATGACTTATTAAAAAAAGAAAAAGAAAAAGAAAAAGAAATATATATATATATATATATATATATATATATATATATATATATATATATATATATATATATATATATATATATATATATAATCTTCTGATTAAGTTGGGTATTTGTGTCTCATAAAGCATAAGTATTCGCGCCTAAAAGGTGTCCATATAATAAAATCTTTAGTTTTGTGGCCTTGTTTACTCGAGTCCTTAAGTCCTTGGGGTGTTTTCTTACCCGGTGCCCTAAGACCGTCCGATTTGAGAATCATTGACAAAAGACTCGTTATATGGGAAGATTAGAAAGCCTAATAGAACTAAGAAATAATACCACTAAAAATATTAAAAAATAAGGCATAAGAGTTAGAGTTAAAGAACCTCGAGTCAAAATTTCACGGTCACAAAGGTTCATATGACTTAGGTAAAACAAAAACTAGATGAGAAATACAATTTGACTCTTTACCTTAATCGATAACAAGTTTTTAAATAGAGACTAAGTTTAGGAATGAAAAATTCGGTTTTCCTATAACTTATGGATTACTTGAACTCTACAATAATACTTCAAATATTTTCTCTCCTTTTAAAAATGCTTTTCGAAAATACTAACACTTTGTTTCTGTTTCTTTATGAATTTTGTGGGTGTAATCCACTGAAAATCCTCACGAGAGAAAACTCATCCTATAGGAAAAACCTAGAGCTTTAATGACTTGTTGCACATGCTCAGTGCAATCGCGTGACCTGTGAAAGTGGTCTAATAATTTCTTAGGTTTATTTTTAATGTTTTACTCGAGGAAAAGCAAATGATAGGTGTGGGGGTGTGATCGGTCGCTGATACAGCATATTTATTGTCACATTCTCATATTTATTATTTAATAAACTCTATTTTCAATCCTATTTATTATCTAAATTATATGCAGGCATTTGCTAAAAGAGAGGGAAGAGAAACGAGCCCAAAATCCCATTTAAATTCTGATTTAATTCAGAATCAAATTAAGGATCAGGGTAAATATGCAGAAAATTTATGAATATTAGAGCAAATCGGAGCAGATAATACCAAATAGAAATTGGTTAAATTCAGATTTTTTGAATTTATTCAGTTAGCTTGAGAATCAACAGAGATATCATACAATCTGAAGAGAAAATCGAGAAACTAGTTGAACAAATGGGTGAATCGTGAAATCAGAGAGCTGCATCCCTCGGATCTGGCCATTTGGCCACAAAATTGCCGCTGAAGTGCCACAAATGCTACGTTTTCGCCGCAATCTTGTTGAGATATGGGGAGTTTGCTCCCCTATCTTCAGACGCTCTACTCCTTTTGGTTTTGCCTATAAATACTAAAATTTCTAAGGTCACAGGGAATGTTTAGGCAGAGAAGGATTCTTAGGCAAGTTTTCATTCTAGTTTAGTTTAGGTTTTTATTTTTTTCATGTAAATTTTATTTCTTTGTAATCATAGGTTAAACTGAGATTCATGTAAGTAAGAGAGAGATTTATGTTGAGAGTGACACCGATGTAACTCCTTCTTTCTTTCATCATTTCTACAAGCAATCTAAAGGTAACTTGTTTATATTCTTTTTTGTTTTATGTTCTTCTTCTTTCTATTTTTCCAATTTTAGTTTTGATGAGTATCCAAATGAATCTAGTAGCATCAGTATAGCCATGCTTGTGTGTTTGCCACCAATATTTCATGATGATGATCTCCTCCTCAAGAATTTGTATCATTTCATTCTTTTTATCCTGATGATGTAATGCGAATGGGGACTGAGTTTGATCTTATGGATTATGCGTTGATCGCCTCCGAAGTAAGGTAAACGTGCCAACGATCCAAGGTAAGTCATCAACCGGAAAAGGTAGGTAAGTTCTTTTAGTTTTTCTTTCTTTCTTTTAATCCTTTAGTTTAGATCACCACCATCTTCCAACTCTTTTATTCACTCTTTTTTAATTTTTTTGTATAAATTCATTTTCTGTTTTATCTACCTTCTCAATCTACCACTTTCTTCTTAACTTAACAATTACTCTTTTTCATTTTATTTTCAAGGACAAGAGAAGAACTTTAACCATTTTATGTAACTTAAGAGAGAACTTACAACACGTTTCTATTACTAGTCTCTCCTTGTAGATCACGACCACATAGCCACTTGCTAAAGCAGTAGTTTTGAGTACTTGCATTTCTGTTCTGTATTCCTGAAATTCTGTATTTTCTGTGTAGGTTGAAACTCGATCAACGAGGTTCTGTAGGCTGTCTAAAAGTCACTGAGGATAAAGCCTTTGACGCAAACCTCACCAAACGAGAGGGTCACTTCCAACTCAGACGTGAGTCTCAAGTTAGACGAGAAAATGGATCTCAACCCAAACGCGGATGTCATCATACCAAAAACGCGAGGGTCATGTTCAAAGGCTAGACGCGACATTCGCGCTGCTCATCAAACGCGAGCCGAGTAGCTCTGCGCTTTACATCAAACGTGAGCCTCTGAGCTCCGCGTTCCCACTCAGACGCGACCCTGAGAAGCCTGTGAGCTCCGCATCTGACAACAAAGCGAGGTCCGCGTCAAACGCGAGACCTCATTTCTATTATAACTAACCCCAATTACTGAGCCAATTAACACCCATATAATGTGGGGAGTTAATCCTCATTATGGAGAGATTCTAGGGACAATTCTACCCCTGAATCCTCCTATTAATAGCTATGAAAATTATTTGGAAAAGGGCTTTTTTTTTGGCCTTTTTCTAGAGGATTTTTTGGTGGGGGAAGAGATAGAGGAAAAGAATTCATTTTCTATAAAAGAAAAACTTTAACGCTTGCTGCATTCAAGTGGAGTTATTTCAATCTCTTCAAGAGCATCCTCAAGACGATTTAAGAGAAGATTTTCATTCAACCGGTCAATGGAGAACAAGATTCATTCTCCATCGACACACGAGGAACCCAGTTTTAAACAAATAAGAGATTCACTCAAACCCACCTCTCATTTGTAATCGAATTTTAATGTTGACTTACATTACGATGCTTCTTGATCCCCAAAACAAGATGGAGGTTATGGGATATTTTTTTGATGATATATTTGGGGAAGGTGTTAAGGAGGTGTCACGCCCCGCTTTCCAAAGTACGTGAATACGGAGTCACGATGAGAGTCGGCGACGTATATACGTGAGGAAAATACCCCACGTATACACGCTAAGCCTAAAGTAACCTGAAAAAGCTATAAAAGTCTACTACGATAAATTAATATCACTGTAATACTACATATAGATGTCAACACATGATATCATATGAATACAGAAAAGGAATAATGACTAATAGCAATATATAGAGAATCAAGGAAACTATATAATCAATAGGAATGAAAAGGAAGACAATAATACTAAAATAGATAGAGAGAAACTCCAGCTCCTCGCAACATGTTCAGTCTCATCGAATGGTCCATAACATGAAATATCCAGTATCTGAACGTGCAAATTCAGGGTGGTCAGAAGCGACCTAATGAGTGTGTAAGAAAAAGGAGAAGTGCTCCTGCATATAAACAGTGTGTACATAAAGATAAACTGTAAACGAAAGATAACTGATAATTAATATCATGAAGAAAACTAGAAAAATAAATACTAGAATAAGACTAGAATAACATGTTGAACAATAATAAAGACAGTCAAAACTAGCATCGGATGTCCAAATCAAATGTCATGTGTACAGTCAGGTGAATTTAGTCAAGTGAATACAGTTAGTTATAATACACTATGAACAGTTCATTATTATTTATTATATCAGCGAACACCAATTGCCACATGCAGTAGATGCATCCCATACTACGCCTATCGCACGTGTCAATCGAAGTCTTAAGTTATTGAAACTGATCAGTTGGAGACATGTTCATGCTTTAGGTGGGCTTCATACATACCCGGAACCACGGCCCAATCACCTGGCGCTGAACTAGGTCCTACAACTAGGTAGTTAATAACAATAACAATATGAACAATACAGGATGTCAGTCATCCCCCGGAACCCTACAGTGGAACCGTATCTCGGCTGCGCAACCTGTATCCTAGGTCCATCCAAAATATAGAGGTTGCAATTTTTTCAATCCCGGTGTAAGTTGTCCATTACATTATCATTTATCCAATTAAAATAATAAATATCCATGTTGCTAGAATACTGGGATAATAGAGTGACAGTAATAGTAACAGTACAATAACAGCAACGGTAATCATATACACGACGAACAGTAACAATAACAGTGAACAGTAACAATAATGGTGCATACGATGAACAATATAACTGTATATAGTGTTATGGTCTAAAATACTTTTTCAGTGATTTTAGTAACATGAAATAATACTAATAACAGTTCTCTACCGTCTAGTCAATATAAAAACTGATCAAGATCTCATCTACTCGTACGGTAAGTAACAGTAACTAATCCATCAGCTTCGAATCTCAATTATCATCTCGAACATCAACTATTAGTCCATATCCGATGTCGTAAATCACAAGTCCAATAAATTAATAACCAGTTCACTCCTCTTATCAATCAACTCTAATCTTCTAGGTCACCAATAACTGAGATCAAATAATGACGCTATCAACTCTGAACTATAAGATCACTGATATCAATGAATCACTCCCATAATAACTCTATCTCTGTAACCGAATAACTGAGAAAATCAATAACCAAACATGAAGAGTTGTCTACTGATATCCTCGAGATCAACTAAGTCAACAGATACTGAAATGAATAAAGAGTAGGACATCCTCAAACAATATAGAATTTAGAATACCTCTACGTCTGATAATCAACATCAACAAGATCATCAATACTCAAACAATATGATCAGGGATAAAATTATGAATACTCACAAATGTAAAACCAACTACATCATCAGTATATCTATTCTCTAAGTCACAGATACATTCAAGTCCCAACTTATAAAAAAATACCTACTCATCTATATCTAACCAATCATCACTATCCAATCAAAGGTCATCATACACTCTAATTTCCATAAATTTCAATCACAAGATCTAAAATTCTAAGTAACTAATCAATTATGTATATTCGTGCACCAGGTCAGGACAACCCAATCTACGCACTTCTCAACCCAAGGTCAAGTCTATTACAAACGAGTCCACTAATCAAATCCAATATAAAGAATATCAATCTCAGGTCAACTCCAATTCTAAGTAAGTCACTACTAATTCAAGTATCGATAAATGGTCTGTCGATAAAGCAACATCCTATCTGAGTTATCCTCAAGATCTATATGAGTCTGATCAAGATAATCATTAAACAATAGTCGATAAATACTTCACATAAAATATGCCATCTACCCTCAAATATGCACTAATCAATCTCAAGATCAATTTATTTAATTCTAAGATTTATCACAACTAGGTCAGTTACAAGATCAAGCTCAGTCTATGATATATCAATACTAGACCTAAACCAACAATGAGAATTTATCAACACATGAAATAACGCCAATAAATGCTCATCAATTAGATACATAAGGTGTACAGTCACTGATGTCATATGACATGGTATAGGTAATCATACTGGTTACATATTTTGTTGGCCCAATGGCCTTCCACTCTAGTTTTGATGATGATCAACACTCATGTAGTTATGTTTACTAATATTCTTGTGTTTCTAAGTTTCAGATCATTAACAGGATATTAGTTGGTGATTAACTTCAACAAGGAGTTTAGAAGCTATTCATGATGATTCCGGTGCCAAAGCTTAAAGATCATACCTTTGCACTTGGAGAATCACAGAGTTTGGACCAAGTCTACTTGAAGATGGAAGATCGACAAGAAGACTTAGGTATCTAGTTTAGAGTTTGTATTTTAGATCCATATTTGTAAAGCTTAGTTTAGTTGATATGCTCAAGTGCACAAATCACACACGTTTTATGATTGAGTTTTGGTTTTCATGAATAGTTTATCAAAACAAATTTAAATTGATATATGTATAGTTGCTTCGTTCTATACATGCATGCTTAATTTTTTAAACAAACTTATTTTGACTATCCTATTCATGTTTTGGAAAATTCTAGTTTGATAAAATACAAGTTTTGTTTTTGATAAAATTGGCAAGACACAAAAATGAATTGATATGATTGATATATGTCTTGAAATTTTATCACAAGTTTGGTTATCAAAGTAAAATGATAAAACAAGTTTTAGAAAAACATATTTTTAGAAAAAATAGTTTTTATTGTGATTAAAACTATTTTTTAGATTTACTGTGAATTTATGGGATTTTTATTGAGTGAACAGACCTATTTTCAAATCCCGTATCTGTGCAGAACTGAGGACTGGCTGACAGGCCAAGTCGGTCGACCGGACCGGTCGACCGCACCATAGGCCGGTCGACCGGGACGGTCGACCGACGTGCACAAGTCTGTGCACGTTTTGGAGTCTCTGGGACGGTCGACCGGGCCGGTCGACCGAGATGAGAGTTCTGCTCTCAGGATGTTTCGGTCGACCGGGCCGGTCGACCGCTATTGCCCAACGGTCACATTTTTGACCGTTGGCGGTCGACCGGGCCGGTCGACCGATGCCTGTCAGAGCTGCCAGCTCAGCCTAACGGCTAGTTTTGTATAGGGGCTATATAAACCCCATCTCTTTGGGGATTTTTGCTAAGTTTTTTAAGAGAAAAAATACTAGTTTTTTGAAGTGTTTAAAAGAGTTTTCAAAAGAGTTTTAAGTGTAAAAACTTCTCATCTTTATTTGTTTTGGGTTTTTGAAAAATCAAAGAAAAATAGATTTTTGGGATTTTTGCTTAGATCTTCAATTCTATCATATTGCAAGTATTTTCCCAAAGATTTTTCTTTGTTGCTTGTTTTCAAAAACACTTGTTTTCCACACTTGAGCTATATCTTCTATCCTAAACTATTTAGGATCTTGTTTTGTGGAAAAAGAAAAAGGAAAGAGGTTTGTGGTTGAAATATACCAATTGTTGTAAACCCTTGATTTCTTGAGTTGCTCCCTCTTTGGTAGAGGTGGAGATTGTTGTATTGGGTTATTGGTTTGGATCCCTCTTCAGTAGAGGTGATTGAGTTTGGTTGTAGACCTCTTCGGTAGAGGTGTTGGTTGTTGTATTGGCTACGGGCCTAACCCCTCGGTTGTGAGGAGGTTGTTGTTTGAGAGAGGAGTTTGATACTCCTAGAGTTGTAAGAAATCCTCTTTGGTAGAGGTTCCCTCGGTGGGAGTTGAGATAGTGGAAATCCTACACGGTGGTGTAGGCGGGGATGTAGAGCAAGGTGCTCGAACATCGAAACAAATCTTGGTGTTTGCGTTTTGATCCATTGTCTCTCTAACTCTCTCTCTTATATTTGTGCAAAGCATCATATTCATATCATATCATATTTGCTTGTGTTGTGCATAATTCATATTGCCTTGCATTTATTTATATTGCTATTCATTCTTATATGCTTGGCTTGATTGTGTGTGTTTTATATTGCTTGGATTGCTTGTGTGTGTGCCTAACTTATACTCATCCAACAAGAGCTTCACATAGCACCTCAACCCATTTCAAGGGGAATCAAGGGGAGTTAGTCCAGAGCCTCGCAAGGGGAATTCGGCTACACTTATTGTATTGTAATAGTTTGTGCATAATTTGCATTAGCTTCCGCATTTAGCGCACTTAGTTTGCATTTAGTTTCTTAGATTAGCACTTACACCTATTCACCCCCCCTCTAGGTGTTTTACAATTGGTATCAGAGCTAGTGCTCCTGATACTTAGGCTTAACATCCTAGGAGTGATCCATTTGCTTGCTAATCTCATTTGCACATTCATATATAGTTTACCATGGACTTCATGACCCCTCCTAGCTTTGACCCTTCCAACATTGATGTTTGGAAGTATAGGATGTCCATGTACCTAAAGTCCCTAGGTTTGCATGTTTTTCTTGCCGCCACCAAGAGATGTTATCTTGGTGATTGCAATCATATAGGGGCCAATGCACAAGCCCTAGAGGCCATTAGAAGCACTTTACCTAAAGAATATCTTTTACGTGTTTCTAATCTTGATTCCGATTTTGCAGTGTGGAACAAGTTGACAACAACCACCAACACCTCCAAGCTTCAAGTACAAATTCAAGAAGAGGAATCTAGTGGAGAATCTGATCCACAATGCTTCATGGTCCAAGGGAATGACTCCCTTGAGGTACATTCGGAATCCCACCTAGATAGTGATTATGATGCTAGTTCTTCAAGTGATGATATCGTTGATCCCCATGCTTTGAATGAAGAACTATCTATTGTTTGTGAAAAGTTAATTGAAAAATATAAGATTTTGAAAAGAAAAGTCTAGATATTGAAAAAGAAAATAAAAGTTTGCATGCTAGACTTGATTGTGTTTTGCAAGAAAAGTTGGAGGTCTATAATGAAAGGGATTCATTGAGATCTCAATTGGAACTTGCTTTAAAAGAAAATAAATTTTTTAAAGTCTAAAAATGATTGTGAAATTCTTTGAAGAAAAATGAAAATTTATCTTCTAAAGTTGATTTTGTTTTAAAAGAGAATGTTGTTTTTGAAAAACAAAATCATTTCTATTTCCAATGATTTAAATGTTTGCTTAGAGAAAAATATTGTTTTACAAAATAAGATTGATTCTCATGTTTGCCATGCTAGGGTAGTTTCACCTAAATCACCCATTGCATGTTCCACTTCTTCTATGCTCGAAAATGATATAAATTTGTTAAAGAAGAAAATGGATTGTTTGGGCTCCACTATGAGCCAATGTGCCATGAACCATACACGCTTGGAATCCTTGGTTCGAAAGAAACAAGTTCCATCTTCTATGCATGCACACCCTCCACGGCATACACATGCTCCTCACGAACACCATCACACCATGTATGCTCATGTGTACACATGTACACATTGTGGCCGAAAAGGCCATCTTGCTAAATTTTGCTATGATAGATTACATACTCCTAATTTAGCAAAGAATTTTGTTTGGGTTAGAAATGAGACTAACCCCCATGGACCCAAAAGAGTATGGGTACCAAAGACCACCCCTAAAGTTTTTGATGTAGGTGTGGGCTCACACATGACGTGAGAGTGATAGCACCTTGGAGTGGATGCGTTCCGGACTTCATGGAAATCATATTGGATGCATCACTTTCAAGGGAAGGTTGGTGGAGATGACCACCATGTTTTGGAGACAAGGAGAGTTGCTTCTTCGTTTTTGGTAACAATCCTTTACTCCCATTTATTGTTTACATGCTTTTCATGTTCATAGTTTATAGCATGTTTTTATTGTCATTGGATTAGTATGTTCATTCCATGTTTATTAGATCCTTGACATACATGTATAGTATTTGAGATACACATGCTTATATGATCCCATACTTAGTGTTCTCACTTATGTTTAAGCTATAATGTACATCATGAATCTAATACATGTGAATTTACATAGTAGTCATGTTTTAGGTTTATCATGATGATTTTCATATTTGTTTTGATGCTTCTTTTTAAGATTACTTGTTTAGATATTAGTTTTCATTAAGACTAGGAATTATACTTGTACATATAATGGGCCACAAATAAATCTATATATGTTTGGGCTTGATTGCTTATTTGAACCCATTAGATGTGCTAGTATAGTCTAGTTTTGATGATTCATACATTTTAAACTTGTATTCCTATTTTTGGATTTGTTTTATGTGTATAAGTTTTCAATTCATGTATATGTGTATTTTGCCAAACTTTAAGATATACATGTATACCTCTTGAGTCATTTGCCTTTCATGCAAATCTATATATGGACTCAATTGTGTTTAGGGATATGTATGTATACTTATTGTGTTGACAATTCATACATATACCTTGAAATGAAATTTGTTTTAATGAAAATTTAGTTTTTCATGTTTCCATGTGTTTTTATTTAACTTCGTGTATATGTCTATTTTATCCAAATTATTGTTATACATATACATCCTTTTTGAGCCACGTGCCTTCATGCATATATCTTTGTGGACTCGTTGTGTTTGGATATGTATGTATACCTTAATTTGTATAGGACATACATATACCTTGAAGATTAAATAAGTTTTAATGATTTTCGTGTTTTCTTGTTTAAAGGAATATTGAGCTAAATTGTATATTTTCATGATCATGTTCTTCACATTATATTTGTACACTCACATTTCTTATTTACTCATGTGTTTTGTTTTCATGAGTCATATTTATGCTTCATTGACTTGAGTGTTTGATATCATGTGGATTTCATGTTTTATGAAAAATTATTTTTGTTGTATTCCTTGCTTGAAGGATTTCGTACTAGTTTAAAAGATTTCCATTTAACTAGTTACGGTATTCTTCATTTTGGTAGAGTTTTTCAAACTAAGCTTATTTTCAAATCTATTTTTGAAAACCCCTACCTTCCAAGGGCGGTAGGATGGGAGATCATGTTCATGTATGCCCTAAATTGAAAATCTTTAAAACTTGAATTATGATTGGGTGGTAGATAATATGATGTATACACTTGAACTTATTGTTATGTCAATTGGTATCATTGAACTCTTTCAATTGGTATCATTTTGATCTTCTTGTATACTCATATATGTTTTATATGTATGTATGCTTTAATTCCAAGTATATCAATTTCCATTGGTATCTATCTTTCATACATATATATGTTTGTGTTTATGCTAGTGCTTGAGTTTCAATTTTGTTTAAATTGATTACTTTTAAATTGTTATCAAGACTATGCATGTCTTTAGTTTGTTTTTCATAAAGGGGGAGAAAATTTGATTTTGTATTTCAATTGGTATTTGTACTCCCACTCTTTATGATTAAAAGTTTTATTTTGAACATATGATATCAACATCAAATTTGTTTATATATTTTCAAAATGAAATATATTCTTACAATTGGTATCAAAATTTGTGTTTAGACATTCAAAATTTATTATGTTGTTTTACAATTGGTAATTTGTTATGTTTAATTACAATTGGTATTTTCAAAATTTTGTTTAAAGAAAATATTCAAAGTTTTGATTTGTATTTCCTATATGCAAAGAGAGCTTAACATCTCTCTTACATATAGATTCATGTTGAGTATATTATAAATTGAGGAGCTTGACAACTCTTCTTTATATGATATACGTGTGTAGGGGGAGCTTCACATCTCCTCTTATGCATTACATAATATGTGTTATGTGAATTGGGGCTTGTCATCCCTTCTTCATGTAATGCATATGTGTAGGGAAGCTAACTTAGCGTCTTCCTCTTCATGAATGTATATAGCATATAACATATATTGATTCTTGTTTATTGGTATCAAGATGCTTCATTGACATATTTTTAATTGATATCATGTTTGTAGTCACCCCTTATTGATTTTGTTTTTTTTTTTTTGTTTTAGACAAAAAGGGGGAGAACATTGTTTGCATTGTTTTGATTGACAAAAAGGGGGAGAAAGATTTTTACCCCTCATTTTATCTATGGTTTTGATTGTTTACCCCTTTGTTGATGATTGACAAAAAGGGGGAGAAGTATTTGAGTTTTATATGCATGCTTATGTTTTATATGCATATATTATGTTTTAATATCAAGAATATTAAGTTTAATTGATATCCAAAGCTTGCTTTGTAATTGTTGTAATTGGTATCTAGAGTTTATATATGCTTCTTTATGTTTTTGCATATATTGAGTTCATGCATAAGCAAATAAACATAAATATATGAAAAATATGTATGTCTCTTGTTTAGAATCATAAGCTTTCATTGCATATTTATTTATTCATTTGTTATGCATGAGTTAAGGGGGAGCTTCCTTGAAGCTTATCTTTAATCCATGCATATATAACTCCATGAGTTTTGTCATCATCAAAAAGGGGGAGATTGTTGGCCCAATGGCCTTCCACTCTAGTTTGATGATGATCAACACTCATGTAGTTATGTTTACTAATATTCTTGTGTTTCTAAGTTTCAGATCATTAACAGGATATTAGTTGATGATTAGCTTCAACAAGGAGTTTAGAAGCTATTCATGATGATTCCGGTGCCAAAGCTTAAAGATCATACCTTTGCACTTGGAGAATCACAGAGTTTGGACCAAGTCTACTTGAAGATGGAAGATCGACAAGAAGACTTAGGTATCTAGTTTAGAGTTTGTGTTTTAGATCCATATTTGTAAAGCTTAGTTTAGTTGATATGCTCAAGTGCACAAATCACACACGTTTTATGATTGAGTTTTGGTTTTCATGAATAGTTTATCAAAACAAGTTTAAATTGATATATGTATAGTTGCTTCGTTCTATACATGCATGCTTAATTTTTTAAACAAACTTATTTTGACTATCCTATTCATGTTTTGGAAAATTCTAGTTTGATAAAATACAAGTTTTGTTTTTGATAAAATTGGCAAGACACAAAAATGAATTGATATGATTGATATATGTCTCGAAATTTTTATCACAAGTTTGGTTATCAAAGTAAAATGATAAAACAAGTTTTAGAAAAACATATTTTTAGAAAAAACAGTTTTTATTGTGATTAAAACTATTTTTTAGATTTACTGTGAATTTATGGGATTTTTATTGAGTGAACAGACCTATTTTCAAATTTCGTATCTGTGCAGAACTGAGGACTGGCTGACAGGCCAAGTCGGTCGACCGGACCGGTCGACCGCACCATAGGCCGGTCGACCGGGACGGTCGACCGACGTGCACAAGTCTGTGCACGTTTTGGAGTCTCTGGGACGGTCGACCGGGCCGGTCGACCGAGATGAGAGTTCTGCTCTCAGGATGTTTCGGTCGACCGGGCCGGTCGACCGCTATTGCCCAACGGTCACATTTTTGACCGTTGGCGGTCGACCGGGCCGGTCGACCGATGCCTGTCAGAGCTGCCAGCTCAGCCTAACGGCTAGTTTTGTATAGGGGCTATATAAACCCCATCTCTTTGGGGATTTTTGCTAAGTTTTTTAGAGAAAAAATACTAGTTTTCTGAAGTGTTTAAAAGAGTTTTCAAAAGAGTTTTAAGTGCAAAAACTTCTCATCTTTATTTGTTTTGGGTTTTTGGAAAATCAAAGAAAAATAGGTTTTTGGGATTTTTGCTTAGATCTTCAATTCTATCATATTGCAAGTATTTTCCCAAAGATTTTTCTTTGTTGCTTGTTTCCAAAAACACTTGTTTTTCACACTTGAGCTATATCTTCTATCCTAAACTATTTAGGATCTTGTTTGTGGAAAAAGAAAAAGGAAAGAGGTTTGTGGTTGAAATATACCACTTGTTGTAAACCCTTGATTTCTTGAGTTGCTCCCTCTTTGGTAGAGGTGGAGATTGTTGTATTGGGTTGTTGGTTTGGATCCCTCTTCGGTAGAGGTGATTGAGTTTGGTTGTAGACCTCTTCGGTAGAGGTGTTGGTTGTTGTATTGGCTACGGGCCTAACCCCTCGGTTGTGAGGAGGTTGTTGTTTGAGAGAGGAGTTTGATACTCCTAGAGTTGTAAGAAATCCTCTTTGGTAGAGGTTCCCTCGGTGGGAGTTGAGATAGTGGAAATCCTACACGGTGGTGTAGGCGGGGATGTAGAGCAAGGTGCTCGAACATCGAAACAAATCTTGGTGTTTGCGTTTTGATCCATTGTCTCTCTAACTCTCTCTCTTATATTTGTGCAAAGCATCATATTCATATCATATCATATTTGCTTGTGTTGTGCATAATTCATATTGCCTTGCATTTATTTATATTGCTATTCATTCTTATATGCTTGGCTTGATTGTGTGTGTTTTATATTGCTTGGATTGCTTGTGTGTGTGCCTAACTTATACTCATCCAACAAGAGCTTCACATAGCACCTCAACCCATTTCAAGGGGAATCAAGGGGAGTTAGTCCAGAGCCTCGCAAGGGGAATTCGGCTACACTTGTTGTATTGTAATAGTTTGTGCATAATTTGCATTAGCTTCCGTATTTAGCGCACTTAGTTTGCATTTAGTTTCTTAGATTAGCACTTACACCTATTCACCCCCCCTCTAGGTGTTTTACATATTTTAGACGGTCAAATGAAATGATATAAAGTAGCATATAGATAACGCTGACAACGATAAAAGAGGAAATAATACAAGAGCAAACACTCACATGAAATGACGCTATTTTAGAACCGAATCACCATCTAATTTTCACTGCACGAACTGATACAGATCTACGAATCATCCCATGGGTCAGTCTTCGAATTGCTTGCCTACCGGGTTCGCAACGGGCACAACTCCGAATCTCCTGTTACTGAGTTCAGATCTTACGAATGAGTCCGAAATGCTGTAACACGCAACCGAACACACAAAGAGGAACGGGAATCAACACACACCCATAATGCACTCACACATGTACCCATAAACGCATGCCACACGTGCTTACATACGCGGGTATACCCACATACATACACATATATACATGCTTACACTTAATATATACATATATACACACACCAACTCACGCACACACACTTGCATGCTTGCACATAAAAACACAACACACTTATATACTAATGCATGCATACAAACCTATACACACATTAATACACTTACAACATACCACATAAACCTATTAATTAAAGCACACACTCAGATAATCAAATCTAACACTTATACATACAAAAATAAACACACAAAGACCCCCTAAATATTAACAGAGAGGGAGAGAGGGGACTCAGGTTACGGCAAGTGCGTGACCTGTGGAGGCTCCGACAGAGGGGATGGAGGCCGCGGATGATGTCAATGGAATGTCGGAGTACTCGCAAAGTAGATCGGACTACCATGGAGTGGTCCGGGGTCTCGACAGCAAGGAGAACACCATGGAGAGGCCACGGTGGAGGACTGTTGCTATGTTGGTTCTAGGGAGGCCGCAGACTAGGGGGTGAAGCCAGCGAGTTGCACACGTTGTGTGTGGCCAGGGGGCTGGATCTGTAGTGCTAGACTGGTGTTGCTGCTGTGGGTTTGGCGCAGGGATGATGGTGCGCCAGGCCTAGAAGGGGATGTGGTGTGGAGATGGGGGCACGGCCTGGAGTGGGGGTCTTGGTTAGGTCTTCGTTGGTGTGGTGATGGCTAGGTTGTGCTGGCGGGTGGTCTGAGCGCGCACGGGGCTGCCGGAGGGTACGGCTACACAAGGGAAGAACTGGAGTTACCGAAGAGGAAAGGCGGCGCATTGGTGGAGGATGAACGATGCCCGGGTCGGGGGCTTGCGGCAATGGGTGCACGACCATGGACATTGAGTGGTGGAGCTCGGTCAAGAAGTGGAAGAAGATGGAGGCAACTATGAGGGGGGTTTTGTCGGCCGTTGGTGTAATGGGGCTGTGGAAGAAGAAATTAGAAATGGGGATGGTTAATCTTAGGGTTTTGATTAGGTTAATTAGGATGATTAGATTATATAGATAAGGTTTTTGGGCAATGGGCAGTGGGTTTGGGGTTGGTCTAAAAAGTATTGAGTAATGGATATAGGTTGAACGAATTTGGAAGAGATAATAATGATACTAAATACTACATAATTATAATGATGATGATAATAATAATAATAACAATACTTAAAATATTAATGAATAATAATACTAACACAATATAATACTAATAATAATAGTATTTGTAAGTAACCATAACTATATTAATAACAACAATATATCAATAATGATGATAATATTAATAATTATAATAATAAGTAATAATCATAATGAAATAATAATCACAATTAATACTAAATTGAGTAATTAATAATAATATCAATAATAATAATTATAGTGAAAAAGTAATAGAAACAACTACTGCTAGCAATAACAATTAATAATAAGAATAATAATAGAAATATAGTGATAAGTAACTAAAAATATTGATAAGAAATAATGATAATAATGTATAAAGCCAAAATACCATTTACCATCCTAAAAATAGCTTGTATATTTAATAATAATAACAACTATAAATCAAGTTAATTAATAATAATAATAAAATAATTAGTAAACCAAAATAAATACTCTAGAAAAATAAAAATGCAGTATTATTAACTAGGGATCTTATATTCTATCCACCTTATAAAAAATTTCATCCTCGAAATTTCAATAAAGCGGGGAATGATAAATATCTACTTAAGGAAGAAGACAAACAATCTTCTACATCGCTTCTTACTACATCAATAATCCACCACGCTTCCGCTGCGCGCTCTGATCTCTGCTACCGGTTCAATGTGGAGTGATCAAACTCAGGAGACAAAATCAGGGAAATAGGATCTGGTAAAGAATAAGAATCAAGATGGAACTCAGATTATTCTAGAAGAAGCATAAGAATCTGGGATATCAAAAGATCAAATAGATGGATTTTCAAAAAGAGGACGATCAATTTCAAATTGAGTCAATATCATAGTATGGATAGTATATGTATATTACAGTGTAACTATAGTTCGTTGCAAGTTACCAGTATAAACTAGGTCCCTTTTTGAGTAAACTTAACTCTGATACCAAGAAAACCCAATCACGCCCCGGTTCCCAAAATACGTGGAAACGAAGTCACAACAAGAGTCGGCGATGTATATACGCGAGAAAAATATCCCACGTATACACGCTAAGCCTAAAGTAACCTGAACAAGCTATAAAAGTATACTACTATAAATCAATGTCACTGTAATACTACATATGGATGTCCTCACATGATATCATATGAATACAGAAAAAGAATAATGACGGATAGTAATGTATAGAGAGTCAAGAAAACTACATAACAACAGGAATGAAAATGAAGACAATAATACCAGAATAGGTAGAGAGAAACTCTAGCTCCTCGCAACATGTCCAGTCTCATCGAATACCTGGTCTATAACATAAAAAATTCAGTATTTGGACGTGCAAATTCAGGGTCGTCAAAAGCGACCTAATGAGTGTGTAAGAAAAAAGGGAAGTGCTCGTGCATATAAACAGTGTGTACATAAAGATAAACTGTAAATGAAAGATAATTGATAATTAATATCATGAAGAAAACTAGGAAAATAAATACTGGAATATGACTTGAATAACATGCTGAACAATAATAAAGACAGTTAGTACTAGCATCGGATGTCCGAATCAAGTGTCATATGTACAGTCAGGTGAATTCAGTCAGGTGAATACAGTTAGCTACAATACACTATGAACAGTTCATTATTATTTATTATATCAGCGAACATCAATTGCCACATGCAGTAGACGCATCTCATTTCCTAAGTTATTGAAACTGATCGGTTGAAGACATTGTTCATGCTTTAGGTGGGTTCCGTACATACCCAGAACCACGACCCAATCACCTGACGCTAAACTAGGTCCTACTGCTAGGTAGTCAATAATAATAACAATATGAACAATACGGGATGTCAGTCATCCCCCGAACTCTACAGTTGAACCATAACTCGGCTGCGCAACCTATATCTTAGGTCCACCCAAAATACAGACACTTTCTCCTCCATCAATTTTTCCAATCCCGGTGTAACTTGTCCAATTATGTTATCATTTATCCAGTTAAAATAATCAATATCCATATTACTAGAACACTGGGATGATACAGTGACAATAATAGTAACAATACAGTAACAGAACGGTAATCGTATACATGGCGAACAATAACAATAATAGTGAATAGTAATAGTAACCGTGTATACGATGAACAATATAACTGTACATAGTGTTACCGTCCAAAATACTTTCTCAGTGATTTCAGTAACATAAAATAATACTAATAACAGTTCTCTACCATCTAGTCAATGTAAAAACTGATCAAGATCTCATCTACTCCTACGGTACATTACAGTAATTAATCCATCAGCTTCGAATCTCAATAGTCATCTCGAACATCAACTATTAGTCTGTATCCGATACCGTAAATCACAAGTCCAATAAATCAATAATCAGTTCTCTCCTCCTATCAATCAATTCTAATCCTCTAGTTCACCAATAACTGAGATCAAATAATGACGCTATCAACTCTAAACTATAAGATCACTAATATCAATGATATCACTCCCACAATAACTCTATCTCTGTAACCGAATAACTGAAGTAATCAATAATCAAACATGAAGAGTCGTCTACTGATATTCTCGAGATCAACTAAGCCAACAGATGCCGAAATGAATAAAGAGTAGGACATCCTCAAATAATATGAAATTTAGAATACCTCTACGTCTGATAATCAACATCAACAAGATCCTCAATACTTAAACAATATGATTAAAGGTAAAATTGGGAATACTCACAAATCTCAAACCAACTACATCATCAGTATATCCATTCTCTAAGTCACCGATACATTCAAGTCCCAGCGTATAAAAAAATACATGCTCATCTATATTTAACCAATCATTACATCCAATCTGATTAAGATCACCATACACTCCAACTTCCATTAATTTCAATCACAAGATCTAAAAATCTTAGTAACTAATCAATTATGTATATTTGTGCACCAGGTCAGGACAACTCAATTTACGCATACTCCTCAACCCAAGGTTAAGTCTATTACAAACGAGTCAACTGATCAAATCTAATGTAAAGAATATCAATCGCAGGTCAACTCCAATTCTAAGTAAGTTAATACTAATCCAATTATCGGTAAATGATCTGTCAATAAAGCAGCATCCTATCTGAGCCATCCTTAAGATCTATATGAGTTCTGATCAAGATAATCACCAAACAATAGTCGATAAATACTTCATACAAAATATGCCATATACCCTCAAATATGCACTAATCAACCTCAAGATCAATATATTTTTATTCTAAGATTTATCACAAATAGGTTAGTTACAAAATCAAGTCCAGTTTATGGTATATCAATACTAGACCTAAGCCAACAACGACGATTTATCAACACATGAAATGATGCCAATTAATGCTCATATCAACTAGATACATAAGGTGTATAGTCACTGATGTCATATAAAATGGTATGGGTAATCATACAAGTCACATATATCAGATGGTCAAATGAAATGATATAAAGTAGCATATAGATAATATTGACAACGATAAAAGAGGAAATAATACAAGAGCAAATACTCACATGAAATGACACGATTTTGAAACTGAATCACCATCTGGTCTTCACTGCACGAACTGATACGGAACTACAAATCATCCTATTGGTCGATATTGGAATCGCCTATGTATCGGGTCTGCAACGGGCACAACCCTGAACCTCCTGTTATCGAGTCCAGATCACACGAACGAGTCTAAAATGTTATAACACGCAACCGAACACACAAAGAGGAAGGAGAATCAACATACACCCATAATGCACTCACACATCTACCCATACATGCACACCACACGTGCTTACATATACGGGTACACCCACATACATACATATATATACATGCTTACACTTAATATATAAATTTATAAACACACACCAACTCACGCACACACTTGCATGCATGCATATAAAAACACAACACACTTATATACTAATACATGCATACAAACCTATACACACATTAATACACTCACAACACACCACATAAACATATTAATTAAAACACACACTCACATTATCAAATCTAACACTTACACACACAAAAATAAACACACCCCCCCAATATTAACAGGGAGGGAGAAGGGGACTCATGGTTACGGTATGCGCACAGTCCACGGAGGCTCCGGCGGAGGGGACGAAGGCCGTAGATGATTTCGATGGAATGCTGGAGTACTCGCGAAGTAGATCGAGCTACCACGGAGTGGTCCGGGGGTCTCAACGACAAGGAGAACACCATGGAGAGGCCACAATGGAAGACTATTGCTATGCTGCTTCTAGGGAGGCCGCAGACTAAGGGTGAAGCCAGCGAGTTGCTCACGTTGTGCGCGGCCAGCGGGCTGAATCTGTGGTGCTGGACTGGTGCTGCTACTGTGGGTTTGGCGCAGGGATGATGGTGCACCAGGCTTAGAAGGGGATGTGGTGTGGAAATGGGAGCACGGCCTGGAAAGGTGGGTATCGGCTAGGTCTGCGTTGGTGTGGTGATGGCCAGGCGGTGCTGGTGGGTCGCCTGAGCGAACACGGGGCTGCCGGAGGGTGCTGCTGCACAGGGGAAGAACCAGGGTTGTTGGGGAGGAAAGGCGGACTGGTGGAGGATGAACGAAGTCCGGGGCAGGGGCATGCGGCAATGGGTGCACAACCATGGACATGTGAGTGGTGGAGCTCCGTCAAGAAGTGGAAAAGGATGGAGGCAACCATGAGGAGGGTTTTGTAGGCCGTGGGTGTGATGCGACTGTGGAAGAAAAAATTAGAGATGGGGATGGTTAATCTTAGGGTTTTGTTTAGGTTAATTAGGGATGATGAGATTATATAGATAAGGTTATTGGTAATGGGTAGTGGGTTTGGGGTTGGTCTAAAAACTATTGGGTAATTGATATAGGTTGAGCGGATTTGGAAGAGATAATAATAATACTAAATACTACATAATAATAATGATAATAATAAAAATAATAACAACAATAATTATAATATTAATGAATAATAATACTAACACAATAATACTGCCAATACTAAAAGTATTAGTAAGTAACCATAAAAATATTAATAACAACAATATATCAATAATAATGATAATACTAATAATTATAATAATAAGTAATAATCATAATGAAATAATAATCACAATTAATACTAGACAGAGTAATTAATAATAATATCAATAATAATAATTATAGTGAAAAAGTAATAGAAACAACTACTACTAACAATAAAAATTAATAATAAGGATAATAATAGAAACATAGTAATAAGTAACTAAAAATATTGATAAGAAATAATGGTAATAATGTATAAAACAAAAATACCATTTACCATCCTAAAAATAATTTGTTTATTTAATAATAATAACAACTATAAATCAAATTAATTAATAATAATAAAAAAAATTATAAACCAAATTAAATACTCTAGAAAAATAAAAATATAGTATTATTAAGTAGGGATATTACATGAGGGGCAAATTTGCGTAGAGACTACAATTGTATTGCTTAATGAATATAAGGCTAAATATGAACTATTGATCAAGAAAGAATGAGGGCAATCAACTAATGAAGGTTCAAGTGTTGCTAGCAATCTGGCCATTCATAGTGCAAGAGAATGGTACATAAAGAGAAGAAGCATACTCGGTGAGGAGACACAATCGGAGTTGGATAGGCATCCAAGTGAAGCAAGAAAATGTGAAAGTCTTAATTTTAACATTCTTCATTATTGAAAAGTCAATAGTGGAAGGTTTACCATCCTCTTTAAAATGGTCCGTGATGTGTCAGCCATTCCTATCTCTATGGTCGCTTCCGAATCTGAATTTAGTACAGGTGGACGAGTCCTTATCCATTTAGGACATCCTTGACTCCTAGAATTGTACAACGTCTAATTTGTACCGCGATTGGCTTCGGTCTATTATGGCTACACAAAAGATGACAAGTGTTTAAGAAGATTTGGATGAACGTGAGAAGTTGCACATGGGTATGTATTTACATATAATGAAATATTTTGAATTTTGATTTTCTTTTTTAACGTGCTAACATTGTTTTGATTATATTTTGTTTTATCTCTTTCTTTTCAGATTTAGGGAGGCTTGCGATTGAGCTCACAATCACGAACTTGTGATTTGGGGGAGATGAGAGTGATCTTGACCTTGGATTTAGGTAAAATCTGTTTTTATCCATGTACCTATCTCATTTATGCATGCTAATATCTCTGTTTATTTAGATTTCTTTTAATATGAAAATTAGGTCCAATAATATTAATGATCTTGCTAATATGTCTCTCATTTATGCATGCTAATATATTTTTTAGTGATCTTGACCTTTACTTACCAGCCAAATAATATTAATGCATTCTAATTGATGGGTTGGACTACCCAATGTAGCATGTGTGTTTTTATGATGCTGGATATATTGAATCACTTTGTGGGATATTCTTCATATTTAGTTTTTATTTTGGTTTTGGTTTTATTAAGGGTAGTTTGGATTTGTAACTTTTGCCTGTAGAATTGTGATTACTCTTTTAGCTATGGTCTGCCTTTTATGTTACTACTTGATGTTTTAGTTGTGACTTGCCTATGGTGCTGATTTTTGAGGATTTGGTTATGTTGATTTTGCTTGATTGATTCTCTCGCTTGAATTCTCTTTGTTATTATTATAGTTCTAGGCATGAAAACAAAAATAAGTTAAAACCGTATGCAACAAGTTTCTTAGCATTGCGGTTTGGGACATCATGAAATTGAAAATGTGAAGTTATTGTTTAGTAGAAGAAACACATAACATGTTTTAGTAGGCAAAAGATTGAGACATAATATTGAGATCTGATTTTGATATCTGATTCTGAGTTGCCTAACCGAGAAAATTGAACCGAACCAAGTCGGTTCGGTTCCAAATTCTAATCAGCTTGATTCGATTTTGCAAAAATCAACAAAAATCGAACTGAACCAACTGATGCTCACCCCCACTTAGAAAAGAAGTAAATCAAAAGCTTTGTGTGGCAGTGACAAATCTGTCGACTGCACACAAAGCGTTTTCGACAGCACTTAACAGAGAAGAACCCAGTTACATATTTTCGACAGGCCTTCAACCCTATCGATATGCCTAAGAAGGCTGTCGACAGCCGAGGCCCAAAAACAGAAATCCGTTCTCTTTTCGGGTGCGTTCAGATTCTTTTTCTGGTGCAGTGTTAATAAGAATTAGTTCTTATTCAATGAAAATTTATTTTTATAGTTTAAAGAGTATAAAATTCTTTTAGATCAAGGAAATCAACTCTTACAAGGATTGACCAAGTTCTTCAAATACCGACAGCCAAGATTATCTCATACTTTGAATATGATTTATATTGTAAAACTCTATAAATAAAAATTGTAATATAGTACATTATAACATGAAGGTGAAGAGGAAGCCAAGAAAGAGCGAGGAAGGTGACGGTGTATAAAGAGAAGGTATACTCTTGTATCTCGTGGGGTTCAAGGAGAAGGTGAATACTCTTGTTGAAATCAAAGAGAATGTTAGATCTCTTTTATCAAGCTTATTAATAAAACTCTCTCGTGTTCTCTCCCAATGGACGTAGGCCAGATTTAGGCGTACCATGTTAAATCCTCGTATTTTTTTCTACTCTTTTGTCTTGATATTGCTGGTTTACTCTACAATAGTTTTTTTTGTAAGTATTACATATTGTCACAGTTTCGCAACGTCGATCACGATCTTGAGCTTGCACAATAATTGGTGTCGTAACCCGATTTTCGGTCTCAACAATTGGTATCACAGCTGTCGTGTCATGACATGGATGCGACATAAACTTTAAATGTTAGAGAGGATCAATGATGAATTATAAAATACGAAGAGTTTTCTAAGTTCAGTTATTAATTCAGGCAAGTTTTCTGAAATTAAAGCTTTTTATTGATAATAAGAGCATATGTTCCTCAGCCACTGGCATGCTAGTTGAGAATGAAGAACTCGATAACGAAGGGTATTTTGCACATTGTTCACATTACATGCTCGTCATATTCCAGATTTTTCACGCACTAAATCTCCATATTTCCTAGAAGGGTGTATTCAATACGAATGTGAATGCCTTTCCAGCTAGGTTTGGTCTAGATCTTAGTCCATAGGCCAAAATTAATCCAGATCTAGGTCTAGCCCAAGACTAATATCCATTAAGGGGGGCATGATAATTAATTTGGTATTAACAATGGGTGCGTGTTTATAGGCTAGAGGGTGACCTCCATCCTGCTTCTCCCAAAAAATATCATAAAGGGGGAAGCGTAAATTTGATATTTTGTGACCTAGATTTTGCTTGCAGGTGATGATGCACCTCATCACTTTAGCTCCTCTAAATGACCCAAGTACATTCAAACTCTCGTGGGAACATTTTTTGTGAGTAGTTTGGAACACAATGATGCTTGTACAGTCACCAGCCTCATCTAAACATTCTTGATTATAGAGTTTTTCCTTGATTTCTCCTTCAAAATACTAGCTATAATTAGTATGTATGTTAGAATGCTAATGGTACTTTGAGTTTCAAAGTCCTAGTAATATTAAGAATCATAATTTATGTAAGAAATAATCTTATGTAAGTATATATAAAGAGAGAATAATATAAAGAGAGAAATGCTCATGATTTTATATTATTATATTTTGTAATTTTCTCAATATCAATACAGATGTAGTCCTTTGCAACCATAAGGATCGTATCCAATCCTTAGGGTTTTTTAACCAATCCCTCAACCCCACCTGAAAAGAAAAAAACTGAAACTTCGAGTTTTCAAAAGCTTCATGCATATCATGTTACATTGCAATCCTTCCCCAGTCTCCATTTTGTCGTGAAGAGATTTCAAAAACTTTATGCACATAATGTTACAATGCAATCCTTAAATCTGCCTCCCTTCTTTATCCAGACAGAAACTGTGTACGTTAACAATTTGTATGTTGTGCATGAATGCCTTTTTTTCCCTTAATTACAACTATTATTCATAAGAATGGTAATTGAATAAAACATAAGTTGCAACACAAAAACATTTGAAAAAATATATATATCTTACATCCTTCACATCTGCACTCGGGTTGCAGATCAAACTGCAGACAGACTTGCCAGTTTTCCAAGCTTGTATGGATCTGCATATAGTACAACTTGATTCTGTTTGACAGAGACAGCCCTGAAGCGAAGGGATAAGCTATAAAATTTGCGCCGTCTTGTTCCGATATATCGTGTGCAAAGGCAATAACATCTCCTAGCAATCTGAAAATGAGCCGCCGGCCTGTATTGGTCATGGAAAATCAAAATAAAGTGTCGTTCCTGCTCTCACTTCTGGCAAACAGTAGTCCCCAACAATGACAAGGTTTCTAGGTTCCTGTAAAAGAATCACAAGAATTCAAGTTAAGCTTGCTTGAACATGTATATGCTAAACCATACAGTATGAAGGCTAATAATGTGTGTATCACAAAGGTACTCCGTTAAGTGAATCAACATTTATTTTAAACTTATCTTGCAATCAAATAGCTACATAGAAGTTTCATCATATAGTTAACAGTAGAAGTATGGACTCCAAATCTAACAGAATTTCCACTAAGCCGTCAAGAAGTACATAGAACTCAGCAGTGTTGTGCTCAATAGTCTTTCTTTCAGTGGCATTTCCAAAAGCGAAGATACAGGAAGTTTATGTTGGTTACCCGACAGCTAACACAACTTAGTTGGATATCTATGAAATGGATTTACATAAAATACAGCTTGTTATATATGAGTAAAAGCTTGGCAAGGTAAGATGAGAAAAAAAGAACAATGGAGGCCCATAAATGTCGAGTTATACATTCACAAAGAACCAAATATTCTATCCACAGAAAAAAATATAGGTGTTGAAAAAAATTCACAGTGAAATTGAAAAAAAAAATCTTCTAAGAAAATATTAAGCTGGGAGGATTGTTAGTCCTGAAGATATCGCAAGTTACTCATGCAAAGAACAAACAAATAAAGGGCATGGATCACAAGTTAGATATACAGTTTGTCCTGGAAAATGCTTGGTTGACGAAACAATTTGTTTGTGGAAAAAATCAACTGATGTATAAGCAAACGGAACTATTTAAGGACCTATTTTGAGATCTGTTTTAAAGTGCATGCCCGTGGAAAACTAGATTTTAACTTGTGGATGAAGGATAACACTATGGCTTTGTCAATTCTTAAATTACTGAACAGCAGAAACTTGGAGTACAAAGCTGCTGGTAGTATGTGCCTGTTTTCCGGGACATGTTAATGAGGACTGCCATATAATCACATCCATAGGAGAAGGTGAATGCGTGATTCATGGTTTTATAACACTAAACCAAGAGCCAGAGGTGATAGTATTGCTCCAAAACAAGGTCATTACTAGTCAACCTTTCAGCTTCAACAGGAACCTGAGAGAATATATATAGAGTCAATCAATAGTCAGCCTACCTGTAAGAATGGTGAAACCTAAATGAATTTTGCAATTTAAATTCAGCAATACTGACTCTGAAGCTACCCAGCTAAGGTGATATCTCTAATAAACTTCTAATTTTCATCAGTTCACCATTTTGTAATGGTGCACCCTGGCCCATCTCTTTCTTCTCTGAACTCCCGCATACCAAGATTCTTTTTGCATGGATAAATGCCTCACTTTTAACTGTTAAAAGAAGAATGGTTAGGTTTTGGTAAGGAACTTTCATCTAATGATAGCAAATTAAATGAAGCTGACCAGGCTGTCCTAGAGTTACTGTTATCCACATGATCAGTCAACGAATTGGATTGCGAAAGGAAAATTTTACATGCCTAGGGACGCATTATCACTATAATGTGAGGGAGAAGATGAAAATTGCACTTTCGAACTCAATTGGATGGTCCAGAGAGATTTGGAGTTCGAGGTGCACAAGGAGCACAGTGGAAAGAAAAAGAGCAGACAGCTGTCGACAGACACATGAAGGCGGTCAACAGCGGAGTATGTTGCACGGATACGACAACATGAAAATGGACACGACACGTGAACACATGATACATTTTTAAAAACACAAACAATACATGTGTTTAACACGCGTATCGGACACATTTCGGACACGTTTCGGACATAACACGACTCCATAATAGAAGTGTCTGTGCTACATAGACAGCGGATATATGGATACACCAATAAAAACTTAGAGTTTGTCAGTTTGTCGACAATTGATATTCAACTATCGATATGCATTTGTATTACAGTCAACAGACGAAGCTCAGTCTGTTGACAAGAGGACAAATAGAGAGTTGGGTCATCTCAGTCTATCGACAAGCCTTGGAGCTGTCGATAGCTGTGCTATTCTGACATTTTTTTTGATTGGTTTCTGATTTGATTGTAGGAGAGAAGATGAAAATTGGAATTTTCAAACTCAATTGATAGCCCAAAGCGATTTGAGTTCGAAGTGCACAAGGAGCCAGTGAAAAGAAAAAAGGAGCATATAGTTGTCGACATCTGCGTGAAGCCGGTTGGCAACGGATACATGGATATGCCAATAGAAACTTGGAGTTTTTCAGTCCGTCGACAGTTGATATTCAGCTACTGACAGGCATTTGTATTATGGTCGACGGACAAAGCTCAGTCTATCGATATGAGGATCAACAGAGTGTTGGGTCATCTTAGTCTATCAACAAGCCTCTTGGAAGTATTGACAGTTACGGTATTCTAGTGTTTTCTTGATTGGTTTCTGATTTGAATTCTGATCCGATTTCAGAGTTTTGGGTTTCCTTTTCTTTGTGAGTTAACTAGCTATATATTGAAGGGTATTGTACCCTTAACTATAATCTAGATAGATGATTTATATTGAAAGTTATAGGGTTAGTTGTTTGAGAGAATTCTTTATTTAGATCATTTTTAATCAGTTGGATCTTCAAATCAATTTGTAACCATTATAACTCTGTTAATTGAATAAGATCTTTTCCCTTATGCCTGAGGACGTAGGCAAGTTGCCGACCTCATTAAAATTCTTGTTCTTCCTTTCTCTCTTTATATTTGTGTTTGTGCTATATTGGTTCGTGATTGACTCAATGTTGTTATACTGATATTAGTGATTGGCGTGTTGGATTCCTCCAGAAGGCGCAACAAGTGGTATCAAAGCTTTCCATGTTCGGCTGGGATCATTTATCAATGCCAAGAGCATCATGGTCTGTTCGACGGAGATCGTGTGTCGATCTCAGAGCAGTGTTGGACTGTTTGTGGATCGTGTGTCGATCTAAGAACAGCATTGATTCTATTTGTTGGGATCGATTTTGGTCGAGTAGATCATTTGAAAACTCATCTAGAGTTTCACTCTGAGGTAAAGGTTCGATCTTTAACTATTTTGGATCTATTTTTTGGTTGGTTTTCTGCATTGTAGTTGGTGCCTTATGGAGGAGATGGTCGAGGTTAATCAGTTCACGGTGAAGACCATGAATATCCACTAGTTAAAGAATAATGTGGTGAAGTTTGTGGCACGAACAATTGAAAAGGTAAGAGAGATATTGGGAAGTCCTAGACTAGTAATCGTCAATTGAGAAAGAATCAGTGTGCTTACTATAAAGAGAAAGAACATTGAAAATTTGATTGTCCAAAGCTCAAGAAGGAGTTAAAATCAGAGGCTAATGTCGCAAAGGCGGGTGGTAATAATTCTGACTCATCTGTATTTTCACTTTCTATCACCCTTAATATTTGTTATTCAGAGGTATCTGAGTGAATTTTGGATACGGATGCTATCTATCACGTTTATATCAAAAAGAGTGATTTGCTATTTTTGATAAACTAGATGGAGACTTGGTGTCGTTCGGCGGCGGTCACACACGCCATATGGAAAAGATAGATACAGTTCGCATCAAGTTGTTTGATGGGATGGTGAGAGAGTTAAAGCATGTAAGGTCCTCAGTTTAAGAAAAACCTTATCTTAGTTTGAGCTTTGGAAGCACAAGGCCTGAGAGAGACTCTTAAAAAAGGCGTTCTCAAGATGTTCAGTGGTTTATTAGTTGTTCTGAAAGATGTTCGACGCAATAACTTGCACTACTTGAGAGTAGTACAGAAATTGAAAATTTGGCGGTGTCAGAATGTTTTGATGGTGATTCTATCAGGTTATGACAATCGAGGTTGGGACATATTGGTTTGAATTTCTTCCAAGCATTGGCAACACAAGGATTATTGGAAGGTGCGAAAACCTGCAATTTGAACTCCTGTGAACACTGTGTTCTGGACAAGAAGATGAATGTGTATTTTGGCACTGTTATTCACCGCATGGAGGGACTTCTTGATTTGGTTCACATGGACATGTGGGGACTAAGACGACATCCCTTAGAGGTCATCAATACTTTGCTTCTTTTTTAATGATTTATCTAGGCATTATTGGGTATACCCTATGAGATAAAAGTTTGAAGTCTTAGATTTGTTCGTGAAGTGAAGAAGTTGATAGATTAACAGACTGACAGAAAGATCAAAGTATTCCAATTTGATAATGTTAAGGAGTACAATAGGGATCAATTCCTGCAATTTGCCCAAAACAATAGTATTGGTATACACTTCACAATTTGAAAACAGATTGGGTTGCTAAAGATTTGAACCGTACCTTACTGGAGAAGGTTCGGTGTTTGTTGTCTAATGCACAATTAGACAAGTCATTTAGGGTTGAGTTTTTGTATATCTAGCCATCTCATGAATAGGTTTACGTCGATTGCGATAGGAGGTAAAACTCTATTGGATATTTGGTTAGATGGAGTTTCTCAAGTCTATAGTTTGCTGCGGGCATTTGAATATCTGGCCTACTTTGGAGTCAAAAATGACAAGTTGAATTCGCGAGTAAAAAGATTTGTGTTTTTGAGTGTCAAAAGAAATTTGAAAGGATACAAACTATGGGACTCCAAAAATAAAAAGATCGTGTTGAGCAGATATGTCACATTTGATGAGGCTTCATTACTGAAATTACTGTCTCTCAGCAAGTGGAGATAATAAAGGCCAAAGATGTATCACAGCGTGTGGAGGTTGATGCTACACTATCATCTCCAGTTGGTTCAGTATCAGTTGAGATTTTACCGGATGTGATACCGGATGGAGATCTGTAACCATTTTGGATGCTGAACATGTTGAACAAAAATTGATTTGCTTGCAGCTAAAGGAACCAAGTTGAATTCAAGAAAGTGGGTGAAGAAGCATGAATCTCAAGTTGGTGAGCTAGATCAGTTCAAGTTGAAGACCGTTGTTCTCCATGACAATCGTGATGAGGAGATTCATATGACTCATCTAGTTGGGTCCGTTGTTGTAGATTTGATTTCAATTGATGGTTGAGCTTTTCAGAACTCGTTTAGATGAACTACATGTGGCTTGATCCCTTGAGTAGGGGGTACGTAGGCAGCTGCAATGGTATAGCCCGTTTGCTGAGCTGAAATTGGTTATTCGTGGTATTAGGCTCAGATTTGAGAAATTTTCACCGAGGTGGAGAATTGTGGGGAGAAGATGAAAATTGGAATTTTCAAACTCAATTGGATAGCTCAGAGAGATTTGGAGTTTGAACTGCACAAGGAGCACAGTGAAAAAAAGAAAGGAACAGACATCTGTCGATAGGCGCACGAAGGCAGTCAACAGCGGAGACATGAATACGCCAATATAAACTTGGAGTTTGTCAGTCTGTCGACAGCTGATATTTAGATGTCGATAGGCATTTGTATTGCGATCGATAGACGAAGCTCAGTCTGTCCACAGGAGAACCAACAGAGAGTTGGGTCATTTCAGTCTATCGACATGCCTCTTGGAGCTGTCGACTACTGCGGTATTCTGATATTTTTCTGATTGGTTTCTGATTTGGATTCTGATCTGATTTTAGAGTTTTGGATTTCATTTTTTCCGTGGATTCCCTGGCTAATATATTAGAGATAGTTGTACCCTTAATTGTAATCTAGAGAGGTGATATGTATTGAGAGTTTTAGGGTTAGTTGTTTGAGAGAATTCTTCTCTATGTGGATCAGTTTTGATCAGTTAGATTTTTGGATCAATTTGTAACTCTTATAATTGATTGAATAAGATCTTCTCCCTTCTGTCCCGAGAATGCAGTCAAGTTGTCAAACCTCGTTAAATTATTTATTCTCCCTTTCTCTCTTTGTATTTGTGTTCGTGCTATATTGATTTGTAAATGACTCGGCATTGTTAAGCTGATATTGGTGATTGGTGTTTTAGATTCCTCCGAAAGGCGCAACATATAAGACATTTGTGGTCCATAAAGTTGCGGGGATGATGATACCAGTGATTGAACATCCCATTTTCCCATGCATGACCTCTGCTCCCTTTGTATTTTATTGCTTGCCCAAATTTGTACCTATAAAAATAGTGCAATGAGAAGCATTTTAGTTGTTGCAATGGCCCTATGGTGAGAGGAAATAGTTGCTTGTTTTGCTTCTCTTCTAATCGTAGAAAAATTGTCACCCATAGGATATAACTTAGATGTCCTTTCGCATTTGCTCCTTCAAAATCTGTGAACTTTATTATTGTTTGTGTAGTGAATTCTCCTGGCACCTCTCGCGCTTCTTGATTAATTTTTGTCAGCATGATAAAGTCTCCTGGTGCTTCTCACGCCTCTTGATTCTTTTCTTTCTTAGATGCCTTGGATCGTCTTTTGCTACGGTTGATTCTTGATTTCTCATGGTAGAAAATTCACTTGAAGCCTTAGCAATCTTGCAGGATCAAATTCGATCGCTGGAAGTTGAATTTGGGTCACATAGTTGATATTTGCACTGTAGAGAGATCTAAAATCACAATGAAAACACCAATAATGTATTTATCAACTCTGCAAGAGCCTCATCAAGGGATCTGCAAGGTAGAACATGGTCAACAAGGGCCAAATCACTCTGGCGATCCCTCTCCAACACTCAAGTCAGTCACTACTCAAAAGAAGTAATTGTGTATGAAATTAAAAATGGGTTGAACAAATACTCCCACATCGACTAGAAATAGGGATGGTCAAACACCAGCTAAGTATTTCAGGGCGACCAAAACAAAGCGGAGTAGCAGAGCATATGAATCAGACGCTTACAGAGCGTGGCCGTAGTATCAGATTATAGGCTAACATATCAGAAGAATTTTAGGTAGAGACGTTGAAAACAAAGAAGAAAAGAAAAGAGTTACAAGAAGATCTCTCTCTCTCCCTCTCTCTCTCTCTCTCTCTCACAACTCTCAATGGTGAAAAATAGAATTTCTCTTGAATTTTTGACACTTCTTGACACACCTTCAAAAGGCCACCCCAAGGGGTTTATATAGGCACTTAGGATGATTCCAGTGCAACATGAACTCAAATCTAACACCTCCTCAGAGAAATAGGAAATTCGTATCCAAAACAAAACAAGAGACAGATCCGTATTAAAAAACTGTCAAAACTTGAATTCTTCTCCAATGAATATGAGGACATATCCGTATTAGAAAACTGTCAGAAGCTGAATTCTTTTCCAATGAATATGAGGCACTCCAAATACTAACAATCTCTACCTTGACTCATGTTCATTGAGTCCCTCAGTAGAAATTGGCATCTTCTTCATTTACCTTCCTTTCTCTCCCCTTTTGTGACTTCACATGGCTCCTTCCCAAGAGCTTGTTCACCACTTTATCTTTAGAGAACCTTGATGAAGTTCAGAGATGCTCTGAACTTCTCTACCGGGATACTCTTCATCATTATATCTGCTGGATTTTTCTTCGCGCTGATCTTTATCAAATCGATCACCATATCATCTGCGACCCACTGATGTATCTTACGATACTTCATGTCAATGTGCTTCGTCCGCTTGTGATACATGTGATCCTTAGCGAGATGAATCTAACTCTGGTTGTCGCAATGAATCCGAACTGAACCCTTTATGATACTAAATATCTCAACCAATCCTCTCAACCATAAAGCTTCCTTTGATGCCTCAACTGCAGCCATGTACTCAGCCTCTGTCGTTGAAAGAGCAATTGTATCTTGCAACTCTATTTTTCAACTAATGACGCACTCAGCTACTATGAACACATAGCCAGTCGTAGATCTTCATGATCAAGCTCTCCTACATAATCTGCATCAACATAGTCTTGTAGTAACTTAGGCTTCCCCGTTTCTAATCTCTAAAACACCAAGCCTAGTCTCGCAGTCTCTCGCAGATATCGTAATACCCACTTCACTACTTTTCAATATTGCTTTCCTAGATTTGACATGAACTGACTTAATGTACTAACTGCATGAGCTGAGTCAGGCCTAGTGCAGACCATAACATACATGAGTAATCCCGTCGCACTAGCATATGATACTTAAGACATCTCTTCCTCCTCTTCTGGTGATTGTAGATACTGCTTGGAGGATAATTTGAAGTGACCTGCCAAAGGAGAGGTGATTGGTCTTTGTAAATATCCCTGGTTAGTAATATCGTATTTTTTTATTGTCCTACAGTATTTATTCTGCTTTACTGATTCTTTTATTAAGGTTATTGATTAACTTAATTTATTGCTTCTTCATGTAATTAATATTATATTAATTATACAAATTATTTTTAATATAGTAAATGGTATTTTAGCTTTATATATTATTACCATTATTTCTTAACTGTATTTTTAGTTCCTTATTAATATTATTTCTAGTATCATCCTTATTATTTACTATTATTATTATTGTAGTTGTTGCTATTATAATTATTGTTATTATTTTTTCCATTATTATTAATAATTATTATTTATGTTTATTTTTAATATTACTTGATTAAATACTATTACTATTGGTATTTTTATAGTTATTGTTAATTATTATTATTAGTATTTATTAATATTATTATATGGATAATTATTATTAATTATGGTTATTGTTAATTGCTAGCGGTCTTTCTTATTACCCTTATTATTATTATTTTATCAGTGTTACTAATTACTATTAGTATTACTAATTAATTATGATTGTTACTAATATCTAATGTTTATTAAGTATGATTGTTATTTATATTTGATTAGTATCATTATTATTTGATCACATTTTTTTCCTTATCCATTAGTCATGGCTTTAACCTTATAGCCCATCCCCATTTCTACCCATGTGCTCATTACCTATACCCGAACCCGTTAGCTCATTAGACCCAACCCATTTCCTATTCCTAAACCGATAGCCCACAACCTATTAACCCATTATCCTAATCATAGCTAACCAACCCCAATATCCTAACAAATCAAATCTTAAATCTAAACTAACCACCTAATCTCTATTACTATCTTCTAATCCTAATATCAACTCTAACCCATATTCCCCTTTATCCATATTCTTCTTTCTATCCAATCTAAACCCCTCCCTATGACAGAGCCAACCCCGGAGCTTCTCCCTTCATCGAGCTGGAGATCCACCACCAACGTCCGCAGCAACGAGCCTGGGTTCCTCATCTCCCTGGCTTCCCTCTCTCCATGGCCGTGGCTGCCCCTGGCGCCTTGCATCATGACCAAGCTCCTTGGCCGACAACCTGTGCCAACCTCCACCGTGCCAAGCCCCCGAGCCACCATAGCACCCCTATATCCCAACCCGCATCCAGGCCTCCCCATGGGTGAATTTCCCTTACTGCTCCTTCCCCTTGACCCCGCACACACGAGCCCCAAAATAACACCTCTGCAAATCCACTCCATGGCAGCACAGTCGCCGGAGCCACCTTCCCACCTGGCCGTGACAGCCCAGCACACCCCGGGCCTAATCTCCCCTTGGCCGGTAGCACCCCCTGCCTCCTTGTGCAACGCCTCCATCCTATGGCTGTCGTGATCTCCCTGTGGTTGTTATGATCTCCCCATGGCCTCGCTGCTTCTCCAGCGAGGCGCCGAGGCCGTGGCCATGCATTACCCCCACCATACCTCCTCTCCAACACACGATAGAGCACACTCCAGCAACCACCTCTCCTGCAGCCTGCAATCCAGGGCTCCCACCTCCATCCACATTTCCTCCTCCACAGTCAAGCGCACCCCCATCTGTGCCATGGTCGATCACCCCCACAGCACAGCCCACCTGCGCAAGTATACCACAGCAACCACCCCCTCCCCCCCAACAAGGCACCATCACTTCTCTACTTCTCCTCCTTAGGTCGAACCCTCTTTTCTATCTCTCGTGAGTCGCCGTTGATCGCTGTCAGCGAGCGCGAACGAACTCGCGCCCTTCCCGGCGAGATCCTCTATCCGTCAACATCCTCCGCGGCCTCCATTGCCTTCGCCGGAGCCTCTGTCTGCGCGCCACAAACCTTGTTGTTCCTTTCTCGTTGCGTGCTGTAAATTTATAGTGTGGGATGGCATCTTTCACCTCTCTGTGGATCGCCGTCGATTGCATTCGGCGAGCGCGAATGTACCCGCGCCCTTCACGGCGAGATCCTCTATCCGTCGACCTCCTCCGCGACCCCCGTCGCCTCCGCCAGAGCCTTCATCGGCGCGCCGCAAGTCACCCCCAATGTGTGAGTCTTCCCTGTCTCTTTTCCTTCTCTTTATAATTTTGTATGCTTTTAATAATTAAATAAATACACACACACATGTATGTAAATGTAAGTGCATTAATATGTGTAGGGGTAAACATGTAATAATGTGAAAGTATGTTTAATTGTGTATGGATGTGTGCGTGAAAGTGTGGTGGTAGTATGCATCCATGTGTGTATGTATTTATATTGGTATATATTAGTATTTAGGTGTTTGCATGTGTGTATATATATGTGTGTGTGCGTGTGTGTACATGATTACGGGTATGTATAACGGTATATATATGTATGTCAGTAAAGACATGTATATTATATGTATAAGAGTGTACGTATATGTATGTAGAGTGTATGTGTACGAGGTGCATATGTATGATTGTAAGGGTGTGAGTTCATATGTTTGGATGCATGTTGCAGTGATTTCAGACACGTTCGTGCGATCCGGACCCGTTATGGGAGATTCGGAGTTATACTTGTTATGGATTCGATACACATGCGATTCGAAAGCTGACCGATCCGGAGATTCATACTGATTCGTGCAGTGGAGACCAGACAGCAATTCCATGTGAGTGTTTACTTATGTCTTATTTCCTTAGTTACCGTTGTAAATAGGTATTATATTTTTTTTCTTTTATCATTTCATATGACTATTTTATGTATTTTACCAGTGTGATTACCTGTATCACTTCATGAGACATCAGTGATTGTTCACCTTATTTGTGTAGTTGATATGAGCTTGTATCAGTATCATTTCATGTGTCTGTACTTCGTTGTTGTTAGCCTAGGCCTAGTATTGAAACACCTTGGACTGTGACTCGACTCAATTTATTGATTGGCTGGTTTAGTTCATTTTTAAGGTCAGATGTATATGGACCTTGTATTCGGATATGAAGATACTAAATTTATATCATTTCATGTATAGATGATTACCGTTTCGGACTAGTTGTAAAGAAACTTGGATTGTATACTAGATTGATCTTATGTTGGATTTGTTCGTGATTGTGGTTTAAGATCTATATTTTATCTGAATAATTATCAGTCTTGAAATTCCTTTATTCGGTGATAGTTCAGTCAAGAATTCATTCGGGTATTTGAGGACATATTAGATGTGATGTTACTTTACTAAGAGATTTAAATTTCTTAATGCTTAGATCAATATACGGACTTAGTTAGAAGCTGAGTTGATACAAAATTTACATTCTTGTTATTGGATCTTAGTTAGTATTTGGATATGATTTTTTTAGTCAGATTAATAGTTGTAAGTGTTTTCGGATTTACTGATTAGTTGCCAGAATATTGATGGTCTTATCGATGTTGATTATAAGATGTAAGGATATTTCAGATTTCATAATGATTAAGGATGTTCTACTTGTTGTTTATGATTCTGTATTTATTGATTTAAATTGATCGAGAATAATCAGTAGACCACTTTTTCATGATTGGTTCTTGATTTATTCAGTTATAGAGATATAGTTATTATGGGATTGATTTTGTTGGTATCAGTGATCTTGTACTTCAGAGTTGATAGCAGTCATTTGTTTGATCTCGGTTATTGGTAATTGAGGATTAGAACAAATTGATAATGATGAGAAAACATGTTATTGACTTATTGGACTTGTGATTTACAGTACATGATATATGTTACAGACTTAGCACTTGATGTTCATGATGACTATTGAGATTATGAGTTAGCGAATTCATTAGTGTTGTATTCAGTACAGGTGGATGAGATTTTGATCAGTTATATGTGAGATTGTATATTAACTAGAGATGCAGGACTGTTACTATATAAATTCATGTTACTGAGAAAGGATTATTTGACCGTAACACCCTGTACAGTCTTATTGTTCATCGTATAGACGGTTACTATTACTGTTCATTGTTATTGATATTGTTCACCATGTATACGATTATTGTTGACTGTTATACTATACCATTACGGTCAACGTATCGTCCCAGCATTATAAGTTACGTGGATATTGATTATCACGACTGAATTAAATAATAATGTAAATAGACAACTTATACTGGGATTAGGGAAATTGTGGAGGAGACAGTGTCTGTATTCTGGGTGGACCTGGGATACAGGCTGTGCAGCTAACTTACGGTTCCACTGTAGGGTTTCGGGAGATGATATCCCATCTGTTTATTATTCCGCAGTGTTACTGTGAGTATTGTTTCATAGTGATGCTGTGAGTATTGTTACTATTACTGACTGCCTAGCTGTAGGGCTTGGTTCAGCGCCAAGCATCTGAGTCATGGTCCCGGGTATGGACCCACCTAATGCATGAACAATGTCTCTAACTGATCGGTTTCAATAACTTAGGACCCTGATTGACACATGTAGTAGGCGTAGTATAGGATGTGTCTATTATAAGTGGTAATTGGTGTTCATTGACACAATTAATATTGATAAACTGTTATTATGTACTATAATGGACTGTAATCACCTGACTGAATATCATATAAGTTATGATAGATATATAATTGTACACATGACCAGATTGTATACCAGACTAGTGACATATGCTAGATTATATATCTTGACATGAGTTGTTTGGTTACAATTGTATTAGTCGTCTTTATCTACAGACTTATTCATGTGTTATTCAGCTATCTTTTATTTTCAGTTTTAGACCTATTGTTATTTTGTACACACTGTTTATATGCACGAGCATTTCTTCTTTTCTTATACACTCATTAGGTCGCTTCTGACGACCCTGAATTCACAAGTCTAGATACTGGATGTTTCATGTTATTGATCAGGTGTTCGATGAGACTGGACATGTTCTGAGGAGCTGGAGTCTCTCTCTTTTGATTATATGTATTCCTCTCTTTTATTCATGTTATTTCTTGATTCTATTTATCGTATCTAGTTGTCATTTTTTTCCTTCATTCATCTGCTATCATTGTGTTAGATATTTATATGTCATATTGTAGTGATACTGAATTATTGCGATAGATTTTATAGCTTGTTCAGGTTACTTTAGGCTTAGCGCATATACGTGATGTATTTTTCTTGCGTATATGTGTCGCCGACTCTCGTCGCATCTCTGCCCCAGCGTATTTTGAGAAGTGGGGCGTGACAGTCTTGTAAATCACCTAGAGGGGGGTGAATAGGTGATAGTGCTAATCTAGAAACTAAATACGGAAGTTAAAATAAATTTGCAACACACTTAATACAACCAACAAGTGTAGCCGAATTCCCCGTGAAGGGCTCTGGACTAACTCCTATTGATTCCCCTAGATAAGGGTTGAGGTGCTATATGAAGCTCTTGTGGTTAAGTATAAGTGAGGCACACACAAACAAGCCAAGCATATAAGGATGATAAGCAATATGAAATAATGCAAGGCAAAAATGTAAGCAATAAGATATGAATGAATGAATGATGCTTTGCACAATTAAAAGAGAGAGTTAGAGAGACAATGGATCAAACGCAAACACAAAGATATGTTTCGAGGTTCGAGCCCCTAGCTCTACGTCCCCGCCTTCACCGAGAAGGATTTCCAATCTACTATCTCCCACCGAGGGAACCTCCACCGAGGAGGATTTTTACAAAAAGGGAGTACCAAACTCCTCTCTCAAACACCGTCTCACAACCGAGGGGTAGGCCCGTAGCCAATACAACCACAAATCACCTCTACCGAAGAGGGATACAAACCAAACTCCACCACTCACTAAAGGGAGCAAACCACAATCTCAACCTCTACCAAAGTGGGAGCAAACACTAACCCAATACAACAACCTCAACCTCTACCAAAGAGGGAGCAACTCAAGAAATCAAGGGTTTACAATTTGGTGGTATCTTTCAACCACAAACCACTTTCCTTTTTTCACAAACAAAGATCCTAATAGATTAGGATAGAAGATGTAGCTCAAGTGGATGTCAAGGTGTTTTTGGAAATCAAGTAACAAAGAAAAACTACTTGGGAAATCTCTTGTAGATGATAGAAATGAAAATCCAAAACAATATCCCAAAAACCTAGTTTTCTTTGATTTTCCAAAACACTTGAAAAACAATAAAGATGAAATCTTTTAAGCTCTAAAACACTTTTTAAAACTTGTAAAAACTCTTCAGAAAAGTAAGAATTTTTGCTCTTGAAAATCTTGTCAAAATTCCCAAAGAGATGGGGTATTTATAGCCCAAACAGAAAACTAGCCATTAGGCTGATCTGGCAGCCTGACAGGCTGGCAGTCGACCGGCCGGTTGACCGCCAATAGTCGGATTTCCGACCGTTGGAGCAAACCGGTCGACCGCCCGGTTCCAGAGAGCACAGCTCTCTGGTCCGGTCGACCTCACGGTCGACCGCCCAGATACAGAGAGCAGAGCTCTCTGGTACGGTCTACTGGTCGGCCGACCGGGCCTGTGTCTGCCAGACGTGCACAAAGCTGTGCACGTCGGTCGACCGCAACGGTCGACCGGCCCTTGGTTCGGTCGACCATGCGGTCGACCGACCTGGCCTGTCAGCCAAAGTCCTGGGTCAGAAACTGGGGTTAAAAATATTTTAAAATTCTTTTATCTCTTCTAAAAACTCCATAAAATTTCTTTTAACATTTGATATTGAAATATAGACTTGTGATAAAAATTTCAAGACAATATAAAATATTTGGAATCATTTTTGTGTCTTGCAAATTTTATCAAAAACTAAAACTTGTATTTTATCAAACTTTGATTTTTCAATACCAAACTTGGATTTTCTTAAAACTCATGAATAGACATATCAAAATAAGTTTGTTTAAGATATGAAGCATGTATGTATATTGAACACATCTAATATACATAAAAACCATTTAAACTTGTTTTGATCTAAACTATTCATGAAAACCAAAATCCATAAAACGTGTGTGTTGTGCACTTGAGCATATCAACTATACTATGCTTTACACATGGATCTAAAACACACTAAACTAAAACTAGGATACCTAAGTCTTCTTGACGATCTTCATCTTCAAGCTGACTCGATCCCAAACGTGATCCACCGAGTGCAAAGGTATGATCTTGATGCTCGGGCACTGGAATCACCATGTGAAGGCTTCCAAACTCCTCTTTTTGAAGCAATCACCAACTAATATCTTGTTACATGATCTGAAACTAAAATCACAAGATTATTAGTAAACATAACTACATGTGTTAATCATCATCAAAACTAGAGAGGAAGGCCTCCGGGCCAACAATCTCCCCCTTTTTTATGATGACAAAACTCATAGAGTTATATATGCATGGATTAAAGTTAAGCTTCAAAGAAGCTCCCGCTTAACTCATGCATAAACAAATAAACATAAATATGCAATGAATATGAAACATGAGACATGCATAGATATGAATAAACAAGAAAATGCTCTTGATACCAATGAAATTTTCAAAAACAAAACATGCTCTTGATACCAATTAAACTTAATATATGCAAAACATTAAATATGCATATAAAATTCAAACTCAAAATCTTTCTCCCCCTTTTTGTCAATCATCAACAAAGGGGTAAAAACAATAAAAACAATGTTCTCCCCCCTTTTTGTCTAAAACAAAAATAAAGTCAATAAGGGGTGACATTAAAACATAATTGGTATCATGTTTAATGAAGTGCATATTGATACCAAGTTAAAAGTGAAACTATACCAATTGAAAAAAATCTTGATACCAATTGATAAGTAAACAAATAACATGCCAATTGTAAATAAACAATCTTGATACCAATTGAAATAATTGTTCATTTTAAATATATGATATCAATTAAAATTATTATTTTCTGTCATAAAGAAAGGGAACAAAATACCAATTGAAAACTAAAATATGAGTTTTCTCCCCCTTTATGAAAAACCAACTAAAAACATGCATAAGCTTGTTTAAGGATACCAATTGAAAACTAATCAATTGAAACAAAATTGAAACTCATGCTTAGCATAAACACAAACATATATATATATATATGTATGAAAAATAGATACCAATTGAAATTGATATTCTTTGAATTGAAAGCATACATACATACAAACATATATGAGTATACAAGAAAGGTCAAAATTGATACCAATTGAAACAACAATAATATCAAAGTATATCTCATATTTCCTATCCTCCTAATCATGTTCAAGTTTAAGATGATTTTCACTATAAAGCATACATGAGCATAATCTCCCATCCAGCCACACTTGGAAGGTAGGAGTTTTAAAAAAAATTTTGAAAATTATAGTTTGTTTGAAAAACTCTACCAAATGAAGAATTCGAACTAGTTATTTGAAAATATTTGAAAAACTAGTATGGAATCCTTCAAGCAAGGAATAAACAAGATTATTTTTCATGAAATATGAAATCCACATGATAGTCAACACTCTAATCCAATTAAGCATAAAAATGGCTCATGAAAACAAAACATGAGTAAATAATAAATGTGAGTGTATAAATATAATGTGAAGATCATTATCATGAAAGATAGACAATAAGCTCAATATTCCTTAAAACATGAAAATCATCAAAACTATTTAATCTTCAAGGCATATGTATGTCTAGTACAAACTAAAGTATACATACATATCCAAACACAACGAGTCCACAAAGATATATGCATGAAGGCACGTGGCTCAAAGGATGTATATGTATAACAATAGTTTGGATAAGATAGACATAAACATGAAGTTAATTATAAAAACATGAAAAACATGGATAAAATAGGAATACAAGTTCAATACATGAATCATCAAAACTAGACTATATTAGCACATCCAATGGGTTCACATAAGCATTCAAGCTCAAACATATATAGATTTATTTGTGGCCCACTATATGCACAAGTATATACCAAGTTTTAATGAAAACTAACATCTAAACATGTAATCAACGCATGAAGTATAAAAATAAGATATGAATAAACATGAAAAACATAAACATGATTATTATGTAAATCCACATGTTATTTAGAGCTATGATAAACATGATAGCTAAACAAAGGTGAGAACACTAAAATAATAGTCTATATTAAACATCGGTGTCTCAAAAGGCTATACATGCATGTCAAGAGTCTAATAAACATGGCATTTACATACTAATCAAAACAATGAAACATGCTATAATGAATAGAATGAAAAGCATGTAAACAATAAATAGGAGTTAGGAATCGTTACCAAAATCTAGAAGGCAACTTTCCTTGGCTCCAAAACATGGTGGTCTTCTCCACCAAAACATCCCTTGAAAGTGATGCATCCAAAATGTTTCCTTTAAGTACGGAACGCATCCACTCCAAGGTACCGCTACTCTCACGTTATGCGAGAGCCCACACCTACATCATAAATAATAGGAGAAGGGGTCTTTGGTACCCACATCTTATTGGGTCCATGGGGGTTAGTACCTTCTCTAACCCAAACAAACTTATTTGCTAAATTTACATCATGTAATCTATCAAAGCAAAATTTAGCAAGGTGGCCCTTACGTCCACAATGTGTACAAGTGTACACATGAGCATACATGTGATGGGTGTGTCCGTGAGGAGCATGTGTGTGCCGTGGGGGGGTGCATGAATAGATGGAACTTGTTTCTTTCGAACCAAGGATTCCAAGCGTGTATAGTTCTTGGCATATTTGCTCAAGGTGGAGCCCAAACAATCCATTCTCTTCTTTAACAAACAAAAATCATCATTAATCCTAGAAGAAGAGGTGCCTGCAATAGGTATGCTAGGTGAAGCTACACTAGCATGGCAAACATGAGAATCTATATCATTTTTCAAAGATTTATTTTTATTTAAACAAATTTCTAACTCTTTAGAAATAAAATCAATTTCATTTTTCAAAATATTGTTATCTCTTAAAATAGAATCTACTTAAGAAGATAAACCCTCATTATTTTTCAAAACATCATGGCAATCATTTTGATTTTTCAAAATTCATTTTCTTTAAGTGCAAGTTCTAATTGAGATCTCAATGAATCCCTTTCATTATAGACCTCAACCTTCTCTTGCAAAACCTTGTTAAGCTTAGAAGACAAATTCTCTTTTTCTTTATTTAAAACACAAGTCTTCTTTTTCAACAAATTATATTTTTCTATTAATTTTTTACAAACAATTGAAAGTTCTTCATTCAAAACATGTGCATCAACAAATTCATTAGAAGAACTAGCATCATCATCATCATCTAAGTGAGTTTCTAAGTGTACCTCAAGGGAGTCACTCCCTTGGATCATATGGCATTGTTGTGGCTCGGATTCTCCACTAGACTCCTCCTCTTGTTGGATTGACATTTGAAACTTGGAGGTGGTGGTCGTTGTCAACTTGTTCCACACTGTAAAGGCGGAATCAAGATTAGAAACATGCATAAGATATTCTTTAGGTAGCGTGCTTCTAATGGCCTCAAGGGCTTGTGCATTGGCCCCTATATGCTTGCATCACTAAGGTAGGATTTCTTGGTAATGGCAAGGTGAACCTTATATCCTAGGGTTTGTAGGTAAATGGACATCCTAGTCTTCCAAACAATGATGTTGGAAGGGTCAAACATAGGTGGGGTCATGAAGTCCATGGGTCCAAGCTATATGTGTGCAAATGATAGATTAGCAAACAAGGATCTCACTCCTAGGATGTAAGCTTAAGTATTAGGAGCGTAGGCTCTGATACCAATTGTAAATCACCTAGAGGGGGGTGAATAGGTGATAGTGCTAATCTAGAAACTAAATGCGGAAGCTAAAATAAATTTACAACACACTTAATACAACCAACTGTTGGCCCAATGGCCTTCCACTCTAGTTTTGATGATGATCAACACTCATGTAGTTATGTTACTAATATTCTTGTGTTTCTAAGTTTCAGATCATTAACAGGATATTAGTTGGTGATTAGCTTCAACAAGGAGTTTTAGAAGCTATTCATGATGATTCCGGTGCCAAAGCTTAAAGATCATACCTTTGCACTTGGAGAATCACGGAGTTTTGGAGCAAGTCTACTTGAAGATGAAGATCATCAAGAAGACTTAGGTATCCTAGTTTAGATTATGAGTTTTAGATCCATTTGTAAAGCTTAGTTTAGTTGATATGCTCAAGTGCACAAACACACACGTTTTATGATTTGATATTTGGTTTTTATGAATAGTTGATCAAAACAAGTTTACATGTTTTATATGTATAGTAGATGTATTCTAGTTATACATACATGGTTTAACTTGCTAAACAAACTTATTTTGATATCCCTATTCATGCTTTGGAAAAATCAAGTTTGATAAAAATACAAGTTTTGTTTTTGATAAAATTTGCAAGACACAAAAATAAATTGATATGTTGATATATTGTCTTGAAATTTTTATCACATGTTTATGTTTTAACATAAAATGATAAAACAAGTTTTATGGAATTTTCAGAAATGATAAAAGATTTTTGTAAAATATTTTTCCCAAAATTTCTGACCTGGTTTTTGGGCTGACAGGCTGGTCGGTCGACCGTGCCGGTCGACCGCACCAAAGGGCCGGTCGACCGATCCGGTCGACCGACGTGCACGGACGTGCACGTCTGTTAGGCACAGAGCCGGTCGACCGGGCCGGTCGACCGGGATGAGAGCTCTGCTCTCGGGAATTTTCGGTCGACCGGACCGGTCGACCGATGTTGCCCAACGGTCACATTTTTGACCGTTGGCGGTCGACCGGGCCGGTCGACCGGCAGTTGGTCAGACTGCCACATCAGCCTAACGGCTAGTTTTTCCTAGGGGCTATATAAACCCCATCTCTTTGGGGATTTTGGCCAAGATTTTTAAGGGGAAAAATTCCAGTTTTCTGAAGTGTTTAAAAGAGTTTTAAAAAGTAGTTTTTGAGCTTTAAACTTCTAATCTTTATTGTTTTGGGTTTTGGAAAATCAAAGAGAACTAGGTTTTGGGATTTTGATTTGATCTTTTATTTCTATCATATACAAGAAATTTCCCAAGTAGTTTTTCTTTGTTGCTTGTTTCCAAAAACACTTTGATTCCACACTTGAGCTATATCATACTATCCTAAACTATTAGGATCTTTGTTTTGTGGAAAAAGAAAGAAAGAGAGAGTTTTGAGGTTGTTGTTTGTAACCTCTAAGTTGTACACCCTATTCTTGTTGTATCCCTCTTAGGTAGAGGTGATCGGGTGATTGGTTTGTGAGCCTCTTAGGTAGAGGTGTTTGTTGTAGTTGGCTACGGGCCGTATCCCTCTTCGGTAGAGGTGGATTGTGGTTGTATAGCCTCGGTGGCTTTGTAAGGTTGAGAGAGGAGTTTGGTACTCCTATAGTGGATGGGAAATCCTACACGGTGGTGTAGGCGGGGATGTAGAGTTGGGTACTCGAACCTCGAAACAAATCTTTGTGTTAGCGTTTGATCCATTGTCTCTCTAACCCTTACTCTCTTTACATTTGTGCAAAGCATCATTTCATACAAGCATCATACTTTCATAGCATTCATACTATATACATTGCTTGTGTTGCCTTGCATCTTTCATATTGTAATTTATCCTTGATTGCTTGGCTTGATTGTGTGTGCACATATTTCTTATTACTTGGATTGTTTGTGTGTGTATGCCTAACTTGTACTCATCCAACAAGAGCTTCACATAGCGCCTCAACCCATTTAAAGGGGAATCAAGGGGAGTTAGTCCAGAGCCTCGCAAGGGGAATTCGGCTACACTTGTTGTATTGTATTAGTTTGTGCATAATTTGCATTAGCTTCCGCATTTAGCGCACTTAGGTTGCATTAAGTTTATTAGATTAGCACTTACACCTATTCACCCCCCCCCTCTAGGTGTTTTTCAATTGGTATCAGAGCTAGTGCTCCTGATACTTAGGCTTAACATCCTAGGAGTGATCCATTTGCTTGCTAATCTCATTTGCATTTGTTTGTTTGCACATTCATATATAGTTTACCATGGACTTCATGACCCCTCCTAGCTTTGACCCTTCCAACATTGATGTTTGGAAGTATAGGATGTCCATGTACCTAAAAACCCTAGGTTTGCATGTCTTTCTTGCCGCTACCAAGAAATGCTATCTTGGTAATGGTGATCATATAAGGGCCAATGCACAAGCCCTAGAGGCTATTAGAAGCACTTTGCCTAAAGAATATCTTTTATGTGTTTCTAACCTTGATTCCGCTTTTGTAGTGTGGAACAAATTGACAACCACCAACACCTCCAAGCTTCAAGTCCAAATCCAAGAAGAGGAATCTAGTGGAGAATCTAACTCTATATGCTACATGGTCCAAGGGAATGACTCCCTTGAGGTACACTCGGAAACTCCATTAGATAGTGATGATGATGCTAGTTCTTCAAGAAATGATATTGTTGATCCACATGCTTTGAATGAAGAACTTTCAATTGTTTGTGAAAAATTAATTGAGAAGTATAAGATTTTGAAAAAGAAAAGTCTAGGAATAGAAAAAGAAAATAAGTGTTTGAATTCTAGACTTAATGTTGCTTTGCAAGAGAAAGAGGAGATCTCTAATGATAGGGATTCATTAAGATCTCAACTTAATCTTGTATTAAAAGAAAATGAATTTTTGAAAAATAAAAATGATTGTGAAAACCTTTTAAAGAAGAATGAAAACTTGTCTTCTAAAATTGATTTTGTTTTAAAAGAGAATGTTGCTTTGAAAAACAAAATTATTTCTATTTCAAATGACTTGAATGCTTGTTTAGAGAAAAATAATGTTTTACATAATAAGATTGATTCTCATGTTTGCCATGCTAGGGTAGTTTCACCTAAATCACCCATTGCATGTTCCACTTCTTCTATGCTTGAGAATGATATAAATTTGTTAAAGAAGAGAGTAGATTGTTTGGGCTCCACTATGAGCCAATGTGCCATGAATCACTCACGATTGGAAACCTTGATTCGAAAGAAACAAGCTCCATCTTCTATGCATGCACACCCTTCACGGCATACACATACTCCTCACGGACACACCCATCACATGTATGCTCATGTGTACACATGTACACATTGTGGACGTAAGGGCCACCTTGCTAATTTTGTTTTGATAGATTACATACTACTAATTTAGCAAAGAAATTTGTTTGGGTTAGAGAAGATACTAACCCCCATGGACCCAAAAGAGTATGGGTACCAAAGACCACCCCTCCTATTATTTTTGATGTAGGTGTGGGCTCTCACACGACGTGAGAGTGATAGCACCTTGGAGTGGATGCGTTCCGGACTTCATGGAAATCAATTGGATGCATCACTTTCAAGGGAAGATTTGGATGACCACCATGTTTTGGAGACAAGGAGAGTTGTTTCTTCGGTTTGGTAACAATCCTTTACTCCCATTTATTGTTTACATGCTTTCATGTTTTAATGTTTATAGCATGTTTTTCATTGTCTATGGATTAGTATGTTCATTCCATGTTTATTAGATCCTTGACATACATGTATAGTATTTGAGACACACATGCTTATATGATCCCATAATTAGTGTTCTCACTTATGTTTAAGCTATAATGTACATCATGAATCTAATACATGTGAATTTACATAGTAATCATGTTTTAGTTTTCATGATGACTTTTATCGTTTTTTTTGATGCTTCATGTTTTTGAGTATATGTTTAGATGTTAGTTTTCATTAAGACTAGTTATATACTTGTACATAGAGTGGGCTACAAATAAATCTATATATGATAAGGATTGAATGCTTATTTGAACCCATTAGATGTGCTAGTATAGTCTAGTTTTGATGATCCATACATTTAAACTTGTATTCCCATTTTGGATTTGTTTTATGAGTTTTCATTTCATGTATATGTGTATTTTGCCAAACTTGAAGATATACATGTATACCCTTGAGTCATTTGCCTTTCATGCAAATATCTATTATGGACTCAAAGTGTGTTTAAGGGATATGTATGTATACTTCTTGTGTTGACAAATCATACATATACCTTGAAAAGAATTGGTATCAAATGTTTAAATGAAAAGCTAAATTTTTCATACTTTTCATGCTTTTCATGTCTTCATGATTGTCATGTTTATTGTGTCAATATTTAACTTCATGTATATGTCCATCTTATCCAAACTATTGACTATACATGAGTATCCTTTTTGAGCCACGTGCCTTCATGCATATATCTTTGTGGACTCGTTATGTTTTGGATATGTATGTATACTATAGTTTGTATTAGACATACATATGCCTTGAAGATTAGATAGTTTTGATGATTTCGTGTTTTAAGGAATAATTGAGTCTTATTTATGCCTAATTGAACTTGAGTGTTTGATATGATGTGGATTCCATGTTTATGAAAAACAATTTTGTTTTATTCCTTACTTGAAGGATTTCGTACTAGTTAACAAATTTTTCCATTTAACTAGTTGCAATATTCTTCATTTGGTAGAGTTTTTCAAACAAAACTAAATTTTCAAATCTATTTTTGAAAACCCCTACCTTCTAAGGGCGGTAGGATGGGAGATCATGTTCATGTATGCCCTAAATTGAAAATCTTTAAAACTTGAATTATGATTGGGTGGTAGATAATATGATGTATACACTTGAACTTATTGTTATGTCAATTGGTATCATTGAACTCTTTCAATTGGTATCATTTTGATCTTTTTGTATACTCATATATGTTTTGTATGTATGTATGCTTTAAATTCCAAGTGTATCAATTTCTATTGGTATCTATCTTTCATACATATATATGTTTGTGTTTATGCTAGTGCTTGAGTTTCAATTTTGTTTAAATTGATTACTTTTAAATTGTTATCAAGACTATGCATGACTTTAGTTTGTATTTCATAAAGGGGGAGAAAATTTGATTTTGTATTTCAATTGGTATTTGTACTCCCACACTTTATGATTAAAAGTTGTTATTTTAAACATATGATATCAACATCAAATTTGTTTATATATTTTCAAAATGAAATATATTCTTACAATTGGTATTTTCAAAATTTTGTTTAAAGAAAATATTCAAAGTTTTGATTTGTATTTCCTATATGCAAGGAGAGCTTAACATCTCTCTTACATATAGATTCATGTTGAGTATATTATAAATTGAGGAGCTTGACAACTCTTCTTTATATGATATACGTGTGTAGGGGGAGCTTCACATCTCCTCTTATGCATTACATAATATGTGTTATGTGAATTGGGGCTTGTCATCCCTTCTTCATGTAATGCATATGTGTAGGGAAGCTAACTTAGCGTCTTCCTCTTCATGAATGTATATAGCATATAACATATATTGATTCTTGTTTATTGGTATCAAGATGCTTCATTGACATATTTTTAATTGATATCATGTTTGTAGTCACCCCTTATTGATTTTTTTTTTTTGTTGTTTTAGACAAAAAGGGGAGAACATTGTCTTTTATTGTTTTGTTTGACATAAAGGGGAAGAAAGATTTTTACCCCTCGTTTATCTATGGTTTTGATTGTTTACCCCTTTGTTGATGATTGACAAAAAGGGGGAGAAGTATTTGTGTTTTATATGCATGCTTATGTTTTATATGCATATATTATGTTTTAATCTCAAGAATAGTAAGTTTGATTGATTTATAGAGTTTGCTTTGTAATTGGTATCTAGAGCATATTTTATGTTGAATATTCCATTGGTATCTAGAGCACCATGTTTATATGCATTGTCATGCATTGCATATTATTGTTTATTTGTTTATGCATGAGTATTGTCATGCATTGCATATTATTGTTTATTTGTTTATGCATGAGTATTGTCATGCATTGCATATTATTGTTTATTTGTTTATGCATGAGTTAAGGGGGAGCTTCTTTGAAGCTTAACTTTAATCCATGCATATATAACTCCATGAGTTTTGTCATCATCAAAAGGGGGAGATTGTTGGCCCAATGGCCTTCCACTCTAGTTTTGATGATGATCAACACTCATGTAGTTATGTTTACTAATATTCTTGTGTTTCTAAGTTTCAGATCATTAACAGGATATTAGTTGGTGATTAGCTTCAACAAGGAGTTTTAGAAGCTATTCATGATGATTCCGGTGCCAAAGCTTAAAGATCATACCTTTGCACTTGGAGAATCACGGAGTTTTGGAGCAAGTCTACTTGAAGATGAAGATCGTCAAGAAGACTTAGGTATCCTAGTTTAGATTATGAGTTTTAGATCCATTTGTAAAGCTTAGTTTAGTTGATATGCTCAAGTGCACAAACACACACGTTTTATGATTTGATATTTGGTTTTTATGAATAGTTGATCAAAACAAGTTTACATGTTTTATATGTATAGTAGATGTATTCTAGTTATACATACATGGTTTAACTTGCTAAACAAACTTATTTTGATATCCCTATTCATGCTTTGGAAAAATCAAGTTTGATAAAAATACAAGTTTTGTTTTTGATAAAATTTGCAAGACACAAAAATAAATTGATATGTTGATATATTGTCTTGAAATTTTATCACATGTTTATGTTTTAACATAAAATGATAAAACAAGTTTTATGGAATTTTCAGAAATGATAAAAGATTTTTGTAAAATATTTTTCCCAAAATTTCTGACCTGATTTTTGGGCTGACAGGCTGGTCGGTCGACCGTGCCGGTCGACCGCACCAAAGGGCCGGTCGACCGATCCGGTCGACCGACGTGCACGGACGTGCACGTCTGTTAGGCACAGAGCCGGTCGACCGGGCCGGTCGACCGGGATGAGAGCTCTGCTCTCGGGAATTTTCGGTCGACCGGACCGGTCGACCGATGTTGCCCAACGGTCACATTTTTGACCGTTGGCGGTCGACCGGCCGGTCGACCGGCAGTTGGTCAGACTGCCACATCAGCCTAACGGCTAGTTTTTCCTAGGGGCTATATAAACCCCATCTCTTTGGGGATTTTGGCCAAGATTTTTAAGAGGAAAAATTCCAGTTTTCTGAAGTGTTTAAAAGAGTTTTAAAAAGTAGTTTTTGTGCTTTAAACTTCTAATCTTTATTGTTTTGGGTTTTTGGAAAATCAAAGAGAACTAGGTTTTGGGATTTTGATTTGATCTTTTATTTCTATCATATACAAGAAATTTCCCAAGTAGTTTTTCTTTGTTGCTTGTTTCCAAAAACACTTTGATTCCACACTTGAGCTATATCATACTATCCTAAACTATTAGGATCTTTGTTTTGTGGAAAAAGAAAGAAAGAGAGAGTTTTGAGGTTGTTGTTTGTAACCTCTAAGTTGTACACCCTTATTCTTGTTGTATCCCTCTTAGGTAGAGGTGATCGGGTGATTGGTTTGTGAGCCTCTTAGGTAGAGGTGTTTGTTGTAGTTGGCTACGGGCCGTATCCCTCTTCGGTAGAGGTGGATTGTGGTTGTATAGCCTCGGTGGCTTTGTAAGGTTGAGAGAGGAGTTTGGTACTCCTATAGTGGATTGGGAAATCCTACACGGTGGTGTAGGCGGGGATGTAGAGTTGGGTACTCGAACCTCGAAACAAATCTTTGTGTTAGCGTTTGATCCATTGTCTCTCTAACCCTTACTCTCTTTACATTTGTGCAAAGCATCATTTCATACAAGCATCATACTTTCATAGCATTCATACTATATACATTGCTTGTGTTGCCTTGCATCTTTCATATTGTAATTTATCCTTGATTGCTTGGCTTGATTGTGTGTGCACATATTTCTTATTGCTTGGATTGTTTGTGTGTGTATGCCTAACTTGTACTCATCCAACAAGAGCTTCACATAGCGCCTCAACCCATTTAAAGGGGAATCAAGGGGAGTTAGTCCAGAGCCTCGCAAGGGGAATTCGGCTACACTTGTTGTATTGTATTAGTTTGTGCATAATTTGCATTAGCTTCCGCATTTAGCGCACTTAGGTTGCATTAAGTTTATTAGATTAGCACTTACACCTATTCACCCCCCCTCTAGGTGTTTTTCACCAACAAGTGTAGCCGAATTTCCCGTGAAGGGCTCTAGACTAACTCCTCTTGAATCCCCTAGATAAGGGTTGAGGTGCTATATGAAGCTCTTGTGGTTAAGTATAAGTGAGGCACACACAAACAAGCCAAGCATATAAGGATGATAAGAAATATGAAATAATGTAAGGCACAAATGCAAGCAATAAGATATGAATGAATGAATGATGCTTTACACAATTAAAAGAGAGAGAGAGTTAGAGAGATAATGGATCAAAAGCAAACACAAAGATATGTTTCGAGGTTCGAGCCCCTAGCTCTACGTCCCCGCCTTCACCGAGAAGGATTTCCAATCCACTATCTCCCACCGAGGGAACCTCCATCGAGGAGGATTTTTACAACAAGAGAGTACCAAACTCCTCTCTCAAACACCGCCTCACAACCGAGGGGTAGGCCCGTAGCCAATACAACCACAAATCACCTCTACCGAAGAGGGATACAAACCAAACTCCACCTCTCACTAGAGGGAGCAAACCACAATCTCAACCTCTACCAAAGAGAGAGCAAACACCAACCCAATACAACAACCTCAACCTCTACCAAAGAGGGAGCAACTCAAGAAATCAAGGGTTTACAATTTGGTGGTATCTTTCAACCACAAACCACTTCCTTTTTTTACAAACAAAGATCCTAATAGATTAGGATAGAAGATATAGCTCAAGTGGATATCAAGGTGTTTTTGGAAATCAAGTAACAAAGAAAAACTACTTGGGAAATCTCTTGTAGATGATAGAAATGAAAATCCAAAACAATATCCCAAAAATCTAGTTTTCTTTGATTTTCCAAAACCCTTGAAAAACAATAAAGATGAAATCTTTTAAGTTCTAAAACACTTTTAAAACTTGTAAAAACTCTTCAGAAAAGTAAGAATTTTTGCTCTGGAAAATCTTGTCAAAATCCCCAAAGAGATGGGGTATTTATAGCCCAAACAGAAAACTAGCCGTTAGGCTGATCTGGCAGCCTGATAGGCTGGCGGTCGACGGCCGATCGACCGCTAACGGTCGGATTTCCGACCGTTGGAGCAAACTGGTCGACCGCCCGGTTCCAGAGAGCACAACTCTCTGGTCCGGTCGACCTCACGGTCGACCGTCCAGATACAGAGAGCAGAGCTCTCTGGTACGGTCAACCGGTCGGCCGACCGGGCCTGCGTCTGCCAGACATGCACAAGGTTGTGCACGTCGGTCGACCGCAACAGTCGACCGGCCCTTGGTTTGGTCGACCGACCTGGCCTGTCAGCCACAGTCCTGAGTCAGAAACTGGTGTTAAAAATATTTAAAAATTCTTTATCTCTTCTAAAAACTCCATAAAAATTCTTTTAACATTGATATTGAAATACAGACTTGTGATAAAAATTTCAAGACAATATAAAACATTTGGAATTATTTTTGTGTCTTGCAAATTTTATCAAAAACTAAAACTTTTATTTTATCAAACTTTGATTAAAAATTTTCAATACCAAACTTGGATTTTCTTAAAACTCATGAATAGACATATCAAAATAAGTTTGTTAAGATATGAAGCATGTATGTATATTGAACACATCTAATATACATAAAAACCATTTAAACTTGTTTTGATCTAAACTATTCATGAAAACCAAAATCCATAAAACGTGTGTGTTGTGCACTTGAGCATATCAACTATACTAAGCTTTACACATGGATCTAAAACAACTAAACTAAAACTAGGATACCTAAGTCTTCTTGACGATCTTCATCTTCAAGCCGACTCGATCCCAAACGTGATCCACCGAGTGCAAAGGTATGATCTTGATGCTCGGGCACTGGAATCACCATGTGAAGGCTTCCAAACTCCTCTTTTTGAAGCAATCACCAACTAATATCTTGTTACATGATCTGAAACTAAAATCACAAGATTATTAGTAAACATAACTACCTGAGTTAATCATCATCAAAACTAGAGAGGAAGGCCTCCGGGCCAACAAGTCTTGCTTCTACCATGTTGAATGTCTTTAACACCTTAATAGCATAGTTCTCCTGGGATAACCAAAGTCTGCCTGAGCTTTTGTCTCGAGCGATCTCCATACCTAAGATCTTCTTGACTTCTTTCAAATCCTTCATGTCAAATTCCTTCTTGAGCTGAGCTTTAAGCTTTTGAACATGTGTATTATTTTTCGCAGCAATCAGCATATCATCCACATATAACAGCAAAATGTCAGATCATCGCTCTGCTTAAAATATACACAACATCATACTCATATCGGTTGTATCTGGCCTAGATAATGAAAGAGAAATCATTTGCACCACTGCTTGGGGGATCGCTTAAGTCTATATAGGGATTGTAAGTACCTAGAGAAGGGTGAATAGGTGACTAGCTAATCTAATACAAAATTAATGCGGAATTAAAAACTAATTATGCAAACTAAATAAACAAACTTTGTATACCCGAAGAGTAAAGCCGAATTCCTGGTGAAGGGCTCTGGACTTCTTCTCAAAATTTCTCTAGACTAAGAGTTGAGGTGCTACTTTAGCTCTCTTGGTTTGATACAAGTGTGCACACAAGCACATGACAATATCAAGCACGTAAGAATATGATCAATACAATAGCATGCAAGATATTAAAACAACACAAGCATGTATATCAATAAAGTACAAGTATATCAAGCATGTGAGAATGTAAACAATAAAATCATGCAAGATATATAAACACAAGTGAGAGAGGGAGAGATAAGCAATCGCAAACACTGGAGATTTGTTTCGAGGTTCGAGCCACTTGTTCTACGTCCCTGCCTTCACCACTATGAAGGATTTCTCTATAATCAATCTCGCAAGATCACTCGGTGTCGTAACACCTACAATGAGCTCCCTTAAGAACTCTTGGACCACAAGTCCTTCACTTGTTCCCGCAAGAACAATACACCACACAAACCCACAAGTTCTCCGAGGTCGCATCCTCCAAACTCCTCCTCAATACAAAGTAGAACACTTTGTGATCACTTCTTGATCACAAACAAACACTCTCATAACAAGAATCCTATAAGATAGATATGGCTATGAAAAGTTTAAGCTTGTGTGAGAAAACCAGATAAATTGAAAATGAAAAACTTAAGAAAAAGCTTTAAAAACTCAAGAGAATCACTCTTAATAAACTCTCTTTTGACATGCAATGAAGCTCTAAAACTTCTTGTGAATACTCTATTGAAGATGGGAAAATAAGCTCTTAAAAAACTTATGTAAAGTTCACCCAAAAATCCCATATTTATAGGCCAAGAAAAACTAGCCATTATGGTTCAAAAACTGTTAGAAATAGCCTGTCAGTCGACTACCCGGTCAACCGACCAACGGTCAAATTTCTGACATTGGAGTCTGGCGGTCGACCGAGCGGTCCACCGACCACAGACCCAGACTATGTAATAGTTCAATGTTGGGTACAGTTTTGAGGCCTAAAATGTTAGAATTTGGAAATAAGTATATAGGACAAATTTGTAGATCTTTAAGTCTTCTTTCTATTGTAACTTAAACCATATCAATATAGAGTCGAAGGCTTTCAATAAAATACTAAAAGGTGTCAAAGTAGAAACTGTAAATAATTTTCAAAACAAGAATAGACGTCAACCTAATATTTGATATCTTTAACACTTGAATCAAAAAATGATTATTGAATAAAAAATGTAGCCCTGAATGTTATCTTTGAAATGCAATTTAAATCATATTTATTTAATATAAGAATAAAATGTTATGGCCACAAAACTATAAAGGTGTCGAGCAAATCAGTAGAACGGTCGGCCACCCGGTCGACCGAGAAAACCCGAGAGCTCTGGAAACTCAGTCGGTCGATCGGTCGGTCAGCCGATCTCTACTGCAGTCGACGGTCGGTCGACCGAGCTCAAGTCACATGGGTTTGTACATGTCTTGTGCGTCAGTCGACCGTTGGTCATGACTGCTCGGTCGACTGGCTCAGCCTTCTGTCGACCGGTCGATCGACTGCAAGCAGCCCAATAACACATTTTTCAGGGTTTTTAAAGATCTTTTAAAATCTCTATAAATTTCACAAAAATAAGTTCATTGAAATACTATGAAGTACAAATATGTGTGATGAAAATCAATAGATATTATAAACATGTGAACTAGTTTGAAATATAGAAACTTAATCATGAAACCAAAACCGTATTTTTTGAAACCAAAATTTTTTGTGTGTGCAAAAGAGCTTAAGAAATCCACAACTAATCTATCCTTTATATTTTAAATAAAAACAAAATCTTAACACTTACAGATACTTGACTTAAGTCTTGAAAATCTTCTTCTCCATCTTGACTTGGTCCAAAACCTGATTCATGAGTTAGACTTCTCTTTGAGTCCTTGGTGCGATCTTGATGCGCGGGCTCTTGAATCAGCACGTGTTAGCTTCAAAACGTGACTTTAAATTTTTTTGTTGAAGCTAAGCACCGACTAAGATCTTAATTAAATATTTAAAACTTAATGAGCACAAGATCATTAGTATAATAACTACATGAGTTAATCATCATCAAAACTAGAGTGATGGGTTTTTGGGCCAATAATCTCCCTTTTTGATGATGACAAAACTCATGAAGTTATATATGCATGGATTAACGATAAGCTTCATAGAAGCTCCCCCTTAACTCATGCATAGCAAAAACAATAAGAATATTCAATGAAAGCATATAAACTAAACACAAATATATATGCATAAATAACAAATATTAAGCATGCATATATAAACTCTCTAAATTCTTGTCTCCTTTTTTATCAACTCATCAACAAAGGGGTGGACATAAACAAACAATAAAGATGTATATGTGATATACATTTATGAAGAGGAGAGACATTAAGTTAGCTCCCCCTGCATACATGCATTACGTTTTGAAGGGATGAGTAAACTCTAACTCACATAAGCATAATATACAGTGTATAAAGGAGATGTTAAGCTCCCCCTACACACATGTACCACATAAAGAAGAGAGATCAAGCTCCTCAATATGTAAAATACACTCAATATGAATCTATATATAGAAGAGATATTAACTCCTCTTACATATAGGCAATATGTATTAACCAAATTTTGAAATATTTTGAAACTATTTTTAAAACAAATTTTGAAATTTCTTGAAGTCAACAAAATAAATTATGATACCAATAAAATCAAATTGTAGTTGACAAAACAAATGTTGGTATTACTTGTAAATAAAAAATTTAAGATACCAATAGTAGATTTTTGATACCAATTGAAGGTAAAAAATGAAGTACATCTTGATACCAAAAAAAGTACCAATTGAAATCAATGCATAAGCTTATAAAGATAACAAATAATATTTAAAATTAAATCAAGCTTAGCAAAAATATTTTGTGCTTAAAAAAATATGGACATAGTAAAATAAGCACAATTAAAATCATTTATATGTACGAAAATGAAAATATCACTTGAGATTTTGAATCATATATATAGTAAACTAGTATAAGTATGTAAAATGAATAGATCATGAAAATTATGTATAACTCATAACATTCACCCTTATCATGACATGTTAAAAAGATGTTCAATAAAGTACACATGACATGGTCACCCAACTAGCCACCCTTCAAAGGGTAGAAGTTTTCAAAAATAAGATTTAAAAATAGTTATAGATTGAAATACTACCAAGTGAAGAATAAATTACTAGTTAAAAGAAGTTTTTGAAAAACTAGTTAAAGATCCTTCAAATATGAAACCGAATCATATATATCACATGAAACATGTGTATTACACAAAAATTGATACTCAAGATTATAAAGCTCATAAATACTCATAAAAATAAATACATGAGTAAACATAAGAGATGTGAGTGCAAAAAAAATCATGTGACATTCATGTAAATAAACAATAAAGCTCAAAACAAAAAATTAATTGAAATTATTTTCCTCAAAAACATGATATATCATATAGTTATGTATGAATCATCAAAACTAGGACATACAATGTACAATCAAACAAATAATTGAGTACATAAAAGAAATAGAGCATGTAAGGCATGAAACTCAAAAATTGTACATGTATAACACAAGTTCTAACAAAATTTGCATATCAACATAAAAGCATATATAACATAAATAAAGAATAGGCATGTAAATCCTTTTGAAAAGTTTTTCAAAAATACATGCAAGTTAGGCAACCAATCAACTCAATTATAGGCACAAAATGACATATGATAGAGTCTAGGTTACACTAGCATATAAATATTTAAAAAAAATTTAAAAGAGGAGAATGAAATGGTTACTAATACCGATGTAGCCAATCTATTTCTCTAAAGCAAGGTGGTCCTCCCACCAAACATCCTTTGAAAATGATGTATCCAAAAATGTGAACATTTAGCTCGAAACACATCCACCATCAAGGCACCAAACCTCTCATGTTTTGTGACAGCCCACACCTACCTATATCAAACAGAAGAGGTGGGAATTTTAGTACCCATATTTTCTTTTGGGTCCATGTGTGTTAGAAACAGTAGGAACCCAAATATTTTTATTTGCAAATATATAAGAGTTTATTCTATCAAAATAAAATTTTACAAGATGGCTTTTGCTGCCACAATGTATACATTTGTACACTCTAGTATACATGGATGAACGAGTGTGATTATGGTGTGCATGTGATGTATGCCGTGGGGTATGCGCATGAATGTGTGGAACTTATTTCTTACGAAATATAGATTTTAATTTATTATGATTAAATGCACATTGGTTCAAAGTGGAGCCCAAACAATTAATGTTCTTCTTCAATGTACAAATATCTTTTTCAATCTTAGAAGAAGCAACATGGGAAACAAAATCATTTTTCTTTTTGGAAATATTTTTTTTTAAAATAATTTTCTTTTTCAAGAATTTATTTCATTTAAAACAATTTCTTTTTCTTGTGAAAAAGAATCAATTTTGTTTATTAAAGAATTGTTTCCTTCAAAAGCAACATTCAATTTTGAAGACAAAGAAACATTCTCCTTTTTCAGAAGATCATTTTCCATCAACAAAATTTTATTTTCTTTTAAAATTAAATCTTTTTCTTCTTTTAACAAATCATATTTTTGAAGAAGTTTTTGATAAAAAGATGCAACCTCATCATAAGGCATGTCAACTTCTTCCTCTAGCTCAGAATCATAATTTATCTCAAGGGGGTCATCCCCTTGGACCATGTAGCATATATTGGAAGCATCACTTCCATCATCCAAGTCACTCTCCTTATGATGTAGCATTTATATCTCAAAGGAGAAAAGAGTGTTCCAAACTATAAAAGTCGATTCAATGTTAGAAACCCTAGATAGATAATCATCATTTAGGGTTGATTTTAAAGAATGGATGGTTTTTGTGTTAGCCTCAAGATACTTGCCATTAACAAAATATGAATCCTTAATGGTGGCAAGATAAACATGAATATCTAAGGCTTTAAGTTACATAGACATCTTAACTTTCCAATTTTGAAAGTCAAGAATGTCAAGCATAGGAGGTGTCATGAAACCCATATATGAGTATAAACAAATATTGTGATTAGCTAAAACAAAGATCTTTAACTCAAGATTATTAGACCAAAATCAAGATCATCAAGCTCTGATACTAATTGTAAGTCACCTAATGGGGTGAATAGGTCTTAGCTAATCTAATATAAAACTAATGCGAAATTAAAAACTAATTATGCAAACTAAATAAACACATTTTGTATACCCAAAGAGTGAAGCCGAATTCCCGGTGAGGGGCTCTGGACTTCTCCTCAAGATTCCTCTAGAATAAGAGTTGAGATGCTACTTTAGCTCTTTTGGTTTGAAACAAGTGTGCAAACAAGCACAATGATAATATCAAGCATGTAAGAATATGATCAATACAATAGCATGCAAGATATTAAAACAACCCAAGCATGTATACAAATAAAGCACAAGTATATCAAGCATGTGAGAATGTAAATAATAAAAGCATGCAAGATATATAAACACAAGTGAGAGAGGGAGAGATAAGTAATCGCAACACTGGAGATTTGTTTCGAGGTTCGAGCCACTTGTTCTATGTCCCCGCCTTCACCACTATTAAAGATTTCCTCTATAATCAATCTCACAAGATCACTTGGTGCCGCAACACCTATAATGAGCTCCCTCTAGAACTCTTGGACCCATATGTCCTTAACTTGTTCCCACAAGAACAATACACCATACAAACCCGCAAGTTCTCCGAGGCCGAAACCTCCAACTCCTTCTCAATACAAAATATAACACTTTGTGATTACTTCTCGATTACAAACACTCTCACAACAAGAATCCTATAAGATAGATATGGCTATGAAAAGCTCAAACTTGTGTGAGAAAACAAGATGATTAGAAATAGAAAACTCAAGAAAAAGCTTTTGAAAACTTAAGAGAATCACTCTTGATAAACTCACTTTTGATATGGCACTGAAGCTCTATAAACTTGTTAGGAAAACTCTATTGAAGATGAAAAATTAAGCTCTTGAAAAACTTGTGTAAAGCTCACCCAAAAATCCCATATTTATTGGCCAAGAAAAACAAGCCTCTAAAATGGGCTGTCAGTCGACTACCCGGTTGACCGACCAATGCTCAAACTTTTGACCATTGGAGTCTGACGGTCGACCGGGCGGTCGACTGACCACAAACCCAGACTGTGTAATAGTTCAAATTTCAACACAATTTTGAGGCCTAAAACATTAAAAGGTAGAAATAGGTACATAGGAAGAATTTGTAGATCTTTAAGTCTTCTTTCTAATACAACTTAAATCATATCAATATCATTTTAGAGTCAAAAGTTATCAACAAAATACTAAACGATGTAAACTGCTTTCAAAATAAGAATAGACTTCAACCGAATATTTGACATCTTTGAATCGGACAATGACTATTGAATAAGAAATGTAGCCCTCAACGTTATCTTTGAAATTCAATTTAAATCATATTGATTGACTGTAAGAATAAAAAGTTATGACCAGAAAACTACAAGGGTGTCGAGCAAATTAGCAGAATGGTCGGCCGACCGGTCGACTGAGAAAACCCGAGAGCTCTGAAAACTCAGTCGGCCGAACGGTCGGTAGCTCAATCTCTACTGCGGTCGACCAGTCGGTCGACCGAGCTCAAGTCACATGGGCTTGTGCACGTCTTGTGCACATCGATCGACTGGCTCAGCCTTCGGTCGACTGGTCGGTTGACCGCAAGCAGCCTAAAAACAGTATTTTTCAGGAGTTTTAAAGATCTTTTTAAATTCATTATAAATGTCTTAAAATCTCCATAAATTTCACAAAAATAATTTCATTGAAATATTATGAAGTACAAATATGTGTGATGTAAAATCAACATATATTACATGTGAACTAGTTTTTGAATATAGAAATTTAATCATTAAATCAAAACCGTATTTTCTAAAAACTAATTTTTTTTTTGTGTGTGTGTATAAGAGCTTGAGCAATCCACAACTAATCTATCCTTTACATTTTATCTAAAAATAAAATCTTAACACTTACAAACACTTGACTAAAGTCTTGAAATTTTTCTCTTGAAAATCTTCTTCTCCATCTTGACTTGATCTAAAACTTGATCAATGAGCTAGAATCCTCTTTGAATACTTGATGCGATCTTGATACGCGAGCTCTTAAATAAACACGTGCTATCATCAAAACTTGACTTCGAATCTTTTGTTGAAGCTAAGCACCGACTAAGATCTTGATTAAATATCTGAAATTTAATGAGCACAAGATCATTAGTACAATAACTATATGAGTCAATCATCATCAAAACTAGGGTGATGGGCTTTTGGGCCAATATGAACTTTTTAGAAGCCACACCTTGTTTTCTTTACCTTCCAGAATATAACCTTCAGGTTGTTCATGTATATCTTCTCCTCTAACCGTGTAGAAACACTGTTTTGACGTACATTTGCTTAACTTCTGATCAAACTAAACAACTATCGCATATAGCATCCAAATAGATGTATGCTTGACTACATGAGAAAAATCTCATTGTATTCAATACCCTCCTTCTGAGCATATCTCTTGGAAACTAACCTTGCGTTATACTGCACAATGTCCTTCTTATGAAAGACCCATCTGCAACCTATTACCTTGGAGTCTTTTGGAAGATCGACAAATGTCTATGTTTAGTTTTCATTCAAAGACTCCATCTCTTACTCTATGACTGTAATCCACTTACTGTGGTCATCTGTCTCGATTGCTTTCCTGTAACTGTCAGGTTCTCCTATTTCTGTTACTAATGCGAAAGAGACATGATCATCGTCCCAGCCATATCTTGTCGGTGGCACCGTAATTCTGACTGACCGCCTCAACCGTCTAGGTTTCTCTTAAGTAGCCTCATGGTTGTCTCCATCTGGATTTGAGGAGTCCTCTTCTGACCCTTCAGACCATTTAGGGCTCTCTGAGAACTCAACTTCTTTTTCCTGAGTGTCCGCTGAACTGTCTGAAACTCTACTTTGCGCTTTATTCTTCATCTCTGAATTTTCTCACAACATTGATTCTTCGTCAAAGACTATATCTCTGCTGGTAAAAGCGCTCCTTTTTTTGGGATCCCAAAGTCTGAAACCCTTGACTCCTTTGGTGAACCCGATGAAGACACACTTCTTAGACTTGAACTTCAGTTTATTCCTTTTCTAACTATCAACCAAACTATACACTGAGCAACCAAAAATTCATAAGATTGAATAGTCCATAGATACTCCTTGCCATATCTCCTCTGGGATGTGAAGATCGATAACTGTTGATGGTGACATGTTTACTAGATAACTCGTATGATTCACCGTCTCTGCCCAAAATCCTTATGATACGTCAGCCTGTAATTTGATACTGTGGGCATGCTATGTAAGTGTCTGATTCATGCGCTCTGCTACTCCTTTTTGTTCTGATCGTCCTGAAATACTTAGTTGGTGTCTGATGCCCTCGCTTGCTAAGTAGTCTTTGAATTCTTTGGAGGTGTACTCGCTTCCATTATGGACCTCAAAACTTTCACCTTCTGTCCCGTCTGATTTTTCACCAAAGTCTTTCACTCCTTGAGCTTCTGAAATACTTTCGATTTCTGCTTCAAGAAGTATACCCAAACTTTCTTTGAAAAATATCTATGAAGTAATATAGTACCTATACCTCCAATGAATGTTACTAACGAAGGCCCCCACATATCCGTGTGTATGAGATCTAGCAAGGCTTTTATCTTGTGGTGAGATGTAGAGAAAGCTACTCTATGTTGCTTATACATAATACAAAATTTAAAAAAATCAAGTTTGCAATATTTGATACCTGGTAGAGCACATCTTTTGTGCAGGGCTTGAAGATTTCGCTTGTTCATGTGCCCAAGACGCATGTGTCAAAGTCTTGTAGTATCCTCCTTCTCTGTTGCTGCTGAAGCATCACCAACAATAACGCTTCCTGTCAACTTGTACAAGTTTGCTTTCCGTTCTTCTTTGAGAATCATCATAGAGCCTCTAGTAACTTTGATTCCTTCATCTGCACCAGAAAACTTATACCCTCGAGCTTCCAAAGCTCCCAATGAGAGAAGATTCTTCTTTAAATCTGGAACATATCGAACGTTCATGAGGGTTCGAACCTGTCCATCAAACATCCTCATATGGATGTTGCTGATGCCAACAATCTTACACACGGCGTTGTTTCCCATCAAGACAGAGCCTCCATTATAAGACTTATAAGTACTGAACCACTCTCTTTTTGGCACATGTGATATATTTACCCCGAGTCAAGTACCAAGTATCTGAGTATTTACCTTTTTCTGACTCAGTCGTCAAGACATCAATGAATCCTCATCTGCTTCTCGACAACCCCAGCTTCATCTGACTTTCTACTGGTACTAATCCATTAGAATTTTTGTCGCCTTTCCTCTTCAGCATCTCCTTGTATTTCATATAATTTTTTTTGTTGTGCCTTGGTTTCTTGCAAAAATAGAAAGAGAAACTGCTAAAAGCCTCTGGATCCCTTTTAGGTTCCCTACTCTTTAATCTTCCCCTTTGGCCCTTGATAAACAATCCTGAGGCCTCCTCCGTAGAATCGATTTTCTTCATCAGCTTGTTATTCTGGAGCATCTACCTGACATCTTCTAACTCTAAGGTTTCCTTACCATACATGATGGTGCTTGTCAAGTGGTCATAATTTGATGAAAGAGAAGAGAGTAATAGAAGGGCTTTGTCTTCTTCTTCTAGCTTAACTTGTAGAGCTAACAAGTCGCTTAAAATTCTATTAAAAGCATTAAGTTATTGTAGAATAGGCATACCTTCTTTCATCTGAAGGTTGTATAACTACTTCTTCATGAAGAGCTTGTTCGACAAACTCTTCATCATGTACAGGCTCTCTAGCCTACACCAAAGACCAGCAGTTGTCTCCTTTTTCATTACATTGTAGAGGATCTCATCTGATAGATAGAGTATGATCGTTGCTTTTGCGCGAAAGTCGATATCGTTTCACTTATCATCCTCTATCTTTGATGACTTCTTCTCAATACCAAGCAGGGCCTTATGTGTGCCCTCCTTCATGAGTAACGATGTTACTCGTATCTTCCACAATAGGAAGTTGGACTTCCCGTCAAAATTTTCCACCTCGAACTTGGTTGTCGTGGTCATCTTGCTAGCCATCATTCTGATACCAATTGTAAGGATTCGGAGCACCATCTCAAAAAATTAGCCTTCTAGATGGAGTTTCTCAAATCCTTATATACCCAAGACCATCCCTTGTCTACCCAATGTGGGACTATTTATTCGACCTAAATCCAACAATCCCCCTCTAGAACAAAGAGTCTCCCTGCAAGCTCATCTTCACACCTGGAAGACCATCTTTACACCTGAAAGACATATACTCCATCAAGATTCACTTCACTGCATGGTGATCGCACGCCTTACGTGAAGCACAACTTGCAGACTCTCCTCTTCACCGCATTTGCTGGACATGTCTTACGTGAAGCAGGACTCCTACTGCCAATATCGAGAGCTCAACTAGCTCTACAGGGACTATATTGAGCCTTTTTTGCATCTTGGGAATCGAACAGGTTTTATCCCCCTTAAACAAAGAGTCAGGGTCTCCTGCAAGCCGATCTTCCTCACTCCTCATCCAAGAAGATCATATGTTCAATCGAGATCACTCCTCTTCACTGCGTTGAAGAGCAACATGTCTTACATGAAGCACCTAGAGCATGGTTATCTCCCTCGAGAGCTCAATCTTTATAGATCCAAACTTAACAGGGGCCTACTGCGCCTTCCACTACACCCTGGGGGATCGAACATCACCCACACACATGACTAAGTTCGAGGTGGCTCTGATACTAGTTGTTGATGATCTATCACCAATCAAATAACAGAAAAACATCGAGTTGAAGACTCAGCAGCGAAAGTGAAAGTATAGAAGATCTATCACTAGCAAGCAATTGAAAACTAAATCACCACACAATCAAAAAAATACAAGATTTAACATAGTTCAACAATGTGCCTACGTCCACGGAGAGGAGGGGAGAAATCTTTATTGAAAACAGAGAAGAAAATATAAGAGTTATAAGAAGATCTCTCTCACAACTCTCAATAGTAGAAAACAGAATTTCTCTTGAATTCTAGACACTCTTGACACACCTTCAAAAGGCCAGCCCAAGGTATATAGGTACTTAGGATAATCCTAGTCCAATACGAACTCAAATCAGCACCTCCTCAGAGAAATAGAAAACACATATCCAAAATAAAATAAGAGACAGATCCGTATTAGGAAACTGCCAAAACCTGAACTCTCCTCTAATGAATATGAGGACAGATCCGCATTAGAAAACTGTCAAAATCTGAATTCTTCTCCAATGAATATGAGACACTCCAAATACTAACATGCATACCTCTGGAAAGTCCAGGAGGTTCTCCTATTTATAGGCATTGAGTTGGTTTCATGGTTGTCTTCTAGAAGAAGAATCCCCTGCTATCTAGGACTGGAACTTGATATCTATAGGGTGCTCCAAGCCTTCTGCCATGCCTGGTGGTCGCACTCGCAGTCCAGCTTTGAGCATATTCTTCTAACAGCTAAAAGCTTACACTTAGCTCGGAATCTATACTCATGAGTATCCTCAAATATGACATGCTTTGCGTATAGCTCAAATGGTTTGGTAGTGAAATTTGGTTTTGGAAGGCCTAATGTTCAAGTATTAGTATCACTTTTGTTTTACTTGTTTTTTCTTATTAACTATTATTTTTTCACTGACTAAATTTAAAATATTGTATTGTACCTTTTCAAATTTGATTTTATAACTGAATTTAAAGATTTTGCTATAGATTTTATAAAGTTAAATGAACTGGATGGGTCTGGATGTTGGTGTTTGTGTGTTTAATTTGGTTTCTTAGTGTAAAGGTGATGTGTGATAAGAAGAGTCCCACATTGAAAAGTTGAGTGCAAAGTAGAGTATATAAATATAAAATTAGGTCCACGTAAGTTTTCGGAGCAGATAGATCTCAACCATAATTATATCTTCTCTAGTTTGTCTTCCTATGAGGCCTGACTAGCCTAATACTTTATGAAGGATTAGCGCAATCTTAATCCTAGACAGTCCCTTAACCCCGGCTTAGTCATATTTGGGCTCAGCATACACCGGAAGCCGCAGTAGTTTGGGTCGAACATGGGTCGAATCGCGTTCCAGAAAGATCATTCTCTGTTTTGGTTGTGGGGCTTGGGCTAGTGAGTCTTTCACAATTTGAGAAGCAACTTACTCAGTATTTCGGCTCTCTTCTTTCTTTACTTAACATTAAGTTATAGTAATGATTCTTTTAGACAACTACACTAACTTCTGCCTGCACGATTACATTGTTCTGTACTAAAAATAAACTCAGAATGTGTGTTCGGAAATGCATGCAATATAAATTTTTTGAGATGGATATGGTCTTTTCGAGAGGCCTTAATGGCTAATTAAGTTATCAAGATGAGATGTATCACAAAATAATATATGGGGCAGGGCTTGCAGGGGTTATTATGCAATGTTAATGGCTCAATTGATTCAATTGTGAATAAGCTGAGCTTGGAAAGTAATTAAACATGGAATTTCTTGAGTGACCACTGGTAATAGATTTCATGTTCAACTAGATACCAAATTGAAGGACTTGGGGCACCATCCCAAAATACTAGCCTATTAGGTGGAGTTGCTCAAATCCTTATACACGCATGACCATCCCCCTGTCTAGCCGATGTGGGACTATTTGTTCGATCCAAATCCCAACAAAGTCCACTTGTTCAATGTCCATACTACTGAGATGTCTGATTTATCAAACTACTTTGCTAGAGAATATGGTGCTTTGAGTTCATAAATAGATATGGCACTCGAATTTGCGATCTTTTGATAAGGTATCTTCCATGAAGGGCTAAAGCAACTTCTTCCATGAAGGGCTAAAGCAACTTATCCTCCAGATTCCTCTCTGCCAAGGAACATTATTGGAGATACTGGGTTATGCAACAGTAAACCTTTCAATTCTTATAATTTCAACATTTATATGGTTTCTTCCCTGAGGCTGCATATCTGTACTGTGACTGTCAATTTTATCTGATAGTCTATTTTCTTCAACCTTATGTTGCAGTAAACTGATTAAGCGATTACATTCATCTGCCTGTGAATATTCCAAGTTTTTTTTACGCAAACGACTTCAATTATCACAGCGTCAAAACTATAGACATCATCAGCTTTTTTCTGTAATCAGTTGGGCTTCTGATTCAACAATTACTTTTTACAACTGAGACATATGGTTCATGGGGCTGTAGCAATGTTGGTTCAAATAGATTTCAACTATGGGTCTGGAGTGCTGGACATGAAGCAATTCAAATCAGGACATTTGATGCTTAATAACGGACTAGTTAGCATACTATTTGCTTGAGATGCTGAGACTCTTGAGTGTTTGTAATGCAATTGCTAGAAGCACATAGAAAGTTACAAAGATATACTCATCAAACTAATCTATAGATCAGGCCTAAATTTTGCACGCAATGGTGCTAATTAACATTTTGCAATTGACAGGGCGGAGGGATGGCAAGATCATTTCCTAAGGCACTGTCAGGTACGTCGCCAACTGATTAATGATGTTGCTGAACTCTGAAATGCTACGATTCTGGGAGGCCTGACTTTTGTGGTTCAAAACTGGAAATTCTCGTAAAAAGGAGGGAGCTCCATTAAGGGGTGGTTGTAAGTTTCTGCTACCTCTTATACATCCATTACAATGTAAATTTCTGCTAGCTCTTATGCATCCATTACAATGTTTTATTTGACTGTGCAGAGAAGGCATTGAACACAAGTAGTTAGTTATTTTACTTGACAAATGTTTCTTTGATGAACACAAGCAGCAGTAGAACCTAATGAAAGCATAAATGTTTGACAATTTCTCAAGTTTACTATTCTTATGCTTCTATCTTTTTCTTGGGAACAAGGTGTTACTATCAATGAAAAGAGTTTCATATAATTTATGACAGACAACATAAACCCCTTCATGGAGGGTTGAACTGGAGCTCATACTTCAATTGCATTTGAGAAAATCACATACATGTATACAATAGACAACTTTCTATCAAGTAGGGGGCACAAAAGAGTACATACATTATAGATTACCTGTGAATTCAAACATTTCATCTTGGCCCTGACAAAATAAATGCTGAAGGTGGAGCTGATGCATCATTAATATTTGCATTTTGCGACACAAATGGAGCCGGAGTAGAAAACTTGTAGTCTATGTTAGTCTCCACACTCATTGAACCTTCTAAAACCTTTACGACTGCAGACATAGAAGGTCTGTTGTTGCTATAGCTCTGTAAACACCACATTGCGAGTTTCATCATCTCGATGATTTCATTCACATTTAGCTGCATGTCCGCACTATGGCTGTCGATAATATCTGACAGTTGATTTTCTTCAAACTTATCTTGCAGTAGACTGATTAATGGATACATTCTTCTGGCTGCGAGTAGTCCAAGTTTTTTCTTCCACAAACAATTTCCATTACAACCACCCCAAAACTATAGACGTCTGCTTTTTCTGTAATTAGTGACGTTAGCCACTCAGGGGCTAAGTACCCAGGTGTTCCTCTCATTCTAGTCATCACCTGACTTTGATCTCGGTCAATGAGCTTAGATAACCCAAAATCAGAAACTTTGGCGTTGAACTCTTGATCTAGGAGTATATTTTGCGCCTTGATGTCTAAATGAGCAATCTTTTGCCTGCATTCTTCATGGAGATAGGACAATCCCTTGGCTATATCAGTTATGATCCTGCGCCTCGTCTGCCAATCAAGAGCATTCTCTTGCCCTTTGTAGAAGATCCACTTATCGAGTGATCCATTGCACATGTACTCGTAAACCAAAAGCCTATAGGATTTCTCAGCGCAAAACCCCATCAATCTCACTAGATTTATGTGGTGAATGCTACCAATTGTTTCGACCTCAGCCAAGAACTCCTTTTCCCTTGGCCAACGCCATCCAACCGCTTCACTGCAACTCTCGTGCCATCCCTCAGCGTCCCCTCAAATACAGAACCAAGTCCTCCTCCTCCAAGTTTCCGGCAAAAATTTTCAGTTGCGGTTTTCAACTCATCGAATGAAAATCTCGATGGAATTCCCGCGACCATACCAAACTCATCCACCTCTTCAAAATACCTCCTCTTGTTTCTCCTCACAAGTACAATGACAAATCCAATGACAAGAGACACAACAACTAGAACCCCAAGGGTGACTCCCACAATAACTGCAACACCAACTTTTTAGAGCTGCCTTCTTGGGTACTAGGAGCAGGAACTGTCACAGGGATCGCCACTTTGACGAATGCCGATGAATTGAAGTGGCTGACACCGGGATTATTGTTCTTCATCGAGAAGAGCTTTGACGGTAAGTAGCAAGAACCATCAGAAGTATTTCCGCCATACTGAAAAAGCGCAGCTTTACACGAACAATTCCTCAAACAAGCTTGCCTACAACTCTCTTCATTTGTGTGATCAAATGCCAAAGCATCAGGATCGATGTAATTGAAGTAAGAGAGATTGTTGAGGGCTAAAAACTGATGGTTTTCATTAGATTGGCAAGTCAAAGGTGTCACCGGAGAACAACCGAGATGGCCTGCCTCACATTAACTTGCCTGAAATAGGCAGTTGTTGTGTTTATTCCAGTTGGGCAGCTGCATTCCCCATTTGAACAAATGCCATACTCTCCACAAACTGTAGGATACGCGCAGCCATCTGGGAAAACCGAAAGAACATCACTCACCGGCTTCCACCCGGGTTCAACTCCCCATTCGTAGAGCCTCAAATGCCCATCAGACTCCAGTCGTATGTACTGAAGGGATGATGACGGTCTCAGCGGTACTGTGTTATCGGGTTGGGGAGGAAGCGCAAACAACGCGAATATCTCAAGGCTTCCATTGCTGAAAGTTATGTATGTAGACTTGTTTTCGTATTTAGGCCCAGTTACTATGGATTGGTAATAAAACTGTGGAGGATTCGAATCAACATAAGCTTTAAAGCCACCATCAACAATGTTGAGATAAAACTGACCTTGAGCCCAATTCGTGGCCGAGACGTTGGCGGTCAGCCGCTGCCCCTGCCGCAGCGTCTGCCCAAGAACCCAGGAGTCGGTCGGGTGGTCGACGGAGGACCAGACCGACACGTTCTGTTTATCAACAAGTTCAAGATTTCGGTCTCGGTCAGGATCATGCCCGCCACGGACCTGCCAGAGGTGTTAGTAGACCAAACGAGTGTGCCGTCGAAATCACAGAGGACTAGATTGCCGTCTTGAGAGAAGCGCAAGGTGGCGTTTTCTTTGACAGCGCGGTCGCGGTTCCCGGACCAGATGACCTGAGGGGAGGCGTCCGTGGCCCGGGTGATTTCGGATGCGCTGTTGGTGCAGACGATGAAGATGGCGAACAGGAAGGCGTCGCAGGGTTCGGTGCAGTAGAAGCCGCAGGCGAAGGACGGGCCCAATCTGCCTCGGAGGAGGAGGACGCGGATCGATGCGTCGTCGGGGTACGTGACATTGTGATTGAGAGAATCGAGAGAGAGGTTGTTGGCCCATGTAGTGGGGAGACTTGCAGTCGGGAAGTCGTAAAGCCCAGCGGTGATCGTGTGGAGAAAGAACGGAGTGCTGCAAGCGAAGAGGATGGTGAAGAGAAAATGCAATGGCTCCATCTTAGCAAGCTGGAGATGATGGAATTGGAACTCGGAGGAGATTTTTGTTATAGGCTTAGTTGTTGTGGCTGGCAACGAGTGGAGAAAGATGACTAAGGTATTGAATAATTCAGCAAAAGTTGGCTGCATGATTTCTCCACTCAATGTGTCGGTAGAGTTTTAGACTTGAGGGCACAGTTTTAGTTAAGGCCGCATCCACTAAGTTACTTAATTTTAAACTAATTAAACTCAGAAAATGTGACCAATCTGTCACAGTTTAATAATTAGAAATGGTTAACTTAGATTTCCTTCTCTGGTTTCTTCTCCGATGATGCTTGTTTTAGGATGATAAGCATTTATTTAATCTGTCCTAGTGCTACACACACAAAATAAATAAATAAATAAATAAATAAATTCAGACAAGAAGTAAGGCTGTCCTAGTGCTACAGATTTTCATTGCAAATCAATGCCTTCCGCTTTTGATTTTTCTTCCACAAGAAAATTTCATCTTTGCCACCAACTCAATATAATTTACTACAATATTAATAGCGACTCAAATGTGATAAGGTAGGCAGCCAAACCAACCCCATTCTTGCAAGCACGTGTGGTGAGAATCGTGAGATACGTAGTGTTCGAGGTTGAGATTGAATTTTTCTCGGAAACAAGCTCTGAATCTAATATTTGATGGTGACCTAATTTTTCAAGGTTTGTTCCATTCTTTAAATTGTAAAAATTAGTTAAGCTATTTAGTGTTGGTTGGTGGGGAGGGTATTTTCGCCAAAAGAAATTCTTATGCAAAAGATAATTTAAGTAAAAATAGGCAAAAAAAACCAAGATGAAATTTGTAATTTCCCAAAACTAAAAAAATACATTTGCTAAAATTCTATGAGACTAAAGTCCAAAGGGCTGTTGTACAAAACCCTAACGACATATGACCTCCTCTTCCTCTGGTGCTAGGGCTTCACCTGAGCGTCGCCCCCTTTCCTAGATCGGCCCCCTTCCGTAGCAATCGTCCTCCCTCCAATAGATCCCTTCCTCTCTTCCTTCCGCTCAGCCCTTCAATGTTCACCAAGACAGATTTCTCTGTCATTCCTTTCTCTCTTTGATCTAGCGAGGCTTCATCAACTATACTTTGACCATGTTGTCGTTTCGACGCCGCTCATCAAAAGAGGCTCATAACCCTGATCTTTATATATTATTGGATATTTATTGGGGAAGTCGATTTCCACTTATAAGGTTCACCATGGCCTCTCTCAACTTTGGTCACCCCAACAAGAGTGGGAGATCAATCCAATGAATTATGGTTCTTCTTGTTTCGGTTCACCATGCCGGCGGGCCACAACCAGGTCCTCTTTCAGGGACCATAAGTCCTCGATGATGCTACTCTCACAGTGGAGCCATGGAATCCCATCTTTCTCTCTCCCATGCTACCCTTCCAAAGGTTACTTTTTGGGTTCGTGATTGAGTCAAACCTACACAGAAAAATACAGAGTTTAGGAACAGTGTTAGGTCCTCAATGTTACCGCTATACCAAGTTACTATGCGGGTCGTGATCCACAAGGAGGGACTGCGATGGAAGCAATTAAGTAAGCTTCTTTTTTTAATTTACAAAAATAAGTTAATAATTTTTCTCAGTTTTGGAAAATAAAAAGAAAAGTTAGACTATATTAGGTTAGAAGAAGGTGGAAAGAATAAAGAAGATGGTGAATTGATGTTGTCTCAAAAAGAAACTGAAAAGGATAAAGAAAAGTGTTGGTTCTCAAATCAGAAATGAAATAAATAAATAAAAGAAGAGTACTTACTGTTGCGCATGCTAGCCTTGGTAACAACCAATGAGAAACCCCAACCAATAGAGATAGATGTACCAGAGAAGTGAAATACACCTACAGGGGGGTGAATAGGTGTACTAGATAATTTAGGACAAATGATGTGAAAATTAAAACTCAATTGCAACACACTATGTGTAACCAAGAGTGAGCCCGAATTTTCCGTGAAGGGTTCTAGAACTACTTCTCAAGATTCCTCTAAATTAAGAGTTAACGTGCTATATGAAGCTCTCTTAGTTCAACATAAGTATGGGCACACACAAACTATATCTAGCATATGAATATGTGCAATATAAAGCAATGTAAGATACAAGAGAGAAAAAGTATAGAGATAGTAGATCAAACGCAAACAACAAGATATGTTTTGAGGTTCGAGCCACTGCTCTACGTCTTCACGTTCACACAGAAGAATTTTCACTATATCCACACAGGACCTTCCACAAAGGGACCTCCACTGAGGAATTACAACTTTACACTTGGAGTACATTACTCCTCTCTCAAACATCACCTCTACACAAGAGGGATAGGCACAAAGTAAAAGCAAAGAAAAGATTAAAATCTTGGTGATCCAAATGATCACAAACAACATTTCATGATCACAATAGACCACAAACAATTTTCCTCACAAAAACAAGATCTGATAGATAGGATTAGAGATGATAGCTCAAGTGTGAGAAAATAAAGTGTTTGAAAAAGAAAATAACAAAGAAAACACTTGGGAAAAATACTAGATAGATATGAAAATAAAGATCAAAACTAATTTCCAAAAAACTCCCTTTTCTTTGATTTTTCCAACACTTTAAAGGCAAATAAAAGATAAAACTTTTTGGCTCAAAAACTCCTTTAAACTTGCTGCAAAACACTGAAAAAATTAGAAGAAAAGCTCTCTAAAAATCTTTTTGAAAACAGTCCAAGAGAACCTCTTTATATAGGCTCTCAGAATTATTGCCATTGGCAGCTAGAAATAATCAATTTTGACCTTGCGGTCGATCGGTTTGTCGACCGTCCAACCGTCATATTTCTGACCGTTGAGCCCGGTCGACCGCCCGAGGCAAAACTCGCCTACCGGTCGACCGAGTGTAAAGAAACTTAGCCTGCCGGTCGACCGCCCGGTCGACCGGCGCTACCCGGGAGTTGGGTAGTTACAGTCGGTCGACCGGCCTTATAGGCAGGCCTTGTGCACGTCCTCATGCACATCGGTCGACTGAGCTCTGGTCCGGTTGACCGCTCAGTCGACCGCCAGCAGGCTCAGGCTGGAATATAGGACTTGAAACTTGATCTTTTAATATCTATAAAATCCCATAAAATCTTATAAATTCTACAAAAATCAGTTCTTATAAATATTTGAAGAATAAATATGTGTGACAAAAAAATCAACACATATTACAAACTATTTGAACTATTTTTGTGATATAAAAATTAAGCTTTAAACCGAAAATGGTATTTTCCAAAACTTGGATTTTGAAATGAAAATCCGTTTTCTCCAAAACTTGTATAAATACAAAAACATGATATTTAAACTCTTTTGAAGTACAGAGTGTATGGATAGAATTCAATGCACATATAAAAGATATATCTATATTTTTGACATTAAACCCAAAATAAGTTTTATTAATTGTAAAACTCTAAACACATGAAATCAAAATAAGCTTTTCTTAATATATGAAGCATAGATGTATATAGATAAAATCTAATATACATTAAACCATGTAAACCTGTTTTGATTCTATCTTTTCTTGAAAACCATATATATGTGAAATTAAAATCCAAAACTGGTTAAACCGAAAATCAAACGCATTGAACTTGTGTATGTGTGTGTGTGTGAATTTGAGCATATCAACACTAGTTTATCTTACATAAGATCTAAACATAAAGTAAAACTAAATAAACTGAAGTCATCTTGTAGAACTCCTTCTCCAAGTCGACTCGATCCAAACACGATCCAAAGAACTTGACTCCATCTGAGTGCTAGATGCGATCTTAACGCGCGAGCTCTTTAATCTATATGTGTTAGCTCTAAAACTCCTTTGTTGAAGCTAAGCACCTACTAAGATCTTGATAGTAAATCTGAAACTATATAAACGCAAGATCATTAGTGAAAGTATACCTAGAGGGGGGTGAATAGGTGTACGGCTAATCTAATGAACAAAATGCGAAAATTAAAATTTTAATTGCAACAACACTTAATGCAACCAACGAGTGTAGCTGACTTCCCAGTGAAGCGTTCTGAACTAACTCCTCTTGATTTCTCTGAATAAGAGTTGAGGCGCTATATGAAGCTCTCGTAGTTAAGCACAAGTGAGGCACACACAAACAAGCCAAGCATATAATGAATGAGCAATATGAAATGATGCAAGGCACAAAGTAAAGAGAGTGTTAGAGAGTCAATGGATCAATCGCTAACACACGAATATGTTTCGAGGTTCGAGCACCCAGCTCTACGTCCTTGCCTTCACACAGAAGGATTTTCACTAACTTGTCCACACAGGACTCCACACAGGGAACCTCCACTGAGAATTTGGGGCAATACAATAACCGGGAGTACACAACTCTTCTCTTTACAAACACAACCTCTACATTTAGAGGTTAGGCACAAAGCCACCACAAAACTCAATCAACCTCACAAATAAGGGATGGGCACAAAGCCAACAACCAATCAACCTCTCACTAGAGGGATAGGGCACAAAGCCACCACTCCAAAATCAACCTCTACATAAGAGGGATAACACAAAGTATGAGGGTTTACAACTTAGTGATCAAAGGACCACAAACCAAATCTTTCTCACAAAACAAAGATCCTAATAGAGAGGATAGAATAATAAGCTCAAGTGTGAGAAAAACCAAAGGAATAGAAAATAAATACTCAAAAAAAATCCTTGGGAAAAACTAGAAATGAGAAGAAGTTGAACCAAAAACGTTTTTCCCAAAATCACTTTTCTTTGATTTTCCAAACCCTAGAAAAACACCAAATCAATTGTAAACTTTAGATACCAAAACTTCTTTTTAATTGCTGCAAAAACACTAGTAAGATCAGAAAATAAGCTCTCCAAAAACTTGTTAAAACTATTAAGAGAAAACCCAATTTATAGCCTCTTTGAAAAACTAGCCGTTGGCAGCCTATTATGGTCCGATTTGACCATCCGGTCGACCGGCCAACGGTCAAAATTCGACCGTTGCGCTTGCCAGTCGACCGCCCGGTCGACCGCGCCCAGAACCAGAGAGCAACGGCTCTTTGGCCGGTCGACCGCCCGGTCGACCAGGTCAACCCGAGAGTGGGTTGCCTTCAGTCGGTCGACCGGCCCAAGGGGCTGGCTACGTGCACGTCCTTGTGCACGTCTGGTCAACCATTCCGATCGACCGGCTCCTGGTCCGTTCGACCGGTCGGTCGACCGCCAGAGCCTGGCATAACTTATTTTCAGAACTTAAAACTTGAGTTTTTAATTACCAAATAAATCCCATAAAATCTCTAAAAATTCACAAAAATAAGTTCTTATATTCTCTTTGAAATACAAACTTGTTTGAGTAAAAAAATCAAACCAAGTTACAAACATTTTGAACTCTTTTTGTGTTATGAAAATTTTACCAAAAACCAAATTCCGTATTTTCCAAAACTAGGATTTTTGAAATGGAAAATCGTTTTGTCCAAAACTCATCCAAATACAAAAACATGATATTTAAACAACTTGAAGCATGTTGTATATGGATATAATCCAATATACATGAAATAGATATATATCAATGTTTTTGACTTTAAATCTGAAAATACGTTTTGTTAAAATACTAAAACTTCAAATTCATGAAATAGACTATCAAACTAAGTTTGTTTAAATAGTTGAAGCATGCATGTATATAGAACAAATCTAATATATATTAAACCATGTAAACTTGTTGATTCTATCTATTCATGAAAACCAATATCGGTTAAACTAAAAACCGAAAACTAATTTACAAAACATGAAACGTGTGTGTGTTGTGAACTTGAGCATACCACACTATCTAATCTTTAACAAATGGATCTAAATATAAATTAAACTTTGTACCGAGGTCTTCTTGTAGAGCGCTGTCTCCAAGTCGACTCGATCCAAACCGTGATCCACCGAGCTTGACTCCAACGAGTGCTAGATATAAACTTTGACGCTTGGGCTCTTGAATCACCATGTGAAAGCTTCAAAACACCTTTGTTGAAGCTGATCACCTACTAATATCTTGGTTAAATATTTGAAACTCAATATCACAAGATTATTAGTAAATATAACTACATGAGTTAATCATCATCAAAACTAGAGTGGAAGGCCTCTGGGCCAACAATCTCCCCCTTTTTAATGATGACAAAACTCATGGAGTTATATATGCGTAGATTAAAGTTAAGCTTCAAAGAAGCTCCCCCTTAACTCATGCATAGCAATAAACAGTAAATATGTGCAATGAAGATTAAATATGAATATGCATAGACATGCATAAAACAATGAAATGAACATACTTTTGATATCAAAAAAAAAAAAACATGCTCTTCATACCAATCATGAAATGCATCAACATGCATAAAACATGCTCTTGATACCAAATAAATTATTTTTTCTTTTCATAAACATGTTCTTTAAATAATGCTCTTGATACCAATAAAAAAAATAAACTATGATTCTAGATACTAGTATTCATGCTCTAGATACCAATATCAACAAAACATAAAACAAACAAAATCTCTTGATATCAATATAAAAACATGCATAAAAACATGCATATAACTCAAATACTTCTCCCCCTTTTGTCAATCATCAACAAAGGGGTTAAATCAAAACCAACATAATACCAATTAAAAATATATCAATGTAGTGTATCATGATACCAAATGTAAGTGAACACATAGGTAAACCAACAAAAATTTTGAAAAATACCAATTGAAAGTAAATAAGGCATTGAAAACCAAACTTAAGAAACCAATCAAAATTTTGATACCAAAAAGAAAACATATTAAATAATCTTGATTACCAATTATAAGTATTTTTCATTTTGAGCATATGATACCAAATTAAAATCAATATTAATTTTTAATCATTTTCATCATAAAGTGTGGGAGTGGAATACCAAAGATAAACAAAACCAATTGAAAGATGAAATACGAATTTTCTCCCCCTTTATGAAATACCAAATAAAATGATGCATAAGCTTGTATTAGTACCAATTGGAAAATAATCAATTGAAATAAGATAGTCATTTAAGAAATCAAGCTTAGCATAACCAAAATTTGTGCTCAAAGATATAGATATAGAGTAAGCACAAATAAAACATCTATATATGTATGGAAAAGTAGATACCAATCGAAATTGATACTATATGAAGTGTAAGCATACATATAACAAAAACATCTATATGAGTGTACAAAAAGAAAGTCAATAGTGATACCAATTGAAAAGATCCAATGATACCAATTGAAAACATAATAAGATCAAGTGTATAACTCATACAACCTGCCACCCATTTCATGCACATGTTTAAAAGGATTTTCAATAATAAGCATACAAGGCATGGTCGCCTAACCAACCGCCCTTCGATGGGTAGGGGTTTTCAAAAATGACTATTTGAAAATAGTTTTAGCATATTGAAAACTCTACCAAATAAAGAATACGAACTAGTTATATGAAAAATTTGTAAACTAGTACGAAATCCTTCAAGTAAGGAATAAAACAAAATTATATTTCATGAAAAACATATAAATCACATGATCACCAAACACTCAATAGTCTATAAAGCATATATAGTCTCATGAAAACAAAACATGAGTAAACATTAAATAATGTGAGTGTACAAGAGTTATGTGAAACACATTATCATGAAACTATGCAATCAAGCTCAATAAGAAATTCCTTAAAACATGAAAGTCATCAAAACTAGAATTCTTCAAGGTATATGTATGTCATGTACAAACTAAAGAATACATACATATCCAAAAATAAACGAGTCCACAAAAGTATATGCATGAAGGCAAGTGGCTCAAGGATGTATATGTATATCTAATAGTTTAGACAAGATGGACATATACATGAAGTTAAATCATAAACATGAAAAACATGGATAAAATAGGAATACAAGTCAAAATGTTTGAATCATCAAAACTAGACTATACTAGTACATCTAATGGGTACAAATAAGCATTCAAGTACAAACATATAATAGTCTATTTGTAGCTCACTAGTTGTACAAGTATATATCCTAGTTTTAATGAAAATTAACATTCAAAACAAGTAATCAAAACATGAAGCATGGAAAACAAAAACTCATAAACATACATATGATCATTATGTACATGCACATGCATAGATCTAGAACATACACATTGGTTAAAACAAAGTGAGAACACTAAATATAAATCCATATAAACATGGGTGTCTCAAATACTAATCATGTATATCACTAATCTAATAAACATGGCATATGGTATAATGAACATTAAAACAACACATGCTAAAGATCAATGACATGAAAAGCATGCAAACATAAATGAAGAGTAAGAGACCGTTACCAAAACCGATGAGGGCAACTCTCCATGTCTCCAAAACAAGGTGGTCTTCCCACCAACTCCCCTTGAAAGTGATGCATCCAAATTGTCCTCTTTAAGCTCGGAACGCATCCACCTTAAGGCACCATCACTCTCACGTCATGCGAGAGCCCATACCGACATCAAATACAATAGGGGTGGTCTTTGATATCCACACTCTTTTGAGTCCATGGGGGTTAGTTCCTTTCCTAACCCAAACAAACTTAGTTGTTAAATTTACATCATGTATCTTATCATAGCAAAATTTAGCAAGGTGGCCCTTACGTCCACAATGTGTACAAGTATACACATGAGCATACATCGTGTTATGGGAGTGAACGTGCGAAGCATGTGTATGCCGTGATGGTGTGCATGCATAGAAGGAACTCATTTCTTTCGAAACATAGATTCCAAACGTGAGTGGTTCAAATCACAATGGCTCAAAGTGGAGCCCAAACAATCAACACTCTTCTTAAGCATAGATATTTTATTTTCAATTACTGAAGAAGAGGTGCATGCAATAGGTGAGCTAGAATGTGAAACTACACTAGCATGGCAAACACATCATTTTTTAAAGAAATATTTTTCTTTAAAATAATTTCCAATTCCTTTGAAATAGAAGCAATTTTTATTTTCAAGGAATCATTCTCTTTTACAAAAAAATCAAGTTTTGAAGTTAAAGACTCATTTTTCTTCAAAACTTCTTTACAATCATTTTTATTTTTCAAAATCTTGTTTTCATTTAAAAGAAGTTCAAGTTGGGTTTTCAAGGAGTCACACTCATTTGAAAACTCAACCTTCTCTTGTAAAGCAATCTCAAGTCTAGAAGATAAATTTTTATTTTCTTCTTTTAAAACAAGATTATCCTTTTTCAAAAGTTTATATTTAGAAATCAAATTTTCACAATTTTAAGCAAGTTCATCATTCATGGCTTGTGCCTCTAAACACTCATTGCAATAGGAACTAGTGCTAGCATCTAGTTGAGTTTCCGATTATACCTCAAGGGAGTCATTCCCTTGGACCATGAAGCAACGTTCGTCGGACTTGTCTCTCCTAGATCTCCTCTTCTTATCGATAAACATTGGTAGCTCGGGAGATGTCAAAATGCTCCATACTGTAAAAGCGGACTCATAGTGAAAAAACACATGTAAATATTCTTTATAAAGAGATGCTCTAAGTGCCTTTAGGGCTAGTACATTGGCATCTATATGCCTGCTATCACTAAGGTAGGATTTCTTAATAATGGCAAGGTAAACTTTATAACTTAGGGTTTTTAAATGACAACTCATCAGAACCTTCCATATATCAAGTCTAGAGATATCAAACATGGGAGGGACATCCATGAGTGCAAATAATATGTGTGCAAATGCAAATGCAAATGTATATTAGCAAAACTAAGATCACACTCCTAGGTGGTTAAACCTAATATCAGGAGTGTAGGCTCTAATACCAATTGAAAGTACACCTAGAGGGAGAGTGAATAGGTGTACGGCTAATCTAATGAACAAAATGCGGAAATTAAAATTTTAATTGCAACAACACTTAATGCAACCAACGAGTGTAGCCGAATTCCGGTGAAGGGCTCTGGACTAACTCCTCTTGATTCCTCTGAATAAGAGTTGAGGCGCTATATGAAGCTCTCGTGGTTAAGCACAAGTGAGGCACACACAAACAAGCCAAGCATATAATGAACGAGCAATATGAATGATGCAAGGCACAAAGTAAAGAGAGAGTTAGAGAGTCAATGGATCAATTGCTAACACATGGATATGTTTCGAGGTTCGAGCACCCAGCTCTACGTCCCCGCCTTCACACAGAAGGATTTCCACTAACTTGTCCACACAGGACTCCCACACAGGGAACCTCCACTGAGGATTTGGGGTAATACAATAACCGGGAGTACACAACTCTTCTCTTTACAAACACAACCTCTACATTTAGAGGTTAGGCACAAAGCCACCACAAAACTCAATCAACCTCACAAATGAGGGATGGGTACAAAACCAACAACCAATCAACCTCTCACTAGAGGGATAGGGCACAAAGCCACCACTCCAAAATCAACCTCTACACAAGAGAGATAACACAAAGTAGGAGGGTTTATAACTTAGTGATCAAAGGACTACAAACCAAATCTTTCTCACAAAACAAAGATCCTAATAGATAGGATAGAATAATAAGCTCAAGTGTGAGAAAAACCAAAGGAATGGAAAATAAATACTCAAAGAAAATCCTTGGGAAAAACTAGAAATAATGATGAAGAAGTTGAACCAAAAACACTTTTCCCAAAATCACTTTTCTTTAATTTTCCAAACCCTAGAAAAACACCAAATCAATTGTAAACTTTAGAGCCCAAAACTTCTTTTTAATTACTACAAAAATACTAGTAAGATCAGAAAATAAGCTCTCCAAAAACTTATTAAAAACTATTAAGAGAAAACCCAATTTATAGCCTCTTTGAAAAACTAGCCGTTGGCAGTCAATTATGGTCAGATTTGACCATCCAGTCGACCAGCCGGTCGATCGGCCAACGGTCAAAATTCGACCATTGCGCCTGCCGGTTGACCGCCCGGTTGACCACGCCCAGAACTAGAGAGCAACGGCTCTCTGGCCGGTCGACCGCCCGGTCGACCGGGGCAACCCGAGAGTGGGTTGCCTTCAGTCGGTCGACCGCTGGGTCGACGGCCCAAGGGGCTAGCTGCGTGTACGTCCTTGTGCACGTTCCGGTCGATCGGCTCTTGGTCCGGTCGACCGGTCAGTCGACCGCCAGAGCCTGGCATAACTTATTTTCAGAACTTAAAACTTGGGTTTTTATTACCAAATAAATCCCATAAAATCTCTAAAAAATCACAAAAATAAGTTCTTATATTCTCTTTGAAATACAAACTTGTTTGAGTAAAAATCAAACCAAGTTACAAACATTTTGAACTTTTTTGTGTTATGGAAATTTTACCAAAAATCAAATTCCGTATTTTTCAAAACTAGGATTTTTGAAATGGAAAATCGTTTTGTCCAAAACTCATCCAAATATAAAAACATGATATTTAAACAACTTGAAGCATGTTGTATATGGATATAATCCAATATACATGAAACAGATATATATCAATGTTTTTGACTTTAAATCCGAAAATACGTTTTGTTAAAATACCAAAACTTCAAACTCATGAAATAGACTATCAAACTAAGTTTGTTTAAATAGTTGAAGCATGCATGTATATAGAACAAATCTAATATACATTAAACCATGTAAACTTGTTGATTCTATCTATTCATAAAAACCAAGATCGGTTAAACTAAAAACCGAAAACCAATTTCCAAAACATGAAACTTGTGTGTGTTGTGAACTTGAGCATACCACACTATCTAATATTTAACAAATGGATCTAAATATAAACTAAACTTTATACCGAGGTCTTCTTGTAGAGCGCCGTCTCCAAGTCGACTCGATCTAAACCGTGATCCACCGAGCTTGACTCCAACGAGTGCTAGATATGAACTTTGACGCTTGGGCTCTTGAATCACCATGTGAAAGCTTAAAAACACCTTTGTTGAAGCTGATCACCTACTAATATCTTGGTTAAATATCTGAAACTCAATATCACAAGATTATTAGTAAACATAACTACATGAGTTAATCATCATCAAAACTAGAGTGGAAGGCCTCTGGGCCAACAATTAGTACTATAACCACATGAGTTAATCATCATCAAAACTAGAGTGATGGGCCTTTGCTCTAACAAGAAGTACCCAAGAGAACAAGAACAAAATAAACAAAAGAGAAACTCAAACACAATATTTAACAAGGTTCGATAATTTGCCTACGTCCTCGGGACAAAGGGGAGAGAGATTATATTGATTTAACAATCAAGTACAAGTTTTTTTCATACAATTTATGAGGGCTCTACCCCTTTATTTATAGCCAGAGAGTCTCAGGGTTTTAGAAAACCCAACTGGATTTGACTCCAATTCAGAAACGAAGTCTGAATCCTAAAAGGAGAAGCAGATTCCCCCAGATATGTCTGCCAGCCGACCAGGCGGTCAACCGACCCATCCACTCGGCCAACCGGTTGGTCCACCGAGTCCAACCGAGACCCCATGTATACCAGTCGGTCGACCGAGTCCAACCGAGACCCCATGCATGCCAGTCAGTCGACTGGAACGGTTGACTGTTCTCCTGCTAACGTCGACTGGGCGGTCGACCGAGCTGCCCTGAGCACGTTGTGCACGCCAGTCGACCCGGTCGACCGGCCATGTGCTAGCCTGCTACAAACTATGTTCTCGCTCCTTCTGAATTTCGATCCCTATGCTATCTTTTCCAATGAGTTCAAAAAACTCTCCCAATGTATTTTATCTCCTCTCTACCTACAATTCTCCACCTCGGTGAAGATTTTTCAAATCTGAGCTGAACTGAACACAGTACTTGTTGACTCGAAAGTGGCTGCACCTATATGGCTACCTACATACCTTGCCCAAGGGATCAAGCCATTCGTAGTTCATCCAAACGAGGTCCTCCGAGCTTAAGCAACTCTTTACGATGTGTAAATTTCATTCTTGATACCACCTTAGTAAGTATCTGCGGGATTCTATTTTGTGTGAATTTTCAGTAGCTCAATATCACCTTCATCAAGAATCTCTCGAACAAAGTGGAACATGATGTCAGTGTGCTTCATCCTTGCATGATACACCTAGTTCTTCGTCAAATAGATAGCACTCATGCTTTCACAGTTAATCTTTAACAAATCCTGATCAATCTCCAGGTCATCGAGCAACCCTTGAAGCCATATTACCTCCGTCATGGCCATGTATTCGGCCTCTATAGTAAACAATGCAATGGTAGGCTATAAAATAGAGCGCCAACTCACCAGTGCTTGGGATAATGCAAACACATACTCCGTTGTAAACAGGCATTTGTCAAGGTCTCCTGCATAGTCAGAGTCAACATATCCGATACACTCCTGCTTACCCATGAAATCCTTCTCGAATACCAACCCAATGTCTATGATATTTTTGATGTATTGTAGAACCCACTTTACCAGGATCATGCATGTATCAGCTAATCATCGAGACAGCTTGTAACAAATTAGGCCTTGTACACACAATTGCATATATTAAACTACCAATTGTGTTGGCATATGGCATGCAAGTCATATACTCACATTCTTCAACAGTAGTAGGAGACATGGTGATTTTTAACTTGAAATGAGGAGCCAATGGTGTATTTACAGATTTCGTATCACCATCGATGTTGAACCTCTGAAATACCTTCCGCAGATACCCCTTTTGTGTCAAGCTCACCTTGCCACTCCTTCTGTCTCACTCAAACTCCAAGCCTAGCACCTTCTTCGCTTCACCAAGATCCTTCATCTTGAACTCGGAAGACAAGTCTTTCTTCAATTTATCAATTACGGATTTGCTTTTAGAAACGATGAGCATATCATCTACATACAATAGTAGGTAGATATACTCTCCTCCGGGTAGCTTGTTGTAAGACACACATGGGTCATAATGGCTGCGTGTGTACATTTTTCCTCTGATGAAGCTATCAAAATGCGTGTTCCACTGTCTAGAAGACTGCTTCAATCTATATAGCGATTTCTTCAGCTTGCATACCATATTCTCTTTTCCTGCAATTTTTAACCCCATTGGCTGAGACATATAGATCTCCTCATCAAGATCACCATCGAGAAAGGCAGTCTTCACATCGAGCTAGTCAAGGTCTACGTCATACTGTGCTACCAGTTCCAGCAAAATCTGAATTGATGAGTGCTTTACAACAGGTGAGAATACCTCATTGTCGTCAATGCCTTCTTATTATGCATAGCCTTTAGCTATTAATCTCGCTTTATAGCGTACAATATCACCTTTGCGAAATCCATGTTTCTTTGCATATACTCACTTACAGCCAATTTCCTTCATTCCCTTGGGCAACTCTATCAGTTCCCAAGTGTCATTCTTGTATAGAGACTCATCTTTTCTATTATGGCATCCTTTCACATCTTGAACTCAGGACTGATTTCAGCTTCCTTATATGTAGACAGAATCGCCTCTTCAACAACTAGGAGAGCATAGGCCATAATCATATCTGTGGTGAGCCAACTAGGCTTTCGTGGATTTCTTTTGATTCTTCCAACTACAACGAATTCATGGACATAACCTATAGCCTGTCCTTGATCCTCATCATCATCAGCATCCTATTCGGCTACATGAACACTACCCTATATCACCGTCGGTATGATCTCTAAAGATACTGACCTTTCTAGAGACGGTGAAGTGGCATCACTCTCCACCTACTGTGATCCTTTTGGTCTTCTCAATCTCCACCTGCTGAGAGATTGTAGGCTTCAATATTGAAGTCTCATCGAACGTGACATCTCTGCTGAGGATAAATTTCTTGTCCTTAGGATCTCAAATCTTGTAGCCCTTTATTCCTCTTTTGAATCCTATGAACACTCTTTTTTTTTGCTCTTGGGTCTAACTTGTCTTCCTTAATATGGTAATAGGCTGGACACTCAAATACCCTTAGCAAATCATAGTCTTGAGCAGCTTTTCCTGACCAAACCTCCAGAGGAGTTACCTCTCATCACAGACGAAGGCAACCTGTTCACGAGATAGCAAGCATATGCCAAAGCCTCAGCCCAAAAATTCTTAGGTAATCTGGCATTGGATAACATACATCGGACCTTCTCTAGCAAAGTCATGTTCATCCTTTCTGCTACCCCATTTTGTTACAGTGTTTCTCTTACTATGAAGTGCATGTGCTGTTGGCCCAAAGGCCTTTCACTCTAGTTTTGATGATGATTAACTCATGTAGTTATGTGTACTAATAATCTTGTGATTTTAGTTTCAGATCATTAACCAAGATATTAGTTGGTGTTTAGCTTCAACAAGATGATTTGGAAGCTTGCACATGTTGATTCAAGAGCCCGTGCATCAAAGATATATATATATAGCACTTGCCCGGTGAATCAAGAGTTTTTGGATCGAGCTGACTTGGAGATTGCGCTCTAGCTTGGAGTTTGCGCTCTACAAGAAGACTTAGGTATCCATAGTTTTAGTTTGGGTTTAGATCCTAATTGTAAAGATTAGAATAGTATGATATGCTCAAATTCACAACACACACACGTTTCATGTTTTGAATATTGGTTTTCGGTTTTTCGGTTTTAGGTTTAACTGATCTTGTTTTCATGAATAGATAGATCAAAACAAGTTTACATGGTTTAATGTATATTAGATTTATTCTATATACATGCATGCTTAATTTCCTAGACAAACTTAGTTTTGACTTACCTATTTCATGTGTATTATGTTTTGGTATTTTCGTCAAAACATATTTTGGAATTAATGACAAAAACTATGATATGTATATGTTTCATGTATATTGGATTTCTATCCATATGCATCTTGTTTCAAAATGTTTAAATATCATGTTTTTGTATGTGGATATGTTTTGGAAAGTTATTTTGGAAAATCCAAGTTTTGAAAAATACTAGTTTTGGTTTTTGATAAAATTGGCAAGACACCAAAATGAATTGATATGATTGATATATGTCTTGAAATTTTTATCACTAGTTTGTGTTTCAAAATAAAATGATAAAACAAGTTTTTATGGAAGTTTTAGCAAAGATAAAAATGTTTTTAAAATGTGTTTTTAACCATTTTTCTGTTCTAGGCTTCAACCAAGTCGACTAGCCCCCTGACTAATCGACTAGGTCTGAGGTCGGTCGACCGGGCCGGTCGACCGACGTGCACAAACCTGTGCACGTTTCTGGCACAGACAGCGGTCGACCGGGACGGTCGACCGGAGCAGAATAGTCTGCTCTCTGGATTATTCGGTCGACCGGGGCGGTCGACCGCTAGTTGCCAACGGTCAAAAATTGACCGTTGGACGGTCGACCGGGCGGTCGACCGCAGGGTCATTTCTGGCAAAACAGCTGCCAAACGGCTATTTTCTGGATTAGCCTATAAATACCCCATTTGCAAGAGTTTTTCTCTAAGATTTTTTGTGCGAATTTTTGCTGATTCTCTGGTGTTTTCAAAGCAATCAAAAGAAGTTTTGAGCTTGAATTGAACAATCCATTTGGTGTTTTCATTAGGGTTTAGAAAATCAAAGAAAGGGTTTTTGGGAAAGAATTTTGATTGAACTATTCTATCTTGATTTCTTGATTTTTCCCAAGGATTTTCTTTGTGATTTCTGATTTCCATTCCTTTGATTTTCTCCACACTTGAGCAAAAATCTACTATCTATATCTATAGGTTATTTGTGTGAAAGAAGAAGTTGTTTGTGGTTGTTGTTGTGACCACCAAGTTGTAACCCAATCTTTTCTTAGCTTTGTGCTTTGGGTTGTATCCCTCTAGTTGAGAGGTGATCCTTGTATTGGTTGGTGATTGGGAGTTTGTTGTATTGGTTTGAAAATTTGCCTCAAGGAGGAGGTTGTGATAGTTGGAGTTTGCCTCAAGGAGGAGGTTGTGTTGGTTGGCTTGGATTTGTGCCTCAGGGAGGAGGTTGTAAAGAGAGGAGTTGGGTACTCCTTGTAAAGGGTCCTAGGTGGACGAGCTAGTGGAAATCCTTCGTGTGTCGAAGGCGGGGATGTAGAGCTGGGTGCTCGAACCTCGATAACATATCTTTGTGTTTGCGCTTGATCCATTGGCTCTCTCTACTCTCTCTTTACTTTGTGCCTTGCATTTATTTACATTGCTCATTCATATTTGCTTGGCTTGGTTGTGTGCATCACTTGTTGATAGCACTTAAGTGTAATTTGCATTAAGTTTTTAAATTCCGCATTTAGTTCATAGATTAGCATTGTCACCTATTCACCCCCCTCTAGGTGACTTTTCAATTGGTATCAGAGCTAGTGCTCCTGATATTTAGGTTTAACCACCTAGGAGTGATCTTGGTTTGCTAATCTTCACTTGCATTTTCATTTGCACTCATACTAGTTTGCACTCATGGCTAGCCCTCCTATGTTTGACCATTTTAGACTTGATACTTGGAAGGTGGACATGACTAGGCATTTAAAAACACTAGGTCATCTAGTTTATCAAGCCATTACCATAGAATCCCTCCCAAATAGTAGCAAGCATAAGAAGGCCAATGCATTAGCACTTAGAGCACTTAGAGCATCTCTAAATGAATTTCTTTTACCCGTTTTTGATCACTATGATTCGGCTTTTGCAGTTTGGAGCATCTTGACGTCTCCCGAGCTTCCAAGGATAATTAACAAGATGAGGAGATCTAAAAGAGAAAAGTCCGAAGAGCAATGCCTCATGGTCCAAGGGAAGAACTCCCTTGAGGTACAATCGAATTCTCATATTGATGATAGCTCTAGTTCCTATTGCCATGGTTGTTTGAAGTTCAAACTTTAAATATGGAACTTGCTCAAAAGCTTGAAAATTGTTGGAAAAACATGATTTGTTGAAAGAAGATAATCTTGTGTTGAAAAATGAATTAAAGGATTTATGCTCTAATTTTGAATTGGTTTTGCAAGAGAAGGAAGAGATTGCAAGTGAATGTGACTCACTTAAATCTCAACATGAACTTGCTTTAAAGGAAAATGAATTTTTGAAAAACAAAAATGATTGTGATGATGTTGTAAAGCACAATGAGATTTTATCTTCAAAATTGGATTTTACTTTTAAAGAAAATCTTACTTTAAAAAATGATATTGATTCAATTACTAGAGAATTGGATTTGGTTTTGATTAAAAATAAATCTTTGCAAAAAGAGATTGATGTTTGCCATGCTAATGTTGCTTCATGTTCTAGCACACCTATTGCATGCTCCACTTTATCTTCTAACATTGAAAATGATATACTTGTTTTGAAGAAAAGTGTTGATAGTTTGGGCTCCACTTTGAGCCATTGTGCCATGAATCACACACGATTGGAAAGCTTGGTTCGCAAGAAACAAGTTCCAACCTTGCATGCACACCCATCTAGGCATACACATGCTTTTCATGATCACCACCATCATATGTATGCTCACGTGTACACATGTATACATTGTGGTCGAAAAGGCCACCTTGCTAGATTTTGTTATGATCGCATTTATCATGAAAATTTAGCAACTAATTATGTTTGGGTTAGAAAAGATACTAACCCCCGTGGACCCACAAAGAAATGGGTACCAAGATCCACCTCTTTGACTTTTGATGTAGGTGGGAGCTCTCGCGTCACGTGAGGGTATTGGTGCCTTGAGGTGGATGCATTCTAAGCTAAAAGGAGAACCATTTGGATGCTTCACTCTCAAGAGATTTGGTGGGAGGACCATCGTGTTTTGGAGACATGGAGAGTTGCCCCTTTGGTTTTGGTAACAATCCCTTACTCCATTTAGTGTTTACATGCTTTTCATTTTTTTATTATAGCATGTTGTATTTTATTGTCCATTATGCTTGTGCCATTATATTAAAGTTGTACATGTTTAACTACTTGAGCACCCATCTTCATTTGGAATCTACATTTAGTGTCTCACCTTGTTTAAACTAACATGTATGCTTTAGATCTAATGTACATGCATATGCACAATGATCATATGATGTTCATGATTCTATGATTTTGTGTTTTAATGATTCATGTGTTGATTAGTATGTTCATTGCTATACATGTATTGCAATTTGTAATCACCATTGTTTATATGATTCCATATTTTGTGTTTTCACAATTGTTTTGATATTATGTATATCTTGATTCTTATAGTATATGAATTTACATAAGGATCATTTTTAGAATAATTGTTGATTTATGACTTGTTTTATGCTTTATGATTTGAATATATGCTTAGATGTTTGTTTTCATGAAAACTAGGAGTTATACTTGTACATAGAATGGGCCACAAATAAACCTTTATATATGTTTGTGCTTGGATGCCTATTTGTACTCATTAGATGTGCTAGTATAGTCTAGTTTTGATGATTCATGCATTCAAACATGTATTCCTCATTTTTGGATATGTTTTATGATCATGTGTTTTCTATGATAAAGTGTTTTCACTTCATGTATATGTCTATTTTGCCAAACCTTAAGATATACATGTATGCCCCTTGAGTCATTTGCTTTTCATGCAAATCTATATTTTGGACTCAATTGAGTTTAGGGATATGTATGTATACTTTTGCTTTGTCTAAACATACATATACCTTGAAGTATAAATTGACTTTTAATGAAGAGTTTAGATTTTCATGTTTTTAGGAGATTTCCTTTAGTAATGAAAATTTAGTTTTCATATGTTTATATTTAAAGGAATTTCAATTGAGCTTGATTGTCCATTTTCATGATGATATGTTTCACACAACACTTGTACACTCACCCTATTTAATGTTTTCTCATGATTTAGTTTTCATGAGTACAATTTGTGCTATCTAGGTTTTGAGTGTTTTAGTACCATGTGAGTTACATGTGTTCATGAAAAACATTTTTGTTATTCCTTACTCGAAGGATTTCGTACTAGTTTACCCTCCATTTAACTAGTTGCGATATTCTTCATTTTGGTAGAGATTTTCAAACATACTATAATTTCAAATCTATTTTTGAAAACCCCTACCATAAAGGGTGGTTGGATGGGAGATCATGTTCATGTATGCTTTATAATGAAAATCATTTTAAACTTGCACATGATTGGGTGGTAGTGAATATGAGATATACACTTGATCTTATTGTTGTTTCAATTGGTATCATTGAATTCTTTTAATTGGTATCAAATCTTGACATCCTTTTGTATACTCATATATGTTTTGTTTTATATATATGTATGCATACACTTCATATAGTATCAATTTACAATTGGTATCTCTGTATCAAATTTTAAATTGGTATCTATTTCTTACATACATATATAGATGATTTATTTGTGCTTCAAGATATATGCACAAATTTTGCTTATGATAAGCTTGATTTTTTTTAATGACCATCATTTTCAATTGATTCAATTTTCAATTGGTTTCTTTATACAAGCATTATCATTATCTTGCTTATGCTAAGCTTGAGCTTTAACATTATTTCAATTGACTTAGTTTTCAATTGGTATCTTATTTCTAACTTAAGCATATGTTTAGTTGGTATTTCATAAAGGGAGAGAAAACTCACATTTCAATTTTTCAATTGGTATTTAGTTTACCATTGGTTTTGTTTCCCACTCCCTAACTTTATGAGAAAAAAAATGATTTATGAATGATTATTGATTTTTAATTGGTATCATATGCTTATAAAGATATATATCTTCAATTGGTATCAAGATGCATTTGTTCACTCAAATTGGTATCAATGTGTTTTATTTTCAATATGTTTTAATTTCAATTGGGATCATATTTGTTTTCAATGCCCCTCTACTTTCAATTGGTAATTGGTAGGCATTTCTTAAATGTTTTTATGATCACTTTCTATTGATATCATAATGCACTTCAATGACACATTTTTTAATTGGTATCATTTTTGGTGTCACCCCTTGAAGTAGTTTATTGATTCTTTGTTTCATATATTTAGGGGGAGAAGAATTCATATCTATTTGTTTTTACCCCTTTGTTGATGATTGACAAAAAGGGGGAGAAGAATTTGGAGTTGATATGCATGAGTTAAGGGGGAGCTTCTTTGAAGTTTTACTTTAATCCATGCATATATAACTCCATGAGTTTTGTCATCATCAAAAAGGGGGAGATTGTTGGCCCAAAGGCCTTCCACTCTAGTTTTGATGATGATTAACTCATGTAGTTATGTGTACTAATAATCTTGTGATTTTAGTTTCAGATCATTAACCAAGATATTAGTTGGTGTTTAGCTTCAACAAGATGATTTGGAAGCTTGCACATGTTGATTCAAGAGCCCGTGCATCAAAGATATATATATATATAGCACTTGCCCGGTGAATCAAGAGTTTTTGGATCGAGCCGACTTGGAGATTGCGCTCTAGCTTGGAGTTTGCGCTCTACAAGAAGACTTAGGTATCCATAGTTTTAGTTTGGCTTTAGATCCTAATTGTAAAGATTAGAATAGTATGATATGCTCAAATTCACAACACACACACGTTTCATGTTTTGAATATTGGTTTTCGATTTTTCGGTTTTAGGTTTAACCGATCTTGGTTTTCATGAATAGATAGATCAAAACAAGTTTACATGGTTTAATGTATATTAGATTTATTCTATATACATGCATGCTTAATTTCCTAGACAAACTTAGTTTTGACTTACCTATTTCATGTGTATTATGTTTTGGTATTTTCGTCAAAACATATTTTGGAATTAATGACAAAAACTATGATATGTATATGTTTCATGTATATTGGATTTCTATCCATATGCATCTTGTTTCAAAATGTTTAAATATCATGTTTTTGTATGTGGATATGTTTTGGAAAGTTATTTTGGAAAATCCAAGTTTTGAAAAATACTAGTTTTGGTTTTTGATAAAATTGGCAAGACACCAAAATGAATTGATATGATTGATATATGTCTTGAAATTTTTATCACTAGTTTGTGTTTCAAAATAAAATGATAAAACAAGTTTTTATGGAAGTTTTAGCAAAGATAAAAATGTTTTTAAAATGTGTTTTTAACCATTTTTCTGTTCCAGGCTTCAACCAAGTCGACTAGCCCCCTGACTAATCGACTAGGTCTGAGGTCAGTCGACCGGGCCGGTCGACCGACGTGCACAAACCTGTGCACGTTTCTGGCACAGACAGCGGTCGACCGGGACGGTCGACCGGAGCAGAATAGTCTGCTCTCTGGATTATTCGGTCGACCGGGGCGGTCGACCGCTAGTTGCCAACGGTCAAAAATTGACCGTTGGACGGTCGACCGGGCGGTCGACCGCAGGGTCATTTCTGGCAAAACAGCTGCCAAACGGCTATTTTCTGGATTAGCCTATAAATACCCCATTTGCAAGAGTTTTTCTCTAAGATTTTTTGTGCGAATTTTTGCTGATTCTCTGGTGTTTTCAAAGCAATCAAAAGAAGTTTTTGAGTTTGAATTGAACAATCCATTTGGTGTTTTCATTAGGGTTGGAAAATCAAAGAAAGGGTTTTTGGGAAAGAATTTTGATTGAACTATTCTATCTTGATTTCTTGATTTTTCCCAAGGATTTTCTTTGTGATTTCTGATTTCCATTCCTTTGGTTTTCTCCACACTTGAGCAAAAATCTACTATCTATATCTATAGGTTATTTGTGTGGAAGAAGAAATTGGTTGTGGTTGTTGTTGTGACCACCAAGTTATAACCCAATCTTTTCTTAGCTTTGTGCTTTGGGTTGTATCCCTCTAGTTGAGAGGTGATCCTTGTATTTGTTGGTGATTGGGAGTTTGTTGTATTGGTTTGAAAATTTGCCTCAAGGAGGAGGTTGTGATAGTTGGAGTTTGCCTCAAGGAGGAGGTTGTGTTGGTTGGCTTGGATTTGTGCCTCAGGGAGGAGGTTGTAAAGAGAGGAGTTGGGTACTCCTTGTAAAGGGTCCTAGGTGGACGAGCTAGTAGAAATCCTTCGTGTGTCGAAGGCGGGGATGTAGAGCTGGGTGATCGAACCTCGATAACATATCTTTGTGTTTGCGCTTGATCCATTGGCTCTCTCTACTCTCTCTTTACTTTGTGCCTTGCATTTATTTACATTGCTCATTCATATTTGCTTGGCTTGGTTGTGTGCATCACTTGTTGATAGCACTTGAGTGTAATTTGCATTAAGTTTTTAAATTCCGCATTTAGTTCATAGATTAGCATTGTCACCTATTCACCCCCCTCTAGGTGACTTTTCATGTGCCCTCATCACGACATAGCTTTAGGAAAGGATTAGACTTATACTCACCTCTGTTATCTGACCGGAGGACCTTGATCTTCCTTCCCGTACATCTCTCCAAATTCTTCTTCCACTCCACAAATAATTTTAGGACTTCCCCTTTGTGCTTCATGGTATATACCCAATATCGTCTAGAATAATCATAATCATCAATGAAAGTCACAAAGTAGCGGTTAACTCTAATAGATGTCGTCTTGGTAGGTCCCCAAACATCAATGTGAATATAATTCAGAATCTCCTCAGTACAGTGAGTCACTGTGCCGAATTTCATCTTGGTCTTCTTTCTGATGATACAGTGTTCACAAAACTCTAATTTGTAGGTTCTAACACTTTTCAACAGACCTTACTTTGCAACAGCTTGCAAAGACTTTTCACCTGTATGTCTGAGCCTCATATGCCATAGCCTGGTAGAATCATCATCTGAATCTGTAGAAGTCACCACCTGACCTGTAATTGTACTACCCTTCAAGTAGTAGAGATTATTTCGGCGGACGCCCTTCGAAACCACCATTGAGCCTTTGGTCATCTTGAGAACACCATCTCTTATAGATACCTCAAGATCCAATATTTCTAAAGCACCAATTGAGATAAGATTCCTTTTAAGTTGAGGTACATACCTCCTTTTTTTTCAATTCCCACATCATCCCATCAAACATATTGATCTGGACTGTACCTATTCCTTTCATGTTACATAGGCGATTATCACCCATAGTAACAGAACATTCATCTAGCTTCTTAAAGCTAGAAAATCAATCCCTGCATAGGCACATATGATAGGTAGCTCCAGTATCTAATATCCACTCAGAATCTCCTGAGTAACCAATGATAGGAGTAGTGACTGAGAAAGAGAATATCGATGAGTCTGCTCCACCTGCCTGTGAAGTACGGGTATGAGTACTGACCACCTGTGCGAGGTTTGCCTCGATTTTTGACTCCTTCTTCTTACCTTGTTCTTTGGACAATCAACCTTCCAATGCCCTAGCTCTTTGCAGAAGGCGCACTAGTTCTTCTTCAGATCTTTGAAACCTAGCCTGGACTTCGATCTCCTGTGATCACATTTGCCCTTCTGTTGGAATTCTTGCCTCTTATCGCCAATGCCTCTGTTGATGTACTCCCGTGAGAGGACAGTATGTTCTGCCTCCTTACTTCATAGTTTATAATAGCAGCCGACACCTTACTGTAGTTAAGTGTTTGTCTACCATTGATCAAAGTAAGAGTAAAAGGTCTCACACTCTTCATTAGGAAGAGAATTCAGAAGAATTACTGACTTATCCTCTTCATCGATCTTGATATCCACATTAACAAGGTCTGCATAAATCTTGGTGTAGTTGTTCATGTGTTCATCAGTAGAGAGTCCTCTCTTCATCTGGCAGTGATAAAGCCTCCTCTTCAATTGCAGCCGCGACTCAATACTCTTCGTCAGATATCTCTTCTCCAGGATCTGCCACAACTGCCTCGCAAATGTTTTATGTAACACAAGATACTTGATGTCTTGTGTCAAATAAGACCTTATCAAACCAAACGCCGTTCGATTTATCTTATTCCAATCCTCTTCAGAAGTAGTCTCGCGCTTTTTCTCCAACCATAGAATGTCTTTGAGATTTGATGACGTCAATGCATCCATCACCTCACATCTCCACATATCAAAGTTGTTCTTGCCATTGAACTTCATCACATCAGTCTTCAATGGATGTGGGTTCATAGTTTTCACCATAGATGTACTATCTCCAACCATCTTCTCAATAGATTTCTCAAAAATAATGCAGAAGACAAACTGAGTTAGATCAAAAACTAGAAAAGATAGGATCTTTACCTCAAAGTGAAATCCTAGAAGAGTTTTCAAAACAATCTACTCTGCCTTATTTGGTTTCTTGAGCAATCTAAACACTGCTCTGAGATCGACACACGATCTCTGCCAAACAGTCACCAATGCTCTTAGAATTGTCGCACGATCCCACGACGAACCTGGGATGCTCTGATACCACTTGTTGCGTGTGCTAGCCTTGGCAACAACCAATAAGAAATCCCAACTAATAGAGATAGATGCACCAGAGAAGTACCTAAGAGAACAAGAACAAAATAAAAAAGAGAGAGCCAAGCACAATATTTAACGAGGTTTGACAATTTGCCTACGTCCTCGAGACAAGAGAGATTACATTTATTCAACAATCAAGTACAGATTTTTTCTTGCATACAATTCATGAGGGCTCTATCCCTTTATTTATAACCAGAGAATCCCAGGGTTTTAGGAAACCCAATTGGATTTGACTCCAATTTAGAAACAAAGTCCAAATCCTAAAAGAAGAAGTAGATTCGCCCAGATATGCCTGTTGGACGACTGGATGGTTGACCGACCCATCCACTCGGCTGACCGGTCGGCCGACCGAGTCCAACCAAGACCCCATGCATGCCAGTTGGTCGACCGTTGCAGTCGATCGAGCTCCCCTGTGCACATTGTGCACGCCAATCAGCCGGGCGGTCGACCGGCTACTGTGCTGTCCTACTGCGAACTGCGTTCTTGCTCCTTCTGGATTTTGATCCCTACACTATCTTTTTCAATGAGTTTAAAAAACTCTCCCGATGTATTTTATCTCCTCTCTCCCTACACTTACTGATTGCAAAAGAAAGCAATGAAAGTTACAATCTAGCTTTGGGCTAACGGGTCGTGTCTACGAGGAGGAATGCAATAAAAGCTTTTCGGTATTTTTATTTAAAAAGCAAAGAATGGTGTAGGTGTTTTTATGTTAAAAAAGAGAATGGAGAGTAAGGAAGTAAATAAAAGAAAATTTGAAAACTTAGAGAAGGCTTTGGAGAAGGTGATCTTTAAAAAGCTTGAAGTTTGATTTGTTGTTTTTAATATAGGAAAAAGATCTGGGCTCACTACTTACTACTCAACGATATATTTTTCTCTTAAAATTCTCAGTGCCTCAACTTAATCATAGGCAAAAACTTAAGCTTGATTTTCGAAAGTCTTAAGCAAAGCAAATAAGATTGTTGGAAAAATTTAACTCTTTTTCTTAAAAAATCCTCTTGAACTGAATGTTAAATCATCAAGTTGTCTTTCAAGTATGAAATAAAAACAAGTTCAAGTGATGTTTTAAAAAATAGAAGTTTAGAAATCCAAAGCCATCCTCATGTGCGTTCAAGAACACTTTCAAAGAAGAAAGGCTTAGTTTAAGGCATACATATGATTCCGTTAGGTTCTTTACATCAAAATCATTCAAAACAAAAGAGGGATCAAAGAGAGATGATAGTGAGCCCAGAGAAACAAATTTAGCTACTCATAATTAAGGTAAAGCAAGACATGAAAATGAAATGAGACATCCCCATGAATTGGAGAAGAAGAGAAATCTTGTTCCTTTATTGATGTCACTTCAACTTCAGGTTACAATCACTCTTTTCCTCTCTCTCTCACTGGTATTTGGACTGAACTACAAATTTAAAAAAAACAGAGATACAACTTCTCAATACTATCTAACAAAGAACCTAAACCCTAAAATGAAGAGAAAAACTTAAATTAATTTTTGGTCCTTTTTCTCTGAAAATGCAGTATTTATAGGAAAAAACCAAACGGGAGAGGATGTACGAAGATAGGAGGAGCAAATGCTCCCCCAACTGACTCAAGCAAGCCGCAAAAACGTGGCTTTGGCCGTGTTTTCGCAGCTAATGTCTGGCCAAGTGGCCACACCCGGTTGGTGGTACTCCCCGGTTTAGTGATACGTCTTTATCTCTTTCTGGTTTTCCCGTTTCAGCTCTTGGATTTGACGAAATTGTCTTTAATTTTTGGTTTTAACCAATTAATTTAGGAAGATTTATTTTAACCGATTTTCAACTTCTCTGATTTGCCATGATCTGCCCTGATTTTCTGGTTTCAAATTAATTCTGAATTAAATTAGAATTTTGATGGCTTTTGGGCTTGTTTCTCTTCCCTTTCCTTTAGCAATGGGCCTGCATTTTATAAAGAAAAATAAGACTTATTAATAAGATTTATTAGATAATAAGCATGGTAATGTGACAATATATATGCAATATATGTGACCGATCACACCCCCACACTTATCTTTTGCTTGCCCTCAAGTTAAACATCAAAACTAATCCTAATCAGTTATTAGACCACTTTCGCAGGTCACTCGATTGCACTGAGCATGTGCAACAAGCCGTTAAATGTCTAGGTTACCCTTAGAGGATGAGTTTTATCTCGTAAGGGTTTTCAGTGGATTGCACCCATAAAATCCATAAAGAAAGAAAAAAGTGTTAGTATTTTCGAAAAGCATTTTGAAAAGAGAGAAAATATTTGAAGTATATTTGTAAGAGTTCAAGTAATCTATAAGTTATAACAAAATTGAACTTTTCATTTTTAGACTTATTCTCTATTCAAAATCATGTCATCAATCAAAATAAGGAGTCAAATTGTATTTCTCATCTAATCTATTACTTTACCCTAATTCATATGCACTTTCGTGACCGTAAAGTTTTGACTAAGGGTTCTTTAACATTAACTCTTATGCCTTATTTTTTTAATTTTTGGTGGTATTTATTCCTCAATTCCGTTAGACTTTCTAATCTGCCCATGTAACGAGCCTTTAGTCGGTGACACCCAAACCGGAAAGTCTTAGGGCACCAGGTGAGAAAACACCCCTAAGGATTTAAATACTCGAGCAAATAAGGCCACAAAACTAGTAGTTTTTATTTATAAAATGTACCCCTTTTAGGTGTGAATACTTATGCTTCATCAGGCACAAATACCCAGCTTAATTAGAAGATTTATATATTTATATTTTTTTCAAACTTATCTAATCATCTTTTGCATAAATACTAAGGCTTGCTTAGGCCAAAGCACCTAGCTAATCAATAATTAGATTTGTTTATTTTCATAAATGTACATATATATATATATATATATATATATATATATATATATATATATATATATATATATATATATATATGTTTTTTATAAGGCATAAGAATCTTTGTTTTTTAACCCTAAGTGTGTAAGTGTATAAAGTGTACATATTTCTTTCAGGTAAAGATCAAGACTAAATTACTTTCACCAATTTTCTGTCTAACCCTGAAAATCAAACAAGTCATCTTATTTTGTCCAAGTATAAGAAATCCTAATTATGATTTTTCTATTCCTTAAAATTAACTTAATTTCTTATAAAAAATTATATCAAAATATTGTTCTTTTCTTTCAAAAAAATTTTTATGTATATTTTTCTTTCTTTTTTTAGTTATATTAGTCATGTTAGAGCCCTTTCCTACACTTATCTCATGCATTGTCCCCAATATATGAAAGAAATGCATAGATGCATGAAATGGAATGTAAAAGAGGAAAATTACCGATACACTGGGTCGAAAAGACCATAGCCATTTCATTTACTGGCACCGATTCCAAGAAATATTTAAGGCGTTGACCATTTATCTTAAACTCATTTTCATTCTTAGTGTCACTGATCTCTACAGCACCGTGTGGAAACACGATTTTTACAACGAATGGCCCAGTCCATCTTGATTTTAGTTTTCGTGAAAAAAGATGAAGCCTACAATTATAGAGTAAAACTTTTTGTCTAGGGACAAATATTTTCCTTATGATGTGTTTGTCATGAAAAATCTTAACTCTATCTTTAGTGATCTTAGCATTTTCATAGGCCTCATTTCTCAATTCCTCTAATTCAAAAATTTATAATTTTTAAAGATCACCGGTCTTAGTTAAGTCAAAATTTAGCTGCTTGATTGCCCATAAGGCCCGATGCTCTAACTCAATAGGTAGGTGGTAAGTCTTCCCAAAGACTAACCTATAAGGAGACATCTCTAAAATCGTCTTGAATGTGGTCTTGTAGGACCAGAGGGCATCTACAAATTTGGTGGACCAATCTTTCCGATTTTGGTTCACAGTCTTCTCCAAAATAAACTTGATTTGTCTATTGGAAACCTCAACCTGCCCACTGATTTGAGAATGATAAGGTGTGGACAGCTTGTGAGTTATGGCATACTTTCGCATAAGAGCTTCAAAGGATCTATTGCAAAAGTGAGTACCATTATCTCTGATGATAGCACGAGGGGTTCCGAAGCGTGAGAAAATATTTTCTTTTAAAAACTTTGTGATAACTTTGTTATCATTAGTTTTACTAGGAATGGCTTCTACCCACTTGGACACATAGTCCACAACAACTAATATGTATTGGTTTCCAAATGAATTAGGAAATGGACCCATAAAGTCGATGCCCCAAACATCAAAGAGTTCTATTTCTAGAATTGGGTTGAGGGGCATCATTCTTGTTTCGAGATCCTTCCTACCATTTGGCATCTAGGGCATGTCTTGCAAAATTTATAAGCATCTTTAAACAAAGTAGGCCAATAGAATCCACTTTGCAGCACCTTCTCAGCAGTCTTGCAGAGACCAAAGTGTCCACCGCATGCAAGTTCGTGACAGAAGAATAAAATACTCTTAATTTCTTCATTGGGAATGTATCTCCTAATAATTTGGTCAGAACAGTACTTAAAAAGATATGGTTCCTCCAAAAAGAAATACCGGACTTGAGATAAGAACCGATATATATCATTTTTAGACCAATAAGATGGAGTTTGGTTTGTGACTAAGTAATTCACTATATCAGCAAACCAAGATTCCTTAAAGATGGCTAAGAGTTTTTCATCAGGAAAGTCATCATTTATGGCAACTCGTTACATGAAGAGTTTGGGATACGCGAGAGATGGTCAGCAACGACATTTTCTACACCTTTCTTATCTCGAATCTCGAGATCAAATTCTTGAAGAAGGAGGATCCAATGAATGAGTCAGGCCTTGGCATCCTTCTTCATCGTGAGGTATCTAAGCGCAGAATAATCGGTGAAAATTGTAATTTTGGACCCTAGTAGATAGGGACAAAATTTCAACAAGGCAAACACTACTGCCAAGAATTCCTTCTCAGTAGTAGTGTAGTTCATTTGAGCATCGTTGAGAGTCATACTAGAGTAGTAAATCACGTGCTGCTTATTATCAATGCGCTGTCCTAGGACAGCGCCTATTGCAAAATCAGAAGTATCGCACATGATTTCGAACGGCTTAGACCAATCCAGTGCAAATATGATTAGTGTAGAAATAAGCTCTTTCTTAAGCTTCTCCCAAGAATTCATACATTCAGCATAGAAAGTGAAGGACACATCCTTAGCTAACAGATTAGTCAAGGGTCTAGCAATTTTGCTAAAATCCTTGATAAATCCTCGGTAGAAACTGGCGTGTCCTAAGAAGGATCGAATATCCTTCACGCATTTGAGCAAGGGAAGCTTAGTAATAATCTCAATCTGGGCTCTATCCACTTCAATTCCATTCTTAGAGATTTCATGACCCAATACAATTTCATGCCTTATCATGAAGTGGCATTTCTCCCAGTTCAGTATCAGATTTTTCTCAGCACAATGTTGGAAGACAAGTTCTAAATGGTGGAGATATTGAGTGAATGAATCTCTGTAGATGGAGAAATAATTCATGAAGATTTCTAAGAATCGTTCTACCATTTCAGAAAAAAGACTCAACCTTAACATTGCTGGGGTATTGCACAAGCCGAAAGGCATTGACGATAAGCAAATGTCCCAAATGGACATGTGAACGTAGTCTTTTCTTGGTCCTTAGGAGCAATAGGAATCTGATTATACCCCGAGTAACCGTCCAAGAAATAGTAATACTCGTGGCCCGCCAAACATTCAAACATTTGATCAATAAAGGGAAGTGGGAAATGGTCCTTACGAGTTGCTGCATTAAGCTTCCTTAGTCAATGCAAACTCGAATTTTCGTGGGAAGTCGAGTTTGGACCAACTCTTTGTTCTCGTTTTCCACTATGGTGAAACCGAATTTCTTTGGAACCGGTGGACAGGACTGACCCATTGGCTATTAGAAATGGGATAGATTATCCCATTGTCTTAGAATTTCACAATTTCAGCATAAACAGCCTCTTGCATTATAGGGTTTAACCTATACCGCGGGTCTCATTTTTGTTGGCCCAAGAGGTTACACTCTCCAATTGTTTTGTGTTTTGATGATGACAAACCAAGTAAGAGCTATTTGGTACTAATGAATTTGCTTAAGATAAGTTTCAGGATAAGTACCATGTTTGGAGGCCATTGCTTGCTATTGTAACAACTTCTAGGTTCATAAAGCTATGAAGGCATATTGCACATCAAGGAAGGATCATAGAAGAAGAAGGCTCTAGCAAGGATAGCATTGCTCAAAGACTTGAAGATTGCTCAAGATGTCCTTAATTATTTTGTTTTTAGTTTTATAGTTTGTTAAAGAATAGTGGATAGGTTTGAAGCTCTATCACACACGTTTTTGCGCACAAGTTTATTCCAAAATGTTTTCTAATATTTTATACAAAAATATTCTGTATACAAAACCTTGTCTACATTTATATCTTTATGTTTTATATTAATCTATGCTCAAAAGTATTTTTGTCAAAATCAAAATCTCCTTTGTATTCTTTCCAAAACCTGATTTTTAGCCTGTTCTGGTCGACCGACCGGTCGACCGATTCTATATCAGGTTTGACCGGTCGACCGTCCCAGTCGACCGTGGAACTGGCAGGTGCACGTATCCGTGTGCATGTCTGCCGGTCGACCGTACAGTCGACCGACTGTAAGTCACTTTGCTCTCGGTTAAAATGGGTCGACCGGGCGGTCGACCGCTGGCCTGCAACGGTCATAAATTTGAACGTGCGGTCGACCGACCGGTCGACCGACATAGCCGTTTGAACAGTAACGGGCATTTTTCTGAGCTGTTTTATTTTGTCTTTTTGTGTTTAAAAATTTGATTTAGGGATATATTTTGAATCTAACATGACTAAATTAGCCTTAAGATTGTTTTATCTCTTAACCTAGCCCTCTCCTATAAATAGGGGTGTTTGGGGAGAGATTGGTTACAACAACAACTACAACAACAATTTTTGCAAGAAAAATTCAAAAGTTTAAGGCTTTCAAAAGAGATTTGTTTCTTGATTTTTGTGCTGAAATTCTCTCTCATTTTCTGAAGTAATTTTTGAAATACTCTCTGATTTAATTTTCTTTCTTCACTTACAACAAGAGCTTCATTCCTACTCATTGTTCTCTAAGGACCTTTTGTAAGGGAAGAGACATTTGAAAGAGAGAGTTTGTGGTCTTTTGACTACTCAGAATTGCTTGTACTTGAGATTGTGGAGTTGGGTACTCCGGTGTAATTGTGATTTCTTTGTGATAGTGGAAGTAGCTAGAATCCTTCTGGGGAAGGCGGGGAGTAGAGCTGGGTGCTCGAACCTCGATAACATATCCTTGTGTTTGCGATTGGTTTACATTCTTGCACTCATTTCTTACTTATCATCATTATTGCTATATTTACTTGCTTTCTTTCATCTTGTGAATCTTGTGTGGTGATTGTTACATCTTTATTTTTTTAATTTGCCCATTGATTAGCATTATCACCTATTCACCCCCCCCTCTAGGTGATTTTCAATTGGTATCAGAGCTTGGACTCTAGGTTTGGCTTAACATCCATAGAGAGATCCTTAAAATATTGCTAATCAACATTTTCATTCATCCATTCATACACTAGTAAACATGGCCGATAACATTAAAACCCCTCCTAAATTTGATGGACTTAATTTCCCTATTTGGAAGGTTAGGATGACTATATTTTTGCAATCTTTGGGTAGCTTAGTGGCCAAGTCCTTGACCAAACCCTATGTAGCACCCGATGGTGATGAGAGCACTTGGACCGACTTCAACTTTAGAGAATATGAGGCTAACTCCAAGGCCCAAAACTCCCTATTAACCGCCTTGAATGAGGATGACCTTACACGGGTAATTCATTGCCAATCCGCCTATGAGATTTGGCAACACTTATTGGTCACACACGAAGGGACTTCACAAGTCAAGAGAGCTAAGATAGATCTCTTGAGGTCCCAATATGAGTCATTTAAAATGATTGATGAAGAGTCTATTGATAGTATGATTACAAGGTTTACTAAAATCACTAATGGTCTTTCTTCTTTAGGTGATGACATCTCCAACGATCAAAAGGTGCGGAAAGTGATTCGGGCTCTTCCGTCTTCATGGGAGATAAAGGCCACCACCTTAAAAGAATTAAACGACAAGGACGAGATGGACCTCATTAGTCTCATTAGGAACCTAAAGACCCATGAGATGGAGAAGAAGGCAAGAGAAGAGGCTACTACTTCAAAGAAGAAATCTATAACCTTCAAGACTTCATCCACAAATGATGACGATGAAGAAGACGAAGAAGATGATGAGGAGCTAACTCTACTTGTGCGGAATGTCAAGAGGTTGTACCGGAAGAACAAGCTCAACTTCCGGAAGAAATTTGAAGACAAAGAGGAGAGAAGGATCATTTGCTACAATTGCCGCAAACCCGGACATATCATGGCGGATTGCCCGGAGTTTAAGAAGAAGATGAATTCCTCCTTCAAGCCAAAGAAGCCGGAGGAAAAGAAAGCATACAAGGCAACATGGGATTCGAAAAGCGAGTCCGAAGAAGAGGTGGATACGGCGAACATGTGTTTTATGGCAAACACTCCTAAGGTAACCCCTCAATCTCATGATGATGAAGATGATGAACTAAGTAAGGAAGTTCTTGTACATGCATTTGTTGAACTTTCTGAAACTTATGACAATAAAAAGATTGAATGTTTTAAATTACAAAAAGAAGTTGCTTTTCTTAAGAATCAACTTGCTATGGCTTCTAAAGAAAAAGATGATATTTCTTCAAATTTTACTTCTCTTCAAAATGAGTTTAATGCCTACAAGGTTTCTTGTAAGGGAAAATCTTCTATTATTGATGAAAAAGAAATTTCTTCTTTTAAGTCTAAAACAAATGATTTTGAAAAAGTTTTAAATGATTGTGCTTTTAACACAAAGAAACTTGAGAACATGTTTTCTAAAAAGCATACCTCACATGTTAAGTCTACTCATACTCACACTACACATGCTAAATCTTTTCATGCTCACATCTCTCATGCTCACAAATCACACACTCATTATGCTTTCAAATATGGTAGAGTATATAGATGCACATATTGTGGTAAGAATGGACATTTAGCTAAATTTTGTTATGATCAATTAAATAGATCCAATAATCTTGTTTGGGTTCATGGCACTAACCCTCTAGGACCCAAGAAAATGTGGGTACCAAAATCAAGTCCTAAATTGTTTGATGTAGGTACACACCAAGGCTCCAAGACGTAGGGAGCGGTGGTACCTTGATAGTGGTTGTTCAAGACACATGACATGGGACATCAATAACTTAACAACCCTATCAAGGTACATGGAAGGTGGCTCCGTCACCTTCGGGATGACTCCAAAGGAACTATCATCGGTATAGGTAACATTCAAATTGGTACATCTCCTATTATAGAAATGTTGTTTTAGTTGAAGGTTTGAAACATAATTTGCTTAGCATTAGTCAATTTTGTGATCGTGGACTTAAAGTTATTTTTGATGATACTTCTTGCAAGATTTTTGATGTTAAATCCGATGTTTGTATTCTTACCGGTTTTCGTGACAATAATGTTTATATCATTGACATGCTTAATTTAGATTGTTCTACTAAATGCTTGAATGCTTTTGATGAAAATTCTTGGCTTTGGCATAGAAGATTAGGACATGCATCTTTTGACCATCTTTCTAGGATTAATTCAAAGGAATTGGTGAAGGGTATTCCTTACTTGAAGTTTGAGAAAGACCGCATTTGTGGTGCGTGCCAACTTGGAAACAAACCAAGTCTTCCTTCAAACCAATCAAGGATATCATGTCAACTAGGCCTTTAGAATTAATTCATATGGATTTATTTGGACCAACTAAAACTAAGAGTTTAAATGGTAGTAGATTTGCATTTGTTTTAGTTGATGATTTTTCCCGTTTCACTTGGGTTTTCTTCTTGCAAAGTAAAGATCAAACATTTTCATATTTCAAAATCTTTCGAAAAAGAGTTGAAAAAGAAAAAGGTTTTCTGATTTTGAAAATAAGGAGTGATAGAGGTGGTGAGTTTGTTAACCAACTCTTCATGACTTATTGTGATGAAAAGAGAATTAAGCATGAAATGTCTTGTCCTAGAACTCCACAACAAAATGGAGTTGTAGAAAGGAAAAATAGAACACTTCAAGAGATGGCTAGGACAATGATAGGTGAATATGACCTCCCTCAATACTTATGGGCCGAGGCCGTAAACACCGCATGCTATATATCGAATCGTATTTATTTATGCAAAAATTCTTCTAAAACATCTTTTGAAATGTATCATTCTAGAAAACTAAATGTTTCATATTTTAAAGTTTTTGGATGCAAGTGTTTTGTTTTAAATACTAAGGAAAATTTGGGTAAGTTTGATGCTAAGGCTTATGAAGCTATCTTTGTTGGATATTCTTCTACTAGCAAAGCATATAGAGTTTTTAATAAATCTTCACTTACCATTGAAGAATCCATGCATGTTAAATTTGAAGAATCTAATGTGTTTGTTAAGAATGTTGTAGAGATTGAACCATTAGGTGAAGACATGGAGAGACTATCCTTGAAGGACTCACCCGCTCAAGAAGATAAGCAAGAACCTATTGGTGATGTTCAAGAGGATAAAGAGGAAAGCTCTCAACCGCTTCCTAAAGCTTGGAGATACGCTACAAATCATCCTAAGGAGCTCATCTTGGGTGATGCATCTAAAGGAGTCACAACACGCTCCAAACTCCATGACCTATGTGGTAACTTTGCTTTCATTTCTCATTTTGAACCCAAAGGCATTCTCGAAGCCGAGACGGACCCATATTGGTTGCTTGCCATGCAAGAGGAACTCAATCAATTTGAGCGCAACCAAGTTTGGCACCTTGTTCCTAAGCCCACGATAGACCAATAATTGGTACTAAGTGGATCTTTAGAAACAAGATGGATGAGTCCGGAAATGTCATTAGGAATAAAGCTAGGTTAGTGGCCCAAGGTTACACTCAAGTTGAAGGAATTGACTTTGAGGAGACCTTTGCACCCGTAGCACGGCTTGAAGCCATACGGATGACACTAGCTTTTGCATCTTTCAAAAATTTTAAACTTTTTCAAATGGATGTGAAAAGTACATTTTTGAATGGTTTTATTAATGAAGAAGTTTATGTTGCTCAACCTCCCGGTTTTGTTGATCATGCTCATCCCGATTTTGTTTTTAAACTTGATAAAGCTTTGTATGGATTGAAACAAGCTCCAAGAGCTTGGTATGAAAGGCTTTCTAGTTTTCTTATTTCAAATGATTTTATTAAAGGCAAAGTAGACACTACTCTATTCACTAAGCATGTTGATAATGATATATTAATTGTGCAAATTTATGTTGATGATATAATCTTTGGTTCTACTAATGAGCTTTTGTGCAAGGATTTTGAAAAGGTCATGCAACTTGAATTTGAAATGTCCTCAATGGGTGAGCTCAACTTCTTTCTTGGACTCTAAGTCAAGCAATTGCAAGATGGGAACTTCATATGTCAAGCCAAATACGCAAAGGAACTCGTGAAGAGGTTTGGACTTGAAGATTCAAAAGTATGCAACACTCCCATGGCAACTACAACAAAGCTTGTTAAGGACGACCAAGGTAAAAATGTTGATATCAAATTATATAGAAGCATGATAGGTAGTCTTTTGTATTTAACGGCAAGTAGGCCGGATATCATGTTTAGTGTGTGTCTTTGTGCTAGATTTCAATCGTGTCCCAAAGAGTCTCATCTTATTGCCGTAAAACGCATTATTCGTTATATTAAGGGAACGATTGGAATGGGTCTATGGTATCCGAAAACTGGAGATTTCTCAATGACGAGTTATTCGGATGCCGACTATGCGGGTTGTAGAGTAGATAGAAAGAGTACTAGTGAGACATGTCAATTTCTTGGTAATTGTCTTGTTTCATGGTCCTCTAGGAAACAAAATTCCGTAGCTCTCTCAACCGCCGAGGCGGAGTATGTTGCCGCGGGGGCTTGTTGTGCACAAGTCCTTTGGATGAAACATACTCTCCTTGATTATGATTTGCATTATAAAAATATTAAAATATTTTGTGATAATACTAGTACTATACATTTAACCAAAAATGTAAATCAACATAGTAAGACCAAGCACATTGAGATTAGATATCACTTTCTTAGAGATCATTTTGAGAAAGGAGATATAGATATTGATTATGTTTCTACGGATTTGCAACTAGCCGATATTTTCACTAAACCTCTTGATTTTGCTAGATTTTCGTTTATTTGTGGAGAACTTAATGTTTGCATTATTGATTAAACATGTGATTCCTAACCCTTTTTGATGTATGACAAAAAGGGGGAGAATAAGTTAAGTACATGGACAAAAATAAGTTCATTTGGTTTTGGTTCCATATGAATTTATATGTTTTGGTTTTATGAATTTGTGTTTTATAAAGTTTGTGAATTCTTGTGTTTTATTGGTAATATTTCAATTGGTTTCAATTTGTATCAAGAGCATTTCTCGTGTTTCAATGAATTCTTGTGTTTTTCATATAGCATAATTTGAGGGGGAGTTTTCTCCTCCCCTATATTTTTGTTTATAGCCTATTTGTTTTGTCATCATCAAAAAGGGGGAGATTGTTGGCCCAAGAGGTTACACTCTCCAATTGTTTTGTGTTTTGATGATGACAAACCAAGTAAGAGCTATTTGGTACTAATGAATTTGCTTAAGATAAGTTTCAGGATAAGTACCATGTTTGGAGGCCATTGCTTGCTATTGCAACAACTTCTAGGTTCATAAAGCTATGAAGGCATATTGCACATCAAGGAAGGATCATAGAAGAAGAAGGCTCTAGCAAGGATAGTATGGCTCAAAGACTTGAAGATTGCTCAAGATGTCCTTAATTATTTTGTTTTTAGTTTTATAGTTTGTTAAAGAATAGTGGATAGGTTTGAAGCTCTATCATACACGTTTTTGCGCACAAGTTTATTCCAAAATGTTTTCTAATATTTTATACAAAAATATTCTGTATACAAGACCTTGTCCACATTTATATCTTTATGTTTTATACTAATCTATGCTCAAAAGTATTTTTGTCAAAATCAAAATCTCCTTTGTATTCTTTCCAAAACCTGATTTTTAGCCTGTTCCGGTCGACCGACTGGTCGACTGATTCTATATCAGGTTTGACCGGTCGACCGTCCCAGTCGACCGTGGAACTGGCAGGTGCACGTATCCGTGTGCATGTCTGCCGGTCGATCGTACAGTCGACCGACTGTAAGTCACTTTGCTCTCGGTTAAAATGGGTCGACCGGGCGGTCGACCGCTGGCCTGCAACGGTCATAAATTTGAACGTGCGGTCGACCGACATAGCCGTTTGAACAGTAACGGGCATTTTTCTGAGCTGTTTTATTTTGTCTTTTTGTGTTTAAAAATTTGATTTAGGGATATATTTTGAATCTAACATGACTAAATTAGCCTTAAGATTGTTTTATCTCTTAACCTAGCCCTCTCCTATAAATAGGGGTGTTTGGGGAGAGATTGGTTACAACAACAACTACAACAACAATTTTTGCAAGAAAAATTCAAAAGTTTAAGGCTTTCAAAAGAGATTTGTTTCTTGATTTTTGTGCTGAAATTCTCTCTCATTTTCTGAAGTGATTTTTGAAATACTCTCTGATTTAATTTTCTTTCTTCACTTACAACAAGAGCTTCATTCCTACTCATTGTTCTCTAAGGACCTTTTGTAAGGGAAGAGACATTTGAAAGAGAGAGTTTGTGGTCTTTTGACTACTCAGAATTGCTTGTACTTGAGATTGTGGAGTTGGGTACTCTGGTGTAATTGTGATTTCTTTGTGATAGTGGAAGTAGCTAGAATCCTTCTGGGGAAGGCGGGGAGTAGAGCTGGGTGCTCGAACCTCGATAACATATCCTTGTGTTTGCGATTGGTTTACATTCTTGCACTCATTTCTTGCTTATCATCATTATTGCTATATTTACTTGCTTTCTTTCATCTTGTGAATCTTGTGTGGTGATTGTTACATCTTTATTTTTTTAATTTGCCCATTGATTAGCATTATCACCTATTCACCCCCCTCTAGGTGATTTTCAATTTTAGTGTCGCGTCTTCATTGAGATGAATGCGATATTGAACTATAGTTGGACTCAAATCCCTTTAAATCGATCATAGTCTAACTAATAGCTTCCCTATGTTTTCTCAGAATTGCTTTAAGATCTTCTTCTTGCCCGTCATTTAAATGGGAGGCAATATTGACAGGAAATGTCTCTTGTTCGCCTAAATAGACGTACTTGAGATGCGCAGGTAAGGCTTTTAATTCTAAGGAAGGGAGAGGCTCACTGGAAGGATGAGTCAAATTTGTTGGCTCCATATTTGGTGAAACAGGGTTCGAGGCCCAATTCACAACAGACTCAACAACCTGATCAAGGTTAAAGTCGTCAGATTCTAACTCGAAGTTCAATCAGTTTCTAGGTCCAATTCTTCACTAGTCAAGTTCTCAATGAGGTTGACTTCAAATGTTTGATTCTCAACATCACGAGGTTTTCCTAGGTTGAAGACATTGACTTCTCTAGTCATGTCCCTAAAGTTAACCTCATGGACCCATTCCTATAATTGATAATGGCAATGGCATTAGAAAGGAATGGTTGCCCTAGGATAACAGGAGTTTGAGCCCTAGGATTGGATACAGGTTGTGTCTCTAGAACTATGAAATCAACAGGGTAGATAAATTTCCCGACCCGAAAAAGGACATCATTAATTTTCCCTTGGAAACTTTCACTGAACGGTCAACCAGTTGGATTGTGACTTGAGTTGGACTAAGATCGCCCAACCTGAGTTGTTGATAAACTGAGAATGGAAGCAAGTTAATCCTTGCTCCCAAGTCAAGAAGTATACGACTAATCTCAGCTTGTCCTACAGTGCAGGCAATGGTGGGACAACTCGAATCCTTGTACTTGACAGGGATCAGACCCGACAGTAGCTCACTAATGTTAGTGGCTAAGAAGACTTTTTTGGGTATATTAGTCTTTCTCTTCTTGGTGCACTTGTCCTTAAGAAATTTTGCATAAGATGGGACTTGTTGGATTGCATCAAGAAGTGGCACATTTATCTTCACTTGATTGAAGATCTCAATTATCTTATCCATGTGTGGATTTTTACCTGCACACAAAAATACAGAATTTTAGAACTTAAGAATAAAGAGTGCAAGTTCTCAATACTACCGCAATAGCAAGTAACTATGCGGGTCGTAATCCACAAAGAGGGACTAGCGATGGAAGCTTCTTTAGTAAGTTCTCTTTTATGCTACAATTAATGGTTAAAATTCGCTTTAGCTTCTTAAAAGAAAGAGAAAAATAGAGTTACAGTTAAGTTAGGAAGAAAGTGGTAGATTGAGAAGGTGGAGAAAATAGAAATGGATATGTACAAAGAAATTAAAAAAGTGTGAAAAAGATTTGAAAGATTGTGGTGTTGGTGATTTACACTAAAAGTTACAAAAGAAAAAAAACTAAAACCTAAAAAACTTACTTACCTCTTCGGCGCCTGCTTACCTTTGACCCGTATCGACGATGTACCTTTGTTTGAAAGCAAATGAAGTAAGATAAATAGGATTTTCCTCATTACCGATCTACACTATGAAATGAAGGGGCAAGCTACACTATCATTGAAATGGATATCCATCACCATAAGCCATCAACGACACTTGCAAGGGCAAGGCAACTTCTGGGCTATCGGTTTCATTTGGATCCACAAACACAGAAGAGGGAAGCAAACAAAAACAAGAATAGAAAAGAAAAAAACTTCGATTCGATTCAAATAATAATGAAAGAAAAGATTACTTACACCGGTGTCACCCTCAGTACAAGCTTGTTCTCATTCCTCCATGAAAATCTCCTCTCCTCTCAGTTACATAAAGAAAATAAAAATTACATAAAAAAAATAAAAACCTAAGTTACAAACTACAGAATAGCTTAATTTCTACTCTCTGCTTAATACTTCTGCCTCTGATGTGTGGGGTATTTATATGATAGAAATGGATAAGGAAATGAGTCTAAAGATAAGGGGAGCTGACTATTTCTGAATTTGAATCCTCCCCTTATCTCTAAACTTGATTTGATGCAGATATTCAGTTCTGATCTCCAACTTGTTGGCATATTGATTGCTACATATAACTTATCAAATGACAGAATTAAAAATAATGATCAACTTAAGAGTTATAGCCCTTAAATCTTCTTTCTAGAGCATCATGAATCATCAGATTTGAGATTTCGTAACGAAAGTTATGATTCAAATACTAAAATGTATCCAGTCAGAATCTGAGTCAAAATTACTTCATCTCATATGTTGATCTTCTCTCTATCCATTTATCCCTTTGGATTTGGACTCTGTATTTGACGTTATCCTCGGTTGATCTTTAACTTTAACTACTTAATTCACCAAAAACTGAATTTAACTTACTGGATTTGGGATCATCCTCCTTTAACCAAATAGATCTAGTTAAATCTGAATTTAACTAATATTTATTTGATTTTATCATCTTTCTACCCATGATTATCTTGTGCAAAATAGACATTTAAGAAAAGAAATTTAACAGATCTATTACATGATAAATATGAAAATGCAATAAAGAATAATGCAATAAATGTGTGCAATCATACCCCCACGCCTATCTTTTGCTCGTTCTCGAGCAAAACAACAAAAATAAATCAAAATTAATAGACCACTTTCGTAGGTCACGCGATTGCACTGAGCATGTGCAACAAGCTGTTAAACCTCTAGGTTCCCCTAGAGGACAAGTTTTATCTCGTGAGGATTTTCAGTGGATTACACTCACAAAATCCATAAAGAAAGGAAAATAAAGTGTTAGTATTTTGAAAATACATTTTTGAAAGAGAAGAATATTTGAAGTATTTTTGTAAGAATTAAGTAATCTATAAGTTATAGGAAAACTGAATTTTTCATTCTTAAGCTTAGTCTTAATTCAAAAACTTGTTATCAACTAAGGCACAGAGTCAAACTGTATATCTCATCTAATCTATTATTTTACCCTAAGTTATATGCACCTTTGTGACCGTGATTTTGACTCAGGGTTCTTTAACTCTAACTCTTATGCCTTATTTTCTTTTCTTTTTTTTATTTTTGGTGATATTATTTCTTAGTTCTATTAGCTTTCTAATCTGCCCATGTAACGAGCCTTTAATCGATGACTCCCAAACCAAACGGTCTTATGGCACCGGCTGAGAAAACACCCCAAAGACTTAAGAACTCGAGCAAATAAGGTCACAAAACTAAGGATTTTATTATATGAACCGTTTTTAGGCGTGAATATTTATGCTTTATGAGGCACAAATACCCAGCTTAATCAGAGGATTATATATATATATATATATATTTTTTATAAGGCATAAGAATCTTTGTTTTTGAACCCTAAGTGTATAAGTGTATAAAGCATGCATATATCATCAAGGTAAAAATCAAGACTAAATTACTTTTTTAAATTTTCTTCCTAACCTTCGAAATCAAACAAATAATCTTATTTTAACTAAGTATAAGAAATCATAATTATATGATTCTCCTATTCCTTAAAATTGACTTAATTTCTTACAAAGAATATGTCAAAATATTGTTTCTATTTTCAAAAAGTTTTTAAAAGTAAAGAAAATGTTAATAAATTTTTTATAATAAAAGAAAAACCTAGGTTATGTTAGAACCCTCCCCCACACCTATCTCATGCATTGTCCTCAATGTATGAATTAATGCATAGATGCATGAAAAAGAAGAAAGAGAAGGAAAATATTACCTTATGGTGGTGGTTCCGGTGGTGGTCTGATTGAGTCAAGCAGTGCTACCCAATCAAGATAATGTGGTGGTTCACAGAACCCACCTTTATTGACTTCTTTTCTATTTACATATTTACAGTCCCCAATATGAATAAGATTATGAAAGATCCTATCTTTAAACTTACTTCCTTTACATGACCAATCCTGGAAAATTATAGAGTCATCATGGTCTAGACCTATGTCCAACAAAAGAATGTGACTTGGTCGAATGGTTGACTTGGACTCAAGAATGATAGGTTCAGGAACCAATACTAATTCGGGAAAATCAACTTTGTGTTCGAGAGTTAGTTTTGCTTCAAGAGTTGAGTACAAGTCCAAGAATTGATATTGACATTCTATTTCCATCAATGGAACGTGACTATCCAAAATTGGTGATTCAATTTCTATATTTATGGGCACAGGAAAAAATGTTGACTCAGAAAATTGGTCCAAAATGGGTAAGAATACCGGAGTCAACATAGATTCGAAGACGGAAACTGAATCACAAAGTTAGGGATTGGGTTCACATTCATAATCAAGTTCAATCTCATTAAAATGGAAACTTGCCAATTCGTCAATGGGTTGATATTGGTCAAGTTCAAGGTTTTGTGGTGAAATTGAATCTTGGTCAAAGTCTTCAAGATATCATGATTCTTGATTTTCATCAATATGGCTAGAAGTATCAGGAATAGTCAAAGATTGGGTAAAGAGAGTTTCCTTATTCCTATACATGTTTTCAATCTACTAAGCTTGCTTCTATCATATCGAGTGGATAATTTTGGCATCGAATCATGGTTTCCCTACTCTTTTCTAAGTTGGCATGTTCTCCTTGAAAAATAGAGTAAGGATCTGTGATTTGAAAATTTTGACAGGATTTTGAGTCTTCAAAAATTTGAATTCGTCGCTCAAGCTTGTCTAGGGCTTCCATCCTCTTTTCTCAGTCAATTGATTCTTCTAATAGTTGTTCAGGAGAAGGAGTATATGAAGCTGGATGTTGGTAAGGTAGTTGACGATATGACTCGGGAGAGTTGTATCCCCATTGACTCAGTGAGGAGTAGTGATGATTATTCCAGTCTTGTTCATAGTATTGGGACTGGGGCATGTATTGATTCGGATAAGACCAATCGGCACACTAGTTTGGTTAAAGTTATGAAATGTCGGGTTGGTAATATCCGAAACAGAGGTCGGGGTGTAACATGGATTACCATTAAACTTTAAAAAATTGTTGTTATAAGCCATATCACACAAGAAATGTCAAACACAAACAAAGAAAAACAAACAAATAAGCAAACAAATAAAAAGAAAAATCTAACCTAAGTTAGGATAGATCTTAGACCTAGACGACTCCAATAGGTTAGACTGTCCACGGGGGGTTTATTGTAGAATCTGACCACAAGTTAATCGGTCAGGTAGGAGTAAGATCGGTGGGAGGTATCCGTGCCTAAGCAACAAGCCTAATTATGCCAAACCACCAACCTTCGGGGTTTCGCACCTCAATCCCCAGCCTTAGACACCAATTTGACGAGAGTCGAATTCTAATCAACTTCCCCCTTAGGTCAGTCTCCTATATGAGTCCGAGATGTCCCTAGGGCCAACGTCTACTCAGTTTTAGTTAGGCTTGGGTTAGAGAGTGAGGAGATTATTTGTGGGCTAAGAGAGGGTAATGACTTTCCCAACTTATTTTGTTAATAGGACAAACCCTTAAATCAATTTAGTGCAATGTGTGCAAGATATAGAGAAATAACATTTACAAGCAAATATTACCGAAGAATGTTTCCTAAACTGTATGCTATGCATACGTACCTTTTGCTCTAGCACTCTTCAACAGTAATGTAGAATGTAAATGAATTAGACACGTGCCTAAATGCAAAGTCTAAAACGTTTTTAGCATTTAACAAACATCATTTTACTATTGAGGTTAGAAAGTATATGCAGTGAGACAAACAAGGAAATAAAAAGCTACAGAAATTCAGCTTTGCAATTCAGCCAACCTGCAAAAATACAGGTTAGTAGTTCACTCAGTTTGCCACTAGAATGTAGCAAATCTGAGGGCTTCTGGGCTCTACTTTCTAGAGCAGAGTCCAAGGCCACTTATATGTCCACTGCAGCAAAAAATTCCTCGTTAAGCCTGTACACCAAGAACAAAGAAGAAAGTTAAACAAAAATCTAAGTTACAAACTACAGAATAGCCTAATTTCTACTCTCTGCTTGGTCCTGCTGCCTCTGATGTATGGCATATTTATAGGATAGAATGGATAAGGAAATGAGTCTAAAGATAAGGGGAGCTAATTATTTCTGAATTTGAATCCTCCCCTTATCTCCAAACTTGATTTGATGTGGATATTCAGTTCTGATCTGTAACTTGTTGGCATATTGATTGCTGAATATAACTTATCAAATGATAGAATTAGAAATAGTGATCAACTCAAGAGTTGTGGCCCTTTAAATCTTCTTTCTGGATCATCTTAAATCATCAGATTTGAGATTTTATTGCGAAAGTTATGATCCTGTATTTGAACTCTGTATTTGATGTTATCCTCGGTTGATCTCTAACTTTAACCACTTGATTCACCAAAAACTGAATTTAACCAACTGGATTTGGGATCATCCTCCTCTAACCAAATAGATCTAGTTAAATCTGAATTTAACTGATATTTATTTGATTTTATCCTCTTTCTCCCCATGATTATCTTCTGCAAAATAGACATTTATGACAAGAAATTTAGCAGATTTATTACATGATAAATATGAAATGTAATAAAGAATAATACAATAAATGTGTGCAATCAGGAGGTGATGTGTTTCTAGTTAACCTAGATGAATTAGGGTCTCTTGACCACACTTGCATACACAAACACTATCACAAACAAGTTCATCAATGGTCAACAATAAGAAACAACCAAGTCTAGCCTAAAGTAACCTTGACCTAGACAACTCCTAACTGGTTGATTGTCCACAGGAGGTATAATGCAGGATTTAACCACAAGCTAATCAGCCAGGTCAGGGAAAGATTAGTGGGAGGTATCCGCGCAAAAGCGACGGGCCTAATTAAGCCAAACCACCTGCCTTCGGGGTTTCGCCCCTCAATCCCTGTCCTTAGACACTGATTTGACAGGAGTCAAATTCTAACACCTTTCCCCTTAGGATAATCTCCTAATGAGTTTAAGATGTCCCTAAGGCCAAAGTCTATTAGATTTTAAATTAGGCTTAGGTTGTGCGTGCTTGGAGATTGTTTATGGCTAAGGAAGGGTAATGACTTCCCCCACCTTATCTTGATTTGGGTTTTGCCCTTAAGATTGATTGTGCAAAGTGTGCAAGATATAGAAAAATAACATTCACAAGCAAATATCACCCAAGTATATTTCCTAAACTATATGCTATACATACGTACCTTTTCTCCAGGTATCTTCAACAGTAATTGTAAAAGAAACCTAGTTAGACAAATGCCTAGAATGCAAGTCTAAACATTTTTTAAGCAATTGGCAATCAATCAGATTACTGTTGGATTAAAAACAGGGAGTGTGAATATCAGATATAACAGAAATAACACACAAAAATTGTATTTTTGCAAAGCAATATGTCCTGCAAAAAAGAGTTTTTAGTAGTCCAAAAATTTTAAGTTTTTGCGCTGCAATTTCTTGAAATACAGTTTCCTACTTTCTAGAGTAGGGGCACAGAATAGTAAGTCTTCTCCTGCAAGGCTTAAGCGCTAAATCTGATTCCTTGACATCCCTGAAACAAGACACCAAACTTGTTAGAAAACAATTTCACCGTTCCCTCCACGACAACGACGCCAAAAATTGATTGCAAATGAAAGCAGTGAGAGTTACCGTCTAGCTTTGGGCTAACGGGTCGTGTCTACGAGGAGGAATGCGATGAAAGCTTTTTGATATTTTTGTTTAAAAAGTAAAGAGGTGTCGGTGTTTTCAATGTTGAAAAAGAGAAAGGAGAGTAAGTGATTAAAAGAAAAATTGAAAACTTAGAGAAGATTTTGGAGAAGGTGATCTTTAAAAAGCTTGAAGATTGAATTGTTATTTTTAATATAGGAAAAAGATCTGGGCTCACTATCTTACTACTCAACGATATGTTCTTCTCGTGAAATTCTCAGTGCCTCGACTTGATCATAGGTAAAAACTTAAGCTTGATTTTCGAAAGTCTTAAGCAAAGCAAATAAAATTGATGGAAAAGTTTAACTCTTTTTCTTAAAAAATCCTCTTGAACTGAATGTTAAATCATCAAGTTATCTTTCAAGTATAAAATAAAAACAAGTTCAAGTGATATTTTAAAAAATAGAAGTTTAAAAATTCAAACCATCCTCATCTGCCTTCAAGAACACTTTCAAAGAAGAAAGGCTTAGTTTAAGGCATAGATATGATTCCGTTGGGTTCTTTACATCAAATTATTCAAAATAAGAGAGGGATCGAACAGAGATGATAGTGAGCCTAGAAAATAAATTTAGCTATTCATAATTAAGGTAAAGCAAGACATGTAAATGAAATGAGACATAACCGTGAATTGAAAAAGAAGAGAAATCTTAATCCTTTATTGATGTCACTTCAACTTCAGGTTACAATCACTCTTTTCCTCTCTCTCGCTGGTATTTGGACTAAACTACAAATTAAAAAACAGAGATACAATTTCTCAATACTATCTAACAAAGAGCTTAAACCTTAAAAACAAAGAGAAAAACTTAAACTAATTTTCAATCTATTTTCTCTGAAAAATGCAGTATTTATAGGAAAAAACTAAACGGGGGAGGGCGTGCGAAGATAGGGGGAGCGCTCCCCTAACCGACTCAACCAAGCCGTGAAAATGTGACTTTGGCCGTGTTTCTGAGGCCAGGGTGTGGCCAGTGGCCACACTCGGTTGGTGGTACTTCCTGGTTTAGTGATACATTTTTATCTCTTACTGGTTTTCCCGTTTCAGCTCCTGGATTTGACAAAATTGTCTTTGATTTTTGGCTTTAACCAATTAATTTGAGAAGATTTGTTTTAACCAGTTTTTAATTTCTTTGATTTGCCATGATCTGTCCTACTTTTTTGATTTCAAATTAATTCTGAATTAAATTAGAATTTTGATGGCCTTTTGGGTTCGTTTCTCTTCCCTTTTCTTTAGCAATGGGCCTGCATTTTATAAAGAAAAATAAGACTTAATAATAGGATTTATTAAATAATAAACATGGTAATATGACAATATATATGCAATATATGTGACCGATCACTTACCTCTACCGTTGAATCATAATGAACACTTACCATAGCGTGAAGTAAAGCGAAGTAGTAGAAAGAAATAAATTGAACACGGTGCTTGGCTAGATCAAGTATGATGAAGAAAAGAAGAAAACTCCATTGATGTCACTTCAATACAATTCTCTCTTGAAGAAGGATTACATCAGTGTCACTCTAATTACAATTCTTTTTCTTCTTCTCTCATGTAACTCTCTCTAAAAATAAAAATGAAAATTACATTTGAAAAGAAATAAAAACCTAAACTAAACTAAAGCTCTCTCTAGAATTCATCCTCTGCCTCTGAGTATGCAGGTATTTATAAGAGAAATAGGATAGGGTAAGAGTACGGAGATAGGGGGAGCAAACGCTCCCCAGATTTGAATAGATAGCCACGAAAAAGTGGCTTTTGTCGCATTTTCGCAGCAATATCCTAGCCGTAAGGCTAGGGTCTGGGGATGCTCTATCTTCGTCCTATCATTTTATCATCTTGGAATTTCAGATTCTGCTCTAAATTTGATGATACATCCTTTTATCCTCAGTGAAACCGATAGGGTCTTCTTCTAAACCGTTTTTACTTTGAATTTTGATGATATTATTTCATCTAATATACCCTGTCTTCAGATAAGATTACTTCTAGAACCTCTAGATTTGAATCGATCCCTATTGATTTAAACTTTTGGATTTAATTGGATAGGATTTGTAGTTATCTTCTCTCTATCATATCATGCATGAATTTAGACATTAAGACAAGTGAGTTGTAGGAATTATTACATAATAAATGTAGGGATGCATAATAAATGTAGGGATGCAGTAACAAGTATGCAATATATGTGTCCCACACCTATTTTTTGCTCGTCCTCGATCAAAACAAAGAAAAAGAAAAACTAAATTGATCTTATCCTAACTCATTTTCGTAGGAATAACGGTTGCACTTAGCACGTGCAACAAGTGTTGGCCCAAGGTTACAATCACCAGTTTATGATTTTGATGATAATAAAATATATGTGGTTATTTAGTACTAATCAAGTTCAAGTGTTTAAGTATGTTTCAGGGTTCTAAAGGATTCAAGGAGTTTTCTTCCTCTAAAGGAAGGTGTTGAAGACTCAAGGGTATTCAAGTACGGGATTGAAACTCAACGTATTCGATGTCGCTATTGGAGAAGCCTGCTTGAAGACACTTGTAGTCACTTAGAACCTTGTAAGGAAAAAGTTTGTTAAAGTGTATAATATAAATTTGATGCTCAAATAATTATACACACAAAAATATATGATTTTAGAAATACAAGTTTTGATAGTATTGGTGTTTTGCATGTTTGGTTTTGATACATGTCTCGTAATTTTTTCAAAATTTTATATCAAGTTTAGAATATGTATTTCATTTCCTATACATTGCAATAACACTTATAAACCAATAGAAAATATTTTGAAAATTATTTGAAATCCAAAAATATTTAGAAAATGTATTTTAGGCTAAGTTGGTCGATCGGTGCCTTTGTCAGGCCAAAACGGTCGACCGTGCGGTCGACTAAGCTTATGGCCAAGGGGATGTGCACGTTTGTGCATGTTATCAGTCAACCGACCGGTCGACCGCTAACCCCTTGTGGTCGACCGGGGGTCGACCGATTGGCTGAGTTTTAGCCTCTGTTCGGGCCGGTCAATGAGGTTTCTGCTTTGAACAGTTGTCCGGTCGACCGGGCGGTCGACTGGAGCCAACAGTTCTTTCTTAAGTTGACCTATCGGTCGACCGACTGATCGACTGACAAGTTGTCAAAGCTACAGTAACGACTAGTTTTTGAAATCTTTTTTTTGTGTATTCTAACAGGTATTTTTGATTTTTATGGATCAAATCACACCCCAATTGACCTGGTTGAAAGTATATTAGAGGGGGGTGAATAGGTGTAGTGCTAATCTAAGACAAATGATGTGGAATTAAAAATTTGCTAACACACAAAGTGTAACTAAGAGTGAGTCCGAATTTTCCGTGAAGGGCTCTGAAACTACTCCTCACGATCCTCTAAACAATGAGTTGAGAAGCTTCAATAGCTCTCTCGGTTGAACACAAGTGTGAGCACATAAATAATACCAAGCATGTATATGATATGAGCAATAATAATAATGCAAGATAAAGAGATAGAGTTGAGAGATAGAGGTTAACTCAAACACAAAGATATGTTTTGAGGTTCGAGCCACTGCTCTGCATCCCCGCCTTCACACAGAAGGATTTCCACTATGTTCACACAAAACCTTCCACAAAGGACCTCCACTGAGGAATTACAACTCAACACCAGGAGTACACAACTCCAACTCTCTCTCACACCTCTACACAAGAGGTAGGCACAAAGCCAAGCACAAAGCAAAGAGAAGTGAAAACTTGGTGATCCAATAATCACAAATAACACTTGGTGATCTTGAAAGATCACAAACAACTCTTCTCACAATATAAGATCCTAAAGGATAGATTTTGAATGAATAGCTCAAGTATGTGAGTAAAATAAAGTGTTTGAAAAAGAACAACAAAAAAACACTTGAAAAAAAACATCTTAATAGATATGAAAAATGAAGAACAAAATAGAATTACTAAAGGATTGTTTTTCTTTGATTTTCCAACAACTTTGAAACAAATAAAAGATAAGAGTTTTGGCACAAAAACTTCTTTGGAAAACTTATTAAAAATACTAGAGAAGATGGAAAATGATGCTCTTCAAAATCTTATGAAAATAAGCGAAGAGAACCCATATTTATAGGGGTTTAAAAAATTAGCCGTTGGGGGTCAAATCTAGGCCGGATAGGCCTGTTGGTCAACCGCCCGGTCGACTGGCCAACGGTCAAATTTTTTACCGTTGAGACATCGGTCGACCTTCCAGTCAACCGCCCCAAGGCAAATATGCCTATTAGTCGACCGTTCGGTCGATCGTGACCAAAACCAGAGAGCAGAGCTCTTTGATCGGCCGACTGCTCGGTCGACCGGGACTACATCAAGAGAGCAGACTCTCTGGATCGATCGATCGTTAGGTCGACCACTAAAGCTTGTGCACATTTTGTGCACGTCTGTCGACCGGTCGGTCGACCGAGCTCGGCTTCGGTCGACTGGTTGGTCGACCGCCAGCAGCCAAGAAAACAGTTTTTAGGATTTAAAATCTAACTTGCAAAATTCCTAAAAATTCCAATTAAATCCGATAAAATCCATAAAAATAAGTTTATGTAAGCACTTGAAATACAAATATGTTTATTAAAGATCAAACTATATTACAAACAATTTGAACTATTTTTGAGGCATAAAAATTAAGGCTTGAAACTAAATCGTATATTCAAAAACTCGTTTTATTTTTATCTTCAAGAGTTTTTGAGTAGACTTCAAAATGAAAAACTATTTTTTCAAAAACTTATTTTATTTTTATCTTCAAGAGTTTTTGAGAAGACTTCAAAATAAAAAATAATTTTTTTCAAAACTTGTTCAACTACAAAAACAAGATATTGAAACATGTTTGAAGTATAATATGTATGAATAAAATTCAATACACATAGAAATGATATTTCTATATTTTTTACATTAAATACCAAACTACATTTTGATAAAAACAAAACTTGAAACCATGAAATAGATACATCAAAATAAGTTTTTCTAAACATATGAAACATAGATGCATATGGATGAAATCCAACGTACATATAAATCATGTAAACTCATTTTGATTCTATCTATTCATGAAAAACGGGAAGATGTATAATTGATATATCGAAACTCAAAACCATATACACCATAAACTAATACACATATCGGTTTCATGAAAGCAAAATGGTTAAACCGAAAATAAAACTATGAACTTTTGTGTGTGTGTATATTTGAGCATATCAAAACTAAACTATCCTTGTAAAAGATCTAAACCTAAATAAACCTAAACTAAAGTCTTCTTATAGATCTTCTTCTCCAAGATGACTCGATTCAAACTTGATCCAAATGAGCTTGACTCCTCTTTGAGAACTTGATGATCATGAAGCGCGAGCTCTTGAATCAATACGTGTTTGCTTCAACACTTTGACTGTCAATCCTTTGTTGAAGTTAAACCTCTACTAAGATCTTGATCAATATATGAAACTTAATAAACATAAGATCATTCACAAACTTAACTTCATAAGTTAGTCATCATCAAAACTAAGGTAAAGAGCCTTTGGGCTAACACTGGTATGCTTAACTAATAGTATTTATCTATTTCCTGTATATATGAGTCATTAGGTTTGGTTTTTATAACATAAGTTTTCAAGTTTTCATAAAAACTCAAATGTTTTCTAGCTTCCAATCTTCAAGTTCAATCTTTCCAAAGCTATTTTCAGTTGGTTTTCAAGCTCTTAAGTTCTTTCAAACTGAATTTCTATTCTCACAGAACTCATTGAGCTTCATTTCTTATTCTACTCTATAGGAAGTTGTAAGAGAGAGTATTTGTGATCTTGAGTGATCACCAAAAGCTTTATAACCTCAATTGGCTTTGTACTACCTCTTGTGTAAATGATTGAGTGGTGGAGTTGTGTACTTCAATCTTGTGTAGACCATTTGTAATTCCTTATTGTAAGGTCCCTTTTATGAAAGATCCTTTAGTGGATAGTGAAACCCTTCATAGTGGCAAAGGCGGGGACGTAGAGCGGTGGCTCGAATCTCGGAACAAATTCTTTGTGTTTGCGATTACTTGTGTCTTGCTCTTTATTGTTTTTCATTATTCATACTTGTATGGTTGTTCATCTTGCATACTATTATTGCTTTCGATTCATCACTTTCATTATCGGTCTTTACTCATCTCAACAAGGAAGCAATTGAGCACCTCAACTCATAATCTAGAGGAATTAAGAGGAGAAGTTTTAGAGCTCTTCACGGGAAATTCGGCTTCAATTCTTGTTTTGAGTGACAGGTTTGCATCATTCATAAAGTACTTTTTAACTTGATTTGATTAGCATAACACCTATTCACCCCTTTAGGTGTATTTCAATTAGTATCAGAGCCTTGATCTCTAGTTTTTTGTTTAACCACCTTAGAGAGATCCTAGATTGCTAATCACTCATTCACATTTTTTTTCATCCATATTAGTAAAAATGACCGAAGGTATTAAGACCCCAAAGTTTGATGGCCTTAACTTTCCTATATGGAATGTTAAGATGACCGTGTTCTTGCAATCCCTAGGAAGCTGGATTGCAAAGGCGGTGACTAAACCCTTTAGTATACCCTTGTTGATGAGGATACTTGGTCCGACATTGCCACCAAGTAATTTGATGCAAATGCTAAGGCACACTATGCCTTACTTCAAGCCTTGAACGATGACGACATAGTTAGGGTCATATATTACAAATCTGCCTACGAGATTTGGTCACACCTAGTGGTCATACACGAGGGAACATCACATGTCAAGAGAGCAAAAATTGATCTCTTGCGTTCCCAGTATGAAAATTTCACCATGTATGATAATGACTCCATTAATGACATGGTAACAAGATTTACTAAAATAACTAATGGTCTTTCTTTTTTTAGGTGATGTCATTGATAATGATTAAAAGGTAAGAAAGGTCATTCGTGCTCTTCCACCCTCACAGGAAGTCAAGGCTACTATATTGAAGGAGCTAAACGAAAAAGAAGAGATAGAGCTCATCGGCTTTATCGGTAACCTTAAGACCCATGAAATGGAGAGGAAGGCAAGAGAAGAAATGGTACCATAAAAGAAAAAGACAATCACCTTCAAATCCACTCCCACCATCTCCGACGAAGATGATGAAGAAGAAGTCGATGAAGACCTCTCCCTTCTAGTGAAAAATGTAAGGAGGATGTACAACAAGGCAAGTTCAACAATAAAAGACGATGACAAGAGAAGGAGGACAAGAAGATCATTTTCTTCAATTTCTAGAAGTCGAGCCACATGATTGTGGATTGTACGGAGACTAAAAGCAAATCATCAACCTTTAAGAAGCCCTACAAAAAGAAGGCTCTCAAAGCTACATGAGATTCGGAGAGTGAATCTTAAAAAGAGATGAATACGGCACATGTGTGTTTCATGGCTAATGATAACACACCCAAGGTAAGATCCAAACCTTCACTTGATGATTGTGAATTAACAATTGATGAATTGGGTGAGGCTTTTGAAGAGTTGTCTAACAACTATGATTTTCTAAATAAGAAATACTTAAAAATGAAAAAGAAAAATAAATCTCTTCAAAATAAGATTGTTATTCTTTCAAAAGAAAAAGATGATTTATTTTTCACACTCATATCTACACAAAAAAATTTGATGCATACAAAATTTCATGCAAAGCAAAATTTTCATTAATTGATAAAAATGAGATATTTTTAAAAGATAAAATTATTTCTTTAGGAGATTTTTAAAGAAGTGTGAGTTTGATAAGGATAGATTAGAGGCCATGTTTCCAAAGAGACACACTCCAAGAAAACATGTTCATCCTACACATGTTCATGCTCCACAAGCACACCATGCACACTCACATCATGCTAAATATGCCACACACTAAGTATGCTCATGTTTCACATGCTCATCATACACATACACATCATACATTTAAGTATGGTAGAGTTTATAATTGCACTTATTGTGGCCGGAAGGGTCACTTAGCTAAGTTTTGCTTTGATCGAATAAATGCTTCTAATGATTATGTTTGGGTTCGAAAAGCTAACACTATAGGACCGAAGAAAATATGGATACCAAAATCAATCAATTTTTTACTTGATATAGGTACACACTAAGTTTCCAAGACGTAGGGAGCGGTGGTATCTTGATAGTAGTTGCTTAAGGTATATGACATGGGATATTAATAATTTTGCAATCCTACCAAGGTACCATGAAGGTGACACCGTCACCTTTGGAAATGATTCAAAGGGCAAAATTATCGGTATAGGTAACACCAAAATTGGCTCATCTCCTTTAATTGAAAATGTTGTTTTAGTTGATGATTTCAAGCATAATCTCTTGTGTATTAGTCAACTTTATAAAAGAGGTTTTAAAGTTGTTTTTTATGATTTATCTTGCAATGTTTTAGATAGAAAAACTAATGCATGTGTTCTTGCCGATTTTCGTGAAAATAATGTTTACATGATTGATATGTCTAACTTACATTGCAATGCTACTTTTTTAAATATTTTTAATGAGGATTCTTGGTTGTGGCATAGAAGACTATGTCATATTTTATTTGGCCATTTATCTCGAATTAACCCTACAGAATCGGTGAAGGGTATTCCTTACTTGAAATTTAAAAAAGACCGCATTTGTGATGCGTACCAACTTGGAAAACAAACCAAGTTCTCTTTCAAAGCGATCATTGATATCATAACATCTAGACCATTAGAGTTAATCCATATAGATTTGTTTGGTCCAACTAAAATCAAAAGTCCTCCTGGTAATCGTTTTGTTTTTTGTTTTGATTAATGATTTTTCTTGATTTACATGAGTTCTTTTTTTGGAACATAAAAATAAAGTTTTTTTCATGTTTTTAAAAAAAAGTTGAAAAAAAGATTTTTCAATTTTACGCATAAGGAGTGATAGAGGTGGTGAATTCATTAACCTTTCCTTTATCAATTATTGTGAAGAAAATAGAATTACGCATGAATTGTCTTGTCCTAGACTCCACAGCAAAAAGAAAGAATTGCACTCTTCAAGAGATGGTTAGGATAATGATTAGTGAATACGGACTCTCTCAATATCTATGGGCCGAGATTATAAACACTTCATGTCACATATCAAATAGAGTTTATTTTTACAAAAACACTTTCAAAACTTCATTTGAGATTTATTTTTCAAGAAAATCAAATATTTCATACTTTAGAATTTTTGGTTGTAAGTATTTTATTTTGAACACCAAAGATAATTTAGGAAAGTTTAATGTCAAATCTTATGAAGTTATATTTGTTGGGTATTCAAATACTAGAAAGGCCTATAAAGTCTTCAATAGATCTAAATTTGACTATTGAAGAATCTATCCATATCAAGTTTGAGAAATCTAATTTTTTGTGAAGAATGTTATAGAAATTGATTCCTTAGGTGAAGACATAGAGAAAGTAATCTTGAAGGACTCACCTATACAATAAGAAAAGCCAAAGGATGATGAACATAGTGAAGTTCAAGAAGTTGAAGTGGAGCCAACACAACCACTTTCAAAAGATTGGAGTTTACTACACATCATCCCAAGGACCTCATCATAGGTGATGTATCAAAGGAGTAACTACTCACTCCAAATTCCAGGATATTTAGGCCATTTTGCCTTTATTTCACATAATGAGCCCAAGAACATCCTCGAAGCCGAGACCGACTCATATTGGTTACTTGCAATACAAGAAGAGCTTAATTAATTTGAGCACAACCAAGTTTGGCACCTTGTTCCTAGCCCCCCATGATAGACCAACCATTGGTACTTAATGGATCTTTAGGAATAAATTGGATGAGTCGAGAAATGTAATTTAGGAATAAAGCTAGGTTAGTAGCCCAAGGTTACACCCAAATTGAAGATATCGATTTTGAGGAAACCTTTGCATCTGTAGCACGGCTTGAAGTCATATGGATGACACTTGCCTTTTCTTCATTTAAAGATTTCAAGCTTTTTCAAATGGATGTCAAAAGTGCATTTTTTAAATGGTTTTATCAAAGAGGAGGTATATGTTGAATAACCCCCCGGGTTTGTTGATCCTACACATTCGAATTTTGTTTTCATACTTGAAAAAGCTTTATATGGTGTAAAACAAGCTCTAAGAGCTTAGTATGAAAGACTTTCAACTTTTCTTTTTTCAAATAATTTTGTAAAAGGTAAAGTTGACACCATATTGTTTACAAAGCATGTAAATAGTGATATCCTAATTGTTCAAATTTATGTTGATATTATATTTAGATCCACTAATGAAAAGCTTTATAAAGATTTTGAATCATGCATGAAGAACGAGTTTGAAATATCTATGATGGGAGAGCTAAACTACTTCCTTGGACTCCAAATCAAGAAAAAGAGTAATGAAATTTTCATAAATTAAGCTAAGTACACAAGAAAACTTATCAAAAAAATTGGCTTTGAAGATGCAAAGCTAAGTAAGACTCCCATGGCCACTACAATAAAGCTTGACAAGGATGAGCAAGATAAAAACGTAGACATTAAACTTTATAGAAACATGATTGATAGTTTATTTTACTTAACGGCTAGTAAGTCGGATATTATATTTAGTGTTTGCCTATGTGCTAGATTCCAATCTTTTCCTAAAGAGTCCTATTTGATTGCGGTAAAACGTATTATTAGATATCTTAAGGGTACTATTGGAATGAGCTTATGATATCCAAAAAATCGGATAATTTCCCATGGCAAGTTATTCGGATGCTGACTATGCCGGTTGTATAGTAGATAGGAAGAGCACTAGCAGTACTTTTCAATTTCTAGAAAATTGTCTTGTTTTGTGGTCTTCCAAGAAATAAAATTTTGTTGCCCTCTCAACTGCCGAGGCGAAGTATGTTGTTGCCAGGGCTTGTTGTGCACAAGTCTTTTGGATGAAACAACTCTCCTTGAGTATGATTTGTATTATGACCATATTAAAATATTTTGGATAATATTAGTACTATTCATATGACTAAGAATGCAAATCAATATAGTAAGACCAAGCACATAGAGATTCGATATCACTTTCTTAGAGATCACTATGAGAAAGGAGATATTGAAATTGATTATGTTTCCACTGATTTTCAACTTGCAGATATTTTTACTAAATCACTAGATTATAATAGATTTTCATTCATTTGTGGTGAGTTGAATGTTTGCACAATGGATTCATGAGTTTTGAAATTGTTTCATATGTATTTCATATAGTTTCATGTACCTTTAAATTAATATATATGTGTATTTCAAATTAGTATCTCTTTTCAATTGGTATCTCTCTTGGTTTTTTCTTTTTTTTTTTGCTTTACTCCTTTTTGATGCATGACAAAAAGGGAGAGAGAATTTGAGTTTCTTGTTTTGGTATTTCATGAACTTTATGTATATACATTTCTATTACCATGCTTATATGCAATACCATGATTCATTATTTTCATTCATTGCATATTGTATTTGGAGGAAGGAGGAATGGAAAGATGGTAAGCTATATATGCATATTATTCTAAATTCGTATCTTTTTTATACATGCATATATATGTGACTTGCTTATATTGACAAATTTATTCAAAGTCATAATGTTTTTATGTACTTAATAGATAGCACAACTTGAGGAGGAGCTTTTTCAAGATCTTTTCTATCTTTTATTTTAAATAACTCATATGTTTTGTCATCATCAAAAAAGGGAAAATTATTGGCCCAAGGTTACAATCACTGGTTTATGGTTTTGATGATAACGAAACGTATATGGTTTTTAGTACTAATAAATTTCAAGTGTTTAAGTATGTTTCAGGGTTCTAAAGAATTCAAGGAGTTTTCTTTCTCTAAAGGAAGATGTTGAAGACTCAAGGGTATTCAAGTATGGGATTGAAGCTCAACACATTCGATGTCGCTATTGGAGAAGCCTGCTTGAAGACACTTGTACTTGCTTAGGACCTTGTAAGAAAATAGTTTGTTAAAGTATAAAATATAGATTTGATACTCAAGTAGTTACACACACAAAAATACACAATTTCGGAAATACAAGTTTTGATGTTATTGATGTTTTGCATGTTTGGTTTTGATACATGTCTCATAATTTTTTCAAAATTTTATATCAAGTTTAGAATATGTATTTCATTGCCTATACATTGCAATATCCCTTATAAACTAATACAAAATATTTTGAAAATTGATTGAAATCCAAAAATATTCATAAAATGTATTTCAGGCGAAGTCGGTCAACCGTGCGGTCGACTGGCGCCGATGTCAGTCCAAAGCAGTCGATTGCATAGTTGACCGAGCTTATGGCCAAGGGGATGTGCATGTTTGTGCACGTTATCGATCGACCGCTAACCCCTTACGGTCGACGGGGGGTCAACCAACTGGCTGTGTTTTAGTCTGTGTTTGGGCCGGTTGACCAACCAGTGAGTTTTCTACTTTGAATAGTTGTCCGGTCGACCGGACGGTCGACCGGAGCCAACGGTTCTTTTCTTATGTTGACTTGTAGATCAACCGGCCGGTCGACCGACAGGCTGCCAACGCTATAGTAACGGCTAGTTTTTGAAATATGTTTTGTTTTTTTGTGTATTACAATGGGCATTTTTGGTTTCTATGGGTCAAATCACACCCCAAAATGACCTTGTATGCTTAACTAATAGTATTTATCTATTGCCTATATATATGGGTCATTGGGTTTGGTTTTTATAAAACAAGTTTTCAAGTTTTCATAAAACTCAAGTTTATTTCAAAAGAGAAAAAGTTTTCTAACTTCCAATCTTCAAGTTCAATCTTTTCAAACCTATTTTCAGTTGGTTTCAAGCTCTTAAGTTTTTTCAAACTGAATTTCTACTCTCACATAACTCCTTGAGCCTCAAGTCTTATTCTACTCTATAGGAAGTTGTAAGAGAGAGTGCTTGTGGTCTTGAGTGATCACCAAGAGCTTTGTAACCTCAATTGGCTTTGTGCTACCTCTTATGTAGAGGATTGAGTGGAGGAGTTGTGTACTTTAGTCTTGTGTAGACCATTTGTAATTCATTATTGTAAGGTCCCTTTGTGGAAGATCTTTTAGTGGATAGTGAAATCCTTCATAGTGGTGGGGTGGCTCAAATCTCAGAACAAATTTTTTGTGTTTGTGATTGTTTGTGTCTTGCTCTCTATTATTTTTTATTATTCATACTTGTGTGGTTGTTCATCTTGCATACTATTATTGGTTTCAATTCATCACTTTCATTATCAGTCTTTACTCATCTCAATAAGGAGGCAATTGAGTACCTCAACTCATAATTTAAAGGAATTAAGAGAAGAAGCCCTGGAGCTCTCCATAGAAAATTCAGCTTCAATTCTTATTTTGAGTGACCGGTTTGCATCATTCATCATAAGTAGTTTTTAACTTGCATTTGATTAACATAACACCTATTCACCCCCTCTAGGTGTATTTCAATGTTGTTAAACCTCTAGGTTACCCCAAAAGGATGAGTTTTATCTCGTGAGGGTTTTCAGTGGATCACACCCATAAAATCCATAAAGAAAGAAAAACAAAGTGTTAGTATTTTTGAAAAAGCATTTTGAAGGAAAAAATATTTGAAGTATTAATATAAAAATTTAAGTAATCTATAAGTCATAGGATTATGAAAACTTAGTCGTTCCTAAACTTAGTCTCCATTCAAAAAGTTATTTTTCAATCAAGGTAAGGATTAAAATTGTATTTCTCATCTAGTCTATTATTTTATCCTAAGTTATATGCACCTTGTGACCATGAAAATTTAACTCAGGATTCTTCAACTTTAACCCTTATGCCTTATTTTTTTTACATTTATGGCAGTAATATCCCTTAGCTCTATTGGGCTTTCTAATTCGCCCATGTAACGAGCCTTAGTCGGTGACTCCCAAATCAGACGGCTTTAGGGCACCTGGTGAGAAAGCACCCCAAGGACTTAGGACTCAAGCAAATAAGGCCACAAAACTAAGAATTTTTATTTATATAAACCACTTTTATGAATAAATACTTATGTTTTATGAGGCACAAATACCCAGCTTAATTAGAGAATTTTTTATATAATTTTTTTATAAAACATAAGAATCTTTATTTTAGAACCCTAAGTGTGTAAGTGTATAAAGTATGCATATTTCATCAAGGTAAAAGTCAAGACTAAATTACTTTTTCAATCTTTCTTCCTAACCTTAAAATCAAGCAAATAATTTTATTTTGATCAAGTATAAGAAATCCTAATTATGATCCTCTTATTCCTTAAAATTAACTTAATTTCTCATAAAAATAAGTCAAAGTATTATTTTTCTTTTCAAAAAGTTTTAAAGAATGGATTATATATATATATTAGTAAAAACTTAAATTAGTATGTTAGTAAACCCTCCCTGTACCTAACTCAAGCGCTGTCCTTAATGTATGAATGAGATGCAATAATACATGAAAAAGGTGAAAGAGAAGAAAATTTGTCACCTCAAGGTAGTGGTTCCGGTGGTGGTCTCATTGGGCAAAACGTTTCTACCCAATCTACATACTGTGAATTTTTATGAAACTCATCTTTCATGACCTCTTTCTATTAACATTTTTATACTCCCCAATAAGAATAGAATCATGTAAGATTCTAGCATGAAATTTTTCTCGATTATATGATCAATCTCGGGATAACATCACGAAGTCATAATGATTTAAATCTTGATCCAACAATGGAATATGATTTTATGGAATGGATGATTTGGGCTCAAAATGAAAGGAATATGAACCAATACTAACTTGGAATAAAACTCAAATCAAGTTTAAGTTCGAGAGTCAGAGTTGGTTCATGAGTTTGGTCCAAATTATAGAATTGAAGTTCACATTCATTTCCCAATAATGAAATATGACTATCCAAAATAAGTAGTTCATGTTCAAACTCTATAGGGATAGAAATCAGTGTTGGCTTTGAAAATGGGTCCAAATCGGGTAAGGATACCGGAGTCAGTATAAATTCAAAAAATGAAACTGATTGAGAATTGGTGTCGCATTCATCTTCAAGTTCAATCTCATTTAAATGAAAACTTACCAATTTGTCAATGGTTTGGTGTGACGCCCCGATCCCGCGGGTACGGAGACGTCACTGCGACGTATATAAAATACCCTCACGTATATACGCTAAGCATCAGTACATGCAAGAATCAGAGTATGAAAGCACAGTGATAATATACATTCCAACAGGAAAGTACAAGTACATGGTTACAGTGATACAATATTACAGGAATATTATATCACCACAAAATACAAGAGTACATTATACGAAGAGATATACATAACAAAAACTGAGAGGTGCTCATGAGCAGCAAGAGGGGCCTCGAGAGCCAATCAGGAGAAAAGCTGGGAGGAAGAGCTACGATAATGTCCAAGCTTCTGCTGCACTCTGATCGCCACGAAAGGATCCACTGCGCACTCTGATCAGCTACAGTAAGGCCACCATGGTCTGGTCTCTAGGATCTGGACATGAGGATTTAGGGTTGTCAGATGCAACCCGATGAGTACATATGATAAAGCCAAATGGCGTGCATATCAGGCACATGTCTACAGGAAAGGTGTATCGTGACTATAAGCACATATGAACATGAAATGAGATAGTAAGTAAAATAATTACAGAAAAATCAGTTATACAAGCCCACATTATCGATCCATGAGATTTGTACATTGAAGGAATAATTCAAATAAGAAAATCCTCATATATATACCCTACACCTCACGTCACTATAATCTGAGTTTATATAACCAGAATTTGCCTTCACAATAACAGAATAATGAAACAGTATGGAAACCCAAAAATAAGCAACAAAGTAGCACATGTATTATGTGTAAATGGTGAGCAGGATAATGTATTATATCACAGGTTTCCCAAGTATAGATCAAGTGTATAGCTAGTCAGATATCAGGAGCATATTATTATTTTGTTATTAAGACTCATCTGATTTGTATACATCAGTATGTGTCCTATTCCACATATCTCAGCATACAGACCAGAGAGTAAGTTATTGGAAACTGATGGAGATCGACGAATCATGCTTAGAATAGGTCACGTACATGCCCGGGACAACAGTCAAGGAGTATCCGGTACTGAGCCGGAACATACCGCTAGGCATCGGGACTGATTGTACGCTCGAACAGGAATAGGATATCACTGCTCCCACAGGAATAGGCCCAGGGGCTTATGGCACCACCAGCAGGCAGGGGAGTAGGGGTGTCAGTACACCCCACGGAAACACCTGGTGGCCTCCAGGTTGAATCCAAGTATGTGGCCGTGCGACACTATAAGACCATTATAAATATAGAGACTATATCGGTACTCATCAGTTTCCCCCATCCCGGTGTAAGTTGTCTAATTATTATAATTTGTCCAGTGATAATGTCCACAGGGTATTCACAGTAATCTTATATTCATGGTTATCCAATTATGGGGATCAACAGGAGTACAGTATCAGGAGTCTCCCTTTTTCAGAGGTTCAGGAATACAGGAGTTCAGGAGCACAGGAGTTCAGGAGTACCAAATGTCTGGTAACAATATAATAATCATGTCAAGTCCCTATAAAAGTGATAATCATGAATATGCAAAGTAATACAGGTGTCAGGTGTAGTAGTATCCAGTCAGGTGTCACAACATCAGGTCAAGTGTACTAGTACCATGTTAAAGTATGTTAAGTAAATGATAGCATGTCAATTGTCAAGTGGCATATATCAGGTGTCAGGTATCAGGTGTCAAGTGATAACATGTCAAGTAACGGTGTCAGTTATCAAGTGTCAAGTATCAGGTGTCAAGTATAACATGTCAAGTACTGGTGTCAGATATCAAGTGTTAGGTATCAGGTGTCAAGTACATGTCAAGTACTGGTGTCAGATATCAAGTGTCAGGTGTAGAGCCACAATATTATATGTCAGGTAATCATCCGGTCATGTAATACGATAAAGGAAACAATATAGTAAACATTTCAAACTCTTCACAACCATACTTATAACAATAATAAATTAATCTTTTAATTAGCTATGCAAAGCTGAGTGAAGTGGGAGCTTATCTAGGCATATCCATGCAAGTATATACCAGCTAAATGAATTATAATAATGGTCAACAAGTAATCATATAACATGTTAATTTTAGAAAAAAACTAGCATATCATATATCAACTCGCATAATGATGCATCATGTATTAGAAAGCAGGATAACAATTATTAGGCATGTAATGATGGTAACAAGGCATTTTCCTATCAATATATCATGCAATAGACGTTAAAATAGTAATCACTAGGTATGAAACGATGATAGTAAAGCATGAAGCAACACAGAAAATGTACTCGCTTATATTTATACCAACCTCTAAAGTAACATTAACAAGGCATGAAGTAATACAAGAAAAGTACTCACCTAAATTACCGAAAAATGGCGCAAAATCCCGAACACCGTAAACATGTACATTCCACTACTCCATATAAAATATATATAATTTATATATGTATATATATATATCAGGGAGAGAATGAGAGAGAGAGGATTGTAGGAGGGGGGAGAGAGAGAGAAAGAGAGAGAGAGAGTGTGTGTGTGTGTTGGATAAAGTGGGGTAATTAGGAAATGAGGGGAAAGGTAAAAGTGGAAAGAAGGGGAAAAGGAAAGGAATAAAAGAAAGAAAGAACAAAAGAAGGAGGGAGAGGGGGGATGGGTGGTGGCCGGGGGCCTGGGGCGGCGGCTGCGCCACCGGAGGAGGGGGTAGCGTGGCCTTGAGCACGGGGAGGAGGGGGTTGTGGAGTATGGTTGTTGATGATGATGTTGTTGTTATAGGTGATAGTGGTGGTGGTGGTTGATGGTGGTGGTGTTGGGGAATTGAAGGAGGAGGAGGATATGGTGGTGGGGTGGTAGGAGCAGAGAAATTGAGGAATTTGTAGGTGAATTTTGGAGGAGAAAATGAAGTTGTAATGATGGGTTTTGAGGAAATTTGAGAAGAGGGGTTTTGGGGAAATTGGAGAAGAGGAGATGGAGTTTGGAGAGGAGAAAAGTAGGGAAGGGATGTGGGGAGGTTGGAGGGACGGCGGCGCCGGCTAGAGGCAGCGGCGGCACTGGTGGAGGCGGCAGTCTGCCAAGGGGGAAGAGAGGGAGAGAGTGATAGTGGGAGTGAAGGAGGAATGGAGAAAAATGGGAACAAGGGAAGAAAGAAAGAAAAAATAAATAGAAAGATAGGGAGAGGGAGAGTATGGGTGGAAGAATGGGGGGAGAGGGGCTTGTTTCAGCTGCAGCTGCTGTGGTTGGCAGGTTGCAGGGGATGGAGAGCATGGGGAGCAGGTAGGGGAGAAAGAAAAAGAAAAGAAGAAAAAGAAAGAAAAGAAAAGAAGGGAAAAGGAAAAATAAGGAAAAGGAAAAATATAAGAAAAATTAATAAATAAATATATTATTAAATAATTAAATTAATAGGATAACCTGGCAGTATAAAGTGTTGGCCCAAAGGCCTTTCACTCTAGTTTTGATGATGATTAACTCATGTAGTTATGTGTACTAATTATCTTGTGATTTTAGTTTCAGTTTATTAATCAAGATATTAGTTGGTGTTTAGCTTCAACAAGATGTATTGGAAGCTTGCACATGTTGATTCAAGAGCCCGCGCATCAAAGATCATACATTGCACTTGCTCGGTGAATCAAGAGTTTTTGGATCGAGCCGACTTGGAGATTGCGCTCTAGCTTGGAGATTACGCTCTACAAGAAGACTTAGGTATCCATAGTTTTAGTTTGGGTTTAGATCCTAATTGTAAAGATTAGAATAGTATGATAAGCTCAAGTTCACAACACACACACCTTTCATGTTTTGATTTTTGATTTTAGGTTTAACCGATCTTGGTTTTCATGAATAGATTTTTTATCAAAACAAGTTTACATGGTTTATGTATATTAGATTTGTTCTATATACATGCATGCTTCAATTGTTTAGACAAACTTTGTTTGATAATCTATTCCATGTGTTTTATGTTTTGGTATTTACAATAAAACATATTTTTGGACTTAATGACAAAAATAATGATATATATATGTTTCTTGTATATTGAATTTCTATTCATATACAATATGCTTCAAAGTGTTTAAATATCATATTTTTGTATCATGGATAAGTTTTAGACAATGTGTATTTTCTATTCAAAATACAAGGTTTTAGAAAATACGGTTTTTGGTTTTTGGCAAAATTTCTATGACACAAAAATAGTCAAATATGTTTGAAATTTGTGTTAGGATTTTTAACACTAGTTTGTATTTCAATATAAAATGATAAAACTATTTTTGTGGAATTTTAGAGATTTTGTGGGATTTATTATAATATTTTTTCCCCAGATTTCAGACCTGATTTTTTGTCTGCCAGGCTTGGCCGGTCGACTGGTACGGTCGACCGCACCAAAGAAGCCAGTCGACCGTTCCGGTCGACCGACGTGCACAGATACGTGCACGCTGGCTGACTCTGTATCCGGTCGACCGAAGCGGTCGACCGACGGAGAGCTGTTGGCTCTCAGGAATTCTCGGTCGACCGAGGCGGTCGACCGGTAGCCACAACGGTTCAGAATTTGACCGTTGGGCGGTCGACCGGGCCGGTCGACCGGCAGGGTAAATCTGGCAAATATTCTATAAACGGCTAGTTTTCTAAATTGCATATAAATACCCCATTTGAGAGAGTTTTTCTCTAAGAATTTTTGGGCTAAAATTTTCTATCTCTCTGGTGTTTTTGCTGCAAGAAAAAAAAATAGGTTTTTAGATTCAAAGTGAACAATCTTTTGTGTTTTTGATTAGGGTTTGAAAAACCAAAGAATAGGGATTTTGGGAAAAGCTTTTGTTTGAATTTCTATATCTTGATTTCATTTGTTTCCCAAAGGTTTTTCTTTGAGTTGCTGGTTTCATATCCCTTGGTTTTCTCCACACTTGAGCTAAAAATCTACTATCTATATCTATAGGTTATTTGTGTGGAAGAAGAAGTTGTTTGTGGTTGTTGTTGTGACCACCAAGTTGTAACCCAATCTTTTCTTAGCTTTGTGCTTTGGGTTGTATCCCTCTAGTTGAGAGGTGATCCTTGTATTGGTTGGTGATTGGGAGTTTGTTGCATTGGTTTGGTATTTGCCTCAAGGAGGAGGTTGTGATTGTTGGAGTTTGCCTCAAGGAGGAGGTTGTGTTGGTTGGCTTGGATTTGTGCCTCAGGGAGGAGGTTGTAAAGAGAGTAGTTGGGTACTCCTTGTAAAGGGTCCTAAGTGGACGAGCTAGTGGAAATCCTTCGTGTGTCGAAGGCGGGGATGTAGAGCTGGGTGCTCGAACCTCGATAACATATCTTTGTGTTTGCGCTTGACTCATTGGCTCTCTCTACTCTCTCTTTACTTTGTGCCATTGCATTTATTTACATTGCTCATTCATTTTTGCTTGGCTTGGTTGTGTGCATCACTTGTTGATAGCACTTGAGTGTAATTTGCAATTAAGTTTTTAAATTCCGCATTTAGTTCATAGATTAGCATTGTCACCTATTCACCCCCCCTCTAGGTGACTTTTCAATTGGTATCAGAGCAAGTGCTCCTGATATTTAGGTTTAACCACCTAGGAGTGATCTTGGTTTGCTAATCTTCACTTGCATTTTCATTTGCACTCATACTAGTTTGCACTCTGGCTAGCCCTCCTATGTTTGACCATTTTAGACTTGATACTTGGAAGGTGGACATGACTAGGCATTTAAAAACACTAGGTCATCTAGTTTATCAAGCCATTACCATAGAATCCCTCCCAAATAGTAGCAAGCATAAGAAGGCCAATGCATTAGCACTTAGAGCACTTAGAGCATCTTTAAATGAATTTCTTTTACCCGTTTTTGATCACTATGATTCGGCTTTTGCAGTTTGGAGCATCTTGACGTCTCCCGAGCTTCCAAGGATAATTGACAAGATGAGGAGATCTAAAAGAGAAAAGTCCGAAGAGCAATGCCTCATGGTCCAAGGGAAGAACTCCCTTGAGGTACAATCGGATTCTCATATTGATGATAGCTCTAGTTCCTATTGCCATGGTTGTTTTGAAGTTCAAACTTTAAATATGGAACTTGCTCAAAAGCTTGAAAATTTGTTGGAAAAATATGATTTGTTGAAAGAAGATAATCTTGTTTTGAAAAATGAATTAAAGGATTTATGCTCTAAGTTTGAATTGGTTTTGCAAGAGAAGGAAGAGATTGCAAGTGAATGTGACTCACTTAAATCTCAACTTGAACTTGCTTTAAAGGAAAATGAATTTTTGAAAAACAAAATGATTGTGATGATGTTGTAAAGCACAATCAGATTTTATCTTCAAAATTGGATTTTACTTTTAAAGAAAATCTTACTTTGAAAAATGATATTGATTCAATTACTAGAGAATTGGATTTGGTTTTGATTAAAAATAAATCTTTGCAAAAAGAGATTGATGTTTGCCATGCTAATGTTGCTTCATGTTCTATCACACCTATTGCATGCTCCACTTTATCTTCTAACATTGAAAATGATATACTTGTTTTGAAGAAAAGTGTTGATAGTTTGGGCTCCACTTTGAGCCATTGTGCCATGAATCACACACGATTGGAAACCTTGATTCGCAAGAAACAAGTTCCAACCTTGCATGCACACCCATCTAGGCATACACATGCTTTTCATGATCACCACCATCATATGTATGCTCACGTGTACACATGTACACATTGTGGTCGAAAAGGCCACCATGCTAGATTTTGTTATGATCGCATTTATCATGAAAATTTAGCAACTAATTATGTTTGGGTTAGAAAAGATACTAACCCCCGTGGACCCACAAAGAAATGGGTACCAAGATCCACCTCTTTGACTTTTGATGTAGGTGGGAGCTCTCGCGTCACGTGAGGGTATTGGTGCCTTGAGGTGGATGCATTCTAAGCTAAAAGGAGAACCATTTGGATGCTTCACTCTCAAGGAAATTAGGTGGAGAGGACCACCATGTTTTGGAGAACTAGAGATGCACCTTCATCGGTTTTGGTATCATTCTCTAACTCCCATTTTTATTTGCATACTTTCCATGTTCATCTATTCATAGCATATTTTGTTTCATTGTTCATTATGCTTATGATATGTTAGTTAGATTAGTGTTATACATGTTTAGTTACTTGAGCACCCATGTTTCATATGGATCTATATTTAGTGTTCTCACCTTGTTTAGAACTAACATGTATGCCCTAGATCTAATGCACGTACATTTGCATTATGACCATTTGGATGTTTATGATTATATGATGATTTGTTTTGATGACTCATGTTTTAGTATGATATATGCCATGTTTGTTAGACCCTTGACATGCATGTTTAGCTTATGAGATCACCCATGTTTAGTATGGACCCTTATTTTGTGTTCTCTTTATGTTTAGCTATCATGTTGATCATAGTTCTAATGCACATGTCTTTGTCATGCTAATCATATGGTTGACTATGATCGTTTGTTTTAATAATTCATGTTTTTGATTATCATAATCATGTTGATTGTTGACCCGTTTTATGCTTCATGTTTTGACTACTTCCTTGAATGATAGTTTTCATTAAGACTAGGATTTATACTTGTACAACTAGTGAGCTACAAATAGACCTTTATATATGATTGTGCTTAAACGCTCATTTGTATTCACTTGATGTACTAGTATAGTCTAGTTTTGATGATTCTTGCATTTGACTTGTATTCATCATATTTTGTTTTCACTTCATGTATATGTCTATTTTGCCAAACCTTAAGATATACATGTATGCCCCTTGAGTCATTTGCTTTTCATGCAAATCTATATTTTAGACTCAATTGTGTTTAGGGATATGTATGTATACTTTTGTTTTGTCAAAACATACATATGCCTTGGAGTTTAATTCGTTATGATGATTTTCGTGTCATTGAGGAAATTTCCTTTAGTAGTGAAGATTTAGTTTTTCATGTGTTCATATTTTAAAGGAATTTCAATCGAGCTTGATTGTCCATTTTCATGATGATATGTTTCACACAACACTTGTACACTCACCCTATTTAATGTTTTCTCGTGATTTTGAGTGTTTTAATGTCATGTGATTTACATGTGTTTTCATGAAAAACATTTTTGTTGTTCCTCACTTGAAGGATTACGTGCTAGTTTTCAAATTTTCATATAACTAGTTCGTATTCTTTAATTTGGTAGAGTTTTTCAAACAAACTATAATTCCAAATCTATTTTTGAAAACCCCTACCATTCAAGGGTGGTTGGATGGGAGATCATGTTCATGTATGCTTTATAATGAAAATCATTTTAAACTTGCACATGATTGGGTGGTAGTTGATATGAGATATACACTTGATCTTATTGTTGTTTCAATTGGTATCATTGAATTCTTTCAATTGGTATCAATCTTGACATCCTTTTGTATACTCATATATGTTTTGTTTTATATATATGTATGCATACACTTCATATAGTATCAATTTACAATTGGTATCTCTGTATCAAATTTAAATTGGTATCTATTTCTTACATACATATATAGATGATTTATTTGTGCTTCAAGATATATGCACTAATTTTGCTTATGATAAGCTTGATTTTTTTAATGACCATCATTTTCAATTGATTCAATTTTCAATTGGTTTCTTTATACAAGCATTATCATTATCTTGCTTATGCTAAGCTTGAGCTTTAACATTATTTCAATTGACTTAGTCTTCAATTGGTATATTATTTCTAGCTTAAGCATATGTTTAGTTGGTATTTCATAAAGGGGGAGAAAATTCACATTTCAATTTTTCAATTGGTATTTAGTTTACCTTTGGTTTTGTTTCCCACTCCCTAACTTTATTATAAAAAAAAAATTGATTTAAGAATGATTATTGATTTTTAATTGGTATCATATGCTTATAAAGATATATATCTTCAATTAGTATCAATGTGTTTTTCAATTGGTATCATGTGTTTTATTTTCAATATGTTTTAATTTCAATTGGGATCATATTTGTTTTCAATGCCCCTCTTACTTTCAATTGGTAATTGGTAGGTATTTCTTAAATGTTTTTATGATCACTTTCTATTGATATCATAATGCACTTCTTTGACATTTTTTTTTAATTGGTATCATTTTTGGTTTCACCCCTTGAAGTAGTTTGTTTATTCTTTGTTTCATATATTTAGGGGAGAAGAATTCATATCTTTTTGTTTTTACCCCTTTGTTGATGATTGACAAAAGGGGGAGAAGATTTATTGGAGTTGATATGCATGAGTTTTCAGTTTTATGTTCATTTCATCTCCATTGGTATTGGTATAAGGAGCATTATGAGTTTTGTTTTTATTAGTATCCATTGGTATCAAGAGCATGTTTTGGTAATTTAGTTGTTTTGTTAGAATTGGAATCAATAGCATGTTTCATATGCATATTCATTTTGTTTCAAGAACCCTGTTTATATGCATCTTATTGTTTGTTTATTCCTATACATGAGTTAAGGGGGAGCTTCTTTGAAGCTTTACTTTAATCCATGCATATATAACTCCATGAGTTTTGTCATCATCAAAAAAGGGGAGATTGTTGGCCCAAAGGCCTTTCACTCTAGTTTTGATGATGATTAACTCATGTAGTTATGTGTACTAATTATCTTGTGATTTTAGTTTCAGTTTATTAATCAAGATATTAGTTGGTGTTTAGCTTCAACAAGATGTATTGAAAGCTTGCACATGCTGATTCAAGAGCCCGCGCATCAAAGATCATACATTGCACTTGCTCGGTGAATCAAGAGTCTTTGGATCGAGCCGACTTGGAGATTGCGCTCTAGCTTGGAGATTGCGCTCTACAAGAAGACTTAGGTATCCATAGTTTTAGTTTGGGTTTAGATCCTAATTGTAAAGATTAGAATAGTATGATAAGCTCAAGTTCACAACACACACACCTTTCATGTTTTGATTTTCGGTTTTAGGTTTAACCGATCTTGGTTTTCATGAATAGATTTTTTATCAAACAAGTTTACATGGTTTATGTATATTAGATTTGTTCTATATACATGCATGCTTCAATTGTTTAGACAAACTTTGTTTGATAATCTATTCCATGTGTTTTATGTTTTGGTATTTACAACAAAACATATTTTTGGACTTAATGACAAAAATAATGATATATATATGTTTCTTGTATATTGAATTTCTATTCATATACAATATGCTTCAAAGTGTTTAAATATCATATTTTTGTATCATGGATAAGTTTTAGACAATGTGTATTTTCTATTCAAAATACAAGGTTTTAGAAAATACGGTTTTTGGTTTTTGGCAAAATTTCTATGACACAAAAATAGTCAAATATGTTTGAAATTTGTGTTAGGATTTTTAACACTAGTTTGTATTTCAATATAAAATGATAAAACTATTTTTGTGGAATTTTAGAGATTTTTTGGGATTTATTATAATATTTTTTCCCCAGATTTCAGACCTGATTTTTTGTCTGCCAGGCTTGGCTGGTCGACTGGTACGGTCGACCGCACCAAAGAAGCCAATCGACCGTTCCGGTCGACCGACGTGCACGGATACGTGCACGCTGGCTGACTCTGTATCCGGTCGACCGAAGCGGTCGACCGACGGAGAGCTGTTGGCTCTCAGGAATTCTCGGTCGACCGAGGCGGTCGACCGGTAGCCACAACGGTTCAGAATTTGACCGTTGGGCGGTCGACCGGGCCGGTCGACCGGCAGGGTAAATCTGGCAAATATTCTGTAAACGTCTAGTTTTCTAAATTGCCTATAAATACCCCATTTGAGAGAGTTTTTCTCTAAGAATTTTTGGGCTAAAATTTTCTATCTCTCTGGTGTTTTTGCTGCAAGAAAAAAAAATAGGTTTTTGGATTCAAAGTGAACAATCTTTTGTGTTTTTGATTAGGGTTTGAAAAACCAAAGAAAAGGGATTTTGGGAAAAGCTTTTGTTTGAACTTCTATATCTTGATTTCATTTGTTTCCCAAAGGTTTTTCTTTGAGTTGCTGGTTTCATATCCCTTGGTTTTCTCCACACTTGAGCTAAAAATCTACTATCTATATCTATAGGTTATTTGTGTGGAAGAAGAAGTTGTTTGTGGTTGTTATTGTGACCACCAAGTTGTAACCCAATCTTTTCTTAGCTTTGTGCTTTGGGTTGTATCCCTCTAGTTGAGAGGTGATCCTTGTATTGGTTGGTGATTGGGAGTTTGTTGCATTGGTTTGGTATTTGCCTCAAGGAGGAGGTTGTGATTGTTGGAGTTTGCCTCAAGGAGGAGGTTGTGTTGGTTGGCTTGGATTTGTGCCTCAGGGAGGAGGTTGTAAAGAGAGTAGTTGGGTACTCCTTGTAAAGGGTCCTAAGTGGACGAGCTAGTGGAAATCCTTCGTGTGTCGAAGGCGGGGATGTAGAGCTGGGTGCTCGAACCTCAATAACATATATTTGTGTTTGCGCTTGACTCATTGGCTCTCTCTACTCTCTCTTTACTTTGTGTCATTACATTTATTTACATTGCTCATTCATTTTTGCTTGGCTTGGTTGTGTGCATCACTTGTTGATAGCACTTGAGTGTAATTTGCAATTAAGTTTTTAAATTCCGCATTTAGTTCATAGATTAGCATTGTCACCTATTCACCCCCCCTCTAGGTGACTTTTCATAAAGTAGAGGAGTAGAGAAGGAAAGGCAAGAAAAGAAAAGAAAGAAAAATAATATTATTATTTAAATTGGGTAAAATTTGACTGTTTCAGAAACGTTCCAAAAATTCTCAAAAATAGAAAATATTATTTTAAGATGTCTAGTGAAATTGGATTTGAGAAACTCAATCTGGTTTTCAAATTAGAAATTTTGAAATCTTCCAGCGATTCCGGTCGACACCAAAATCAGTCAATTTTTGATAAATTCAGAAAAATTCCAAAAAAATGTATTTAGATAGAAAATAAGATTCTAAGAAGTAATGTAAAAGGTATTTCTAAAAATTCAATTCTATTTTAAAACTAAAAATCCGAGAATCAGTCAGCGATGCTGATCGACACCAGTTTTGAAGATTTTACAGAATAATTCTGAAAAATTTCAGAAAATCATGAAAAATCAAAAATATTAGAAAACAGTGTTTGAAACTAAAATCGATCAAATCAGACTACTAGAAAGGTAAAATTAGGCAGTACGCTAGTATCGGGTTCCCGGTCCAGATCAGGGTTGACTCTAAGACTGAGAATCCAGATCTGATATCAAATAACATAAGCAATCACAACCCAAAATAAATACTGGAAGAAAATTGAAACAATATGCTCAAAAAAATCGGGACATATCTGGGTACGTATCCCGGGAACGTGGTGCTACACTTGGTATTGGTCAACTTTAAAGTTTTGTAGTAAAACTGAATCTTGGTCATAGTCTTCAAGATACCATGATTCTTGATTTTCATCAATATGGTTAGAAGTATCGGGAATAGTCAAGAATTGGGTAGGGAGAGTTTTCTCATTCTTATGCATTTTTTCCAATCGACTAAATCTTGATTCTATCATTTCGATGGACTGGATAAAGGAATCTTCGCTTTGAATAATGGATTCCATACTCTCTTTGAAGTCAAGAGGGTCTTGTTGTTGTGGTGAGACTTGAAAATTGGAGTAGGGATTTGGATTCGGGAATTGTCTGGAAGAAATGAGTCCAATTGAATTTGCACATGTTGTGTGGACTTAAGGAAGGCTTCGAAACTTTGTTCTAAAGAAGATTTTTTTTTCTATAAGTTGGTCTTGGTATGGCGTATATAAAGTTGTTTGTTAGTAAGGTTGTAGATAGTAAGACTCAGGGCAGTTGTATCCCCACTGACTCGGTGAAGATGGTGATGATTATCCCAATTTTGTAAATAATACTGGGATTGGGGCATATATTGATTCGGAAAAGACTAATCTGGAATATTTAGTTGGTTAAAATTATATAATACCGGGTTGGTAATATCAAAATTGAAAGAGGTTGAGGTGAAATATGGATTTGAGTTATCATCAGAATAATTGTAATTATAATATATTTTCACAAGAACAAACAAAAATAAACAAATAAGAAAACAAAGAAAAATCTAGCCTATGTTAGTTAGGGTTGACCTTAGACCTACACGACTCCTAACTAGTTGACTAGCCACTGGAGGTATATTGCAGCAATCTGACCACAAGTTAATCGGTCAGGTAGGGTAAGACCAGTGGGAGCTATCCGTGCCTGAACAATAGGCCTAATTATGTCAAACCACTGTTCTTCGAGATTTCGTCTCTCAATCCCCAACCTTCGATACTGATTTGGTAAGAGTCAAACTCTAACAACTTTTCTCTAGGTCAATCTCCTATTAAGTCTGACATGTCCCTAAGGCCAACATCTACTCAATTTCAATTAGGCTGGGTTAGTGAGTGAGGAGATAATTTTTGGGCTAGGAAGGGTAATGACTTCCCAACCTTATGTTGTTTAACAGGTTATGCCCTTAGATCGTTTTCATGCTCGTGTGAAAGTATATAGCAAAATTAGACGCGTGCCTTAAATTCAAAGTCTAGTCGTTTTTAGCATTTAACAAAGCAACTATTTACTGTTGGAGTTTAAACAGTGTACAAATTATGTTAAACAGGAAAACTATGTTACGCAGAAGCTAAATAACTAAGTTGCAATTACCCTGCAAGAAGCTAAAGTGAGTGGTCAACTCAATCTGCAGTGAAAATGCGGCTTTTGCTGCGTTTGTGCGGCAGAATTGAGGGCTTCTGAGCTCGACTTTTTAGAGCAGAGTCCAAACCCACTTATATGTGTTCTGCATCTTCTGTTTTCTTGAAATCCACATCTGCACACAAAACAGAGAAAAATTTAAACTATTTAAGTAAATTAAAAAATAAAAACTTACCGTCCCTCTCGGCAACGGCGCCAAAATTGTGATCGAGTCAAACCTGCACAGAAAATACTGAGTTTAGGAATAGTGCTAGGTCCTCAATGCTACCGCTATAGTAAGTGGCTATGCAGGTCGTGATCTACAGGGAGGGACTCTGATGGAAGCAATTAAGTTTCTTCTTTTAATTTACAAAAACAAGTTAATAATTCTTTTCTCAATTTTAGAAAATGAAAAGAAAAGTTAGACTATATTAGGTTAGAAAAAGGTGAAAAGAATGAAGAAAATGGTGGATTGATGTATCTCAAAAAGAAAGTTAAAAGGATAAAGAAAAGTGTTGGTTCTCAAATCAGAAATGAAAAGAAATAAAAGAAGAGTACTTACCTATATCGTTGAATCATAATGAAGACTTACCTTAGCGTGAAGTAAAACAAAGTAGTAAAAAGAAATACATTGAACGCAGTGCTTGGCTAGATCGAGTATGATGAAGAAAAGTAAAAAACTCTATTGATGTCACTTCAATACAATTATCTCTTGAAGAAGGATTACATCAGTGTCACTCTAATTACAATTCTTCTTCTTCTTCTCTCATGTAACTCTCTCTAAAAATAAAAATGAAAATTATATTGAAAAAGAAACAAAAACCTAAACTAAACTACTAAAGTTCTCTCTGGAATTCGTCCCTCTGCCTCTGAGTATGCAGGTATTTATAGGAGAAATAGGATAGAGGTAAGAGTACGAAGATAGGGGGAGCAAACGCTCCCCTAGATTTGAATAGATAGCCGCAAAAACACGGCTTTTGCCACGTATTTGCGAAATTATCCTGGCTGTAGGGCCAGGGTCTGGGGGCGTTCCTCCATTGATCTTCGTTTTATCCTTTTATCCTCTTAGAATTTCAGATTTTCTGCTCTAGATTTGACGATACATTCTTTTATCCTCAGTAAAACTAATAGGGTCTTCTTCTAATTTATTTTTTCTTTAAATTTTGAAGATATTATCTTATTTCATATAACCGGTCTTCAGAGAAAATTACTTCTAGAACCTCTGGATTTGAATCGATCCCCATTGATTTAAACTTTTAGATTAATTAGATAGGATTTGTACTTATCTTCTCTCTATCATATCCTGTATGAATTTAGACATTAAGACAATTGAGTTGTAGGAATTATTATAGAATAAATGTAAGAATGCAGTAACAAGTATGCAATATATGTGTCCAAAAAGTTCGCCTATAGGATCTCCCACCAGTGTTCTTAACGAAAGCTTCCCTCGAGCTCATCATTGTGAAGGTCAGTTACCTTGTTCGACTAGATGATACTGAAAAACACCTAGAGGGGGGGTGAATAGGTGTAAATGCTAATCTAGAAACTAAATGCGGAAGTTAAAACTATTTTGCACAAACTTAATACAACCAACAAGTGTAGCCGAATTCCCGTGAAGGGCTCTGGACTAACTCCTCTTGATTCCCCTAGATAAGGGCTGAGGTGCTATATTAAGCTCTTGTGGTTAAGTATAAGTGAGGCACACACAAACAAGCCAAGTATATAAGAATGAGCAATATGAAATAATGCAAGGCAACACAAGCAATATGAATGATATGAATGAAGAATGATGCTTTGCACAAATAAAAGAGAGAGAGGGTTTAGAGGCAATGGATCAAACGCAAACACAATGATATGTTCCGAGGTTCGAGCCCCTAGCTCTACGTCCCCGCCTTCACCGAGAAGGATTTCTAATCCACTATACTCCCACGAGGGAACCTCCACCGAGGAGGATTTGTTACAACAATAGGAGTACCGAACTCCTCTCTCAAACACCACCTTACAACCGAGGGGTAGGCCCGTAGCCAAACAACCACAAACACCGCTACCGAAGAAGGTTACAAACCAAACTCTACCTCTCACTAGAGAGAGCAAATCACAATCCACAACCTCTATCAAAGAGGGAGCACCCCACAAGAATAAGGGTTTACAACTAGTGGTTTCTTTCAACCACAAACAATCTCTCTTTTTCCACAAACAAAAGATCCTATAGAATAGGATAGGTGATAGCTCAAGTGTGGAAAACTAGGTGGTTGGAAATCAAGAACTCAAAGAAATAATCTTGAGAAAACTCTTGAAGATAATAGAAATGAAGAACAAATACAAATCTCCCAAAATACTATTTTCTTTGATTTTTTCAAAACTTAAAACAAATAAGATTGGAAGTTTAAAGCCCAAAAATACTTTTGAAATCTTTTAAAAACACTAGGGAAACAGGAATTTTTCTCTTGTAAAAATCTTAGCCAAAATCTCAAAGAAATGGGGTTTATATAGGCCAAAACCCGAAACTAGCCGTTAGGCTGATCTGTTAGCCTGACAGGCCTGCGGTCGACCGGCCGGTCAACCGCCAACGGTCCCAAATATGACCGTTGGGGCATCCCGGTCGACCTCCCGGTCAACCGCCCATATACAGAGAGCAAAGCTCTCTGGTCCGGTCGACCGACCGGTCGACCGGCCCATGTGTCTGCCAGACGTGCACAAGGTTGTGCACGTCAGTCGACGCTCGGTCGACCGGCCCTTGGTTCGGTCGACCGTGCGGTCGGCCGACCTGGCCTGTCAGTCACTGTTCTGGGTCAGAAACTGGGGTTAAAATTATTTCTAATAAATCTTTAAAAACTTCTAAAAATCCCCAAAACTAGTTTACCATTTTGCATTGATATATAAACTTTTGATAAACATTTCAACTTAAATATCAAGCATATGAAACTATTTTTGTGTTTTATCATATTTACCAAAAATCAAAACTTGTATTTTATCAAACTTGGATTTTTCAATAAGGAAATCTGATTTTTCCTAAAACTCATGAATAGACATATCAAAATAAGTTTGTTTAAGATATGAAGTATGTATGTATATTGAACACATCTAATATACATAAAAACCATTTAAACTTGTTTTGATCAAGCTATTCATGAAAAACAATATCCATAAAACGTGTGTGTTGTGCACTTGAGAATATCAACTATTCTAAGCTTTACACATGGATCTAAACACACTAAACTGAAACTAGGATACCTAAGTCTTCTTGACGATCTTCAATCTTCAAGCCGATTCGATCCCAAACGTGATCCACCGAGTGCAAAGGTATGATCTTGATGCTCGGGCACTGGAATCACCATGAAAAGCTTCTAAACTTCTTGTTGAAGCTAATCACCAACTAATATCTTGCTAAATGATCTGAAACTTAAAATCACAAGATTATTAGTAAACATAACTACATGAGTTAATCATCATCAAAACTAGAGAGGAAGGCCTCCGGGCCAACAATCTCCCCCTTTTTGATGATGACAAAACTCATGGAGTTATATATGCATGGATTAAAGTTAAGCTTCAAAGAAGCTCCCCCTTAACTCATGCATAAACAAATAAACTAATAAACATAAATATATGCAATGCATCAACATGCATAAAACAAATAAAACATGTTCTTATACCAATTGAAATTTTCAAAACAAAAACAAAACATGTTCTAGATGCTCTAGATACCAATGCTCTAGATACCAATTAAAACATCTAGATACCAATTAAACTTAATATATGCAAAAACATAACTATGCATATAAAATTCAAACTCAATCATGCAAAAACATAGAGAAGGTACATGTTTTATATGCATGTTAAACTCTCAAATAATTCTCCCCCTTTTTGTCAATCATCAATAAAAGGGTAAAAGCAAAACCAAATAGATAAATTTTTCTCCCCCTTTTTGTCTAAAACAAAAAATATCAATATAGGGGTGACAATCAATTAGGATATCAATTGAAAATATGTCAAAGTAGCATCTTGATACCAATTGAAAGTAAACATAGATCAATAAATAAATGGTATATGCTATATACATTCATGAAGAGGAAGATGTGAAGCTTCCCTACATAGATACATTATATGAAGGAGGGATGACAAGCCCTAATTCACATAACGTACACTATGCAATGTATAAGAAGAGATGTGAAGCTCCCCCTACACACGTGTACCACATAAAGAAGAGATGTCAAGCTCCTCAATATAAGATACACTCAACATGAATCTATATGTAGAAGAGATGTTAAGCTCTCCTTGCATATAGGCAATACAAATCAAAACTTTTGTATTTATTTTTAAACAAATTTTGAGATACCAAATTAAAACATTCAAATAAACATCTTGATATCAAAAGAGAGTATTTTTCTTTTTAAGCCATATAAACAATTTTGATTGTGATCTCATATGCTTAAAATAAACATCAAATTTCCAATCATAAAGTGTGGGAGTGGAAACAAAATACTAATTGAAATACAAAATCAAATTTTCTCCCCCTTTATGAAATATCAACTAAAACAATGTGTAGGCTCGAAATAAGATACCAATTGAGAATTGAATCAATTGAAATAAAGTTAAAACTCGAGCTTTAACATAAACAAAATTTTGTGCTTAAAGATATAGGGATATAATAAGCACAAATAAAACATATATATGTATGAAAAGATTAATACCAATCGAAATTGATACTATTGGAATTGAAAAACATACATACATACACACATATATGAGTATACAAGAAAGGTCAAAATTGATACCAATTAAAAGAATCCAATGATACCAATTGAAACAACAATAATATCAAAGTATAACTCATATAACCTATCCTCCCAATCATGTTTAAGTTTAAAATGATTTTCACTATAAAGCATACATGAGCATGATCGCCCATCCATCCGCCCTTAGAAGGTAGGGGTTTTCAAAAATAGATTTGAAAATAAGCTTTGTTTGAAAAACTCTACCATATGAAGGACACGAACTAGTTAAAATGAAAAAATTTGTTAACTAGTACGAAATCCTTCAAGCAAGGAATAAAACAAAATTATTTTTCATGAAACATGAAATCCACATGATAATCAACACTCTAAGCCAATTAAGTATAAATATGACTCATGAAAATAATGAAGGTACACCTAGAGGGGGGGTGAATAGGTGTAATTGCTAATCTAGAACCTAAATGCAAAACTATGTGCGCTAAATGCGGAAGCTAATGCAAATCTTGCACAAACTTAATACAACACAACAAGTGTAGCCGAATTCCCCGTGAGGGGCTCTGGACTAACTCCTCTTGATTCCCCTTGAATGGGTTGAGGTGCTATGTGAAGCTCTTGTTGGTTAGGTACAAGTGAGGCACACACACAAGCAAGCCAAGCATATAATGGATATACAACAATATGAAAGATGCAAGGCAATCAACACAAGCAAACAGATATGATATGACAATATGAATTATGCTCAACACACGCAAATATGATATGAATGAACAATGATGCTTTGCACAAATAAACGAGAGAGAGTTAGAGAGACAATGGATCAAAACACAAACACCAAGATATGTTTCGAGGTTCGAGCACCTTGCTCTACATCCCCGCCTACACCACCGTGTAGGATTTCCAATCCACATCTCCCACCGAGGGAACCTCTACCGAAGAGGATTTGTTACAACTCTAGGAGTACCAAACTCCTCTCTCAAACGACCACCTCACAACCGAGGGGTAGGCCCGTAGCCAATACAACAACAACAACCAATCACCTCTACCGAAGAGGGATATACAAACCAACTCCACCTCTCACTAAAGGGAGCAAACAAACAACCCAATTACACAACCTCAACCTCTACCTAAGAGGGAGCAACCAAGAAATCAAGGGTTTACAATAGGTGGTCTCTTTCAACCACAAACCTCTTTCCTTTTTCTTTTCCACAAAAAATAAGATCCTAAATAGATTAGGATAGATGATAGGCTCAAGTGTGGAATCAAAGAGTTTTTGGAAACAAGCAACAAAGAAAAACTACTTGGGAAATCTCTTGTATATGATAGAAATAAAAGATCAAATCAAAATCCCAAAACCTAGTTTTCTTTGATTTTTCAAAAACCCAAAACAATAAAGATTAAATCTTTTTAGCACAAAAACTATTTTGAAAACTTGTTTAAACACTAGAGAAACACTGAAATTTTTCTTCTTGGAAACCTTAGCCAAAAACCCAAGAGAAAGGGCTTTATATAGGCCAAAACAGAAACTAGCCGTTAAAGCTGAGCTGGCAGCTCTGACAGGCTGCGGTCGACCGTCCCGGTCGACCGCCAACGGTCAGAATATGACCGTTGGGCAACTGCGGTCGACCGGCCCGGTCGACCCAAACAAACAGAGAGCTCTGCTCTCGACGCGGTCGATCGGCCCGGTCGACCGTCTCAGGGACTCCAAACGTGCACAGATCTGTGCACGTCCGGTCGACCGGCCCGGTCGACCGGACTTCAGCCAAGTCGACTAATAACCTGGCTTAGTCGACTGGTTGAGTCCTGAACCTGAAAACTGGGTTAAAAATATTTTATAAAAATCTTTTAATACTTCTAAAAATCACCAAAAATATTTTTATCATTTTATATCAAAATTCAAACAAGTGATAAAAATTTCAAGACATGTATCAACATATTCAATTCATTTTCGAGTCTTGCAAATTTTATCAAAAACAAAACTTGTATTTTACCAAACTTGATTTTTCAATACATGAATAAGATAGTCAAAATAAGTTTGTCTAGCAAGTTTAAAGCATGTATGTATATTTAGAACATATTTAATATACATAAGAATAAAGTAAACTTGTTTTGATCTATTATCCATGAAAACACATATCGGTTAAACTAAAACCGAAAAACCAATGTCAATCATAAAACATGTGTGTGTTTTGTGCACTTGAGCATATCAACTATACTAAGCTTTACAATATGGATCTAAAACACACTATCTAAACTTGGGATACCTAAGTCTTCTTGACGATCTTCATCTTCAAGACGTAGATTGGCTCCCAAACATGATCCACCGCGTGCAAAGGTATGATCTTTAAGCTTTGGCACCGAAATCATCATGAATAGCTTCTAAATTTCTTGTTGAAGCTAATCACCAACTAATATCTTGGTTAATGATCTGAAACTTAAACAACACAAGATTATTAGTAAACATAACTACATGAGTTAATCATCATCAAAACTAGAGTGGAAGGCCTTTGGGCAAACAATCTCCCCCTTTTTGATGATGACAAAACTCATGGAGTTATATATATGCATGGATTAAAGTTAAGCTTCAAAGAAGCTCCCCCTTAACTCATGCATAAACAATTAAATAAAATATATGCAATGAATGTACACAAACATGTATAAAACACAAAAACATATTCTAGAAGCTCTAGTTACCAATTAAATTAATGAAGCATTAACAATAACACTAGATGCTCTAGATACCAATAAAACATCAATAAAACATAATATATGCAAAAACATTAGTATGCATATATAAATCTTAATAAAACACAACTTATTCTCCCCCTTTTTGTCAATCATCAACAAGGGGTAAACAATCAAAACAATAAATGAGGGGTAAAAATCTTTCTCCCCTATTTTTGTCAATCAAAATAATAAAATAATGTTCTCCCCTTTTTGTCTAAAAACAAAAACAAGGTCAATATGGGGTGACTACAAAAACATGATATCAATTAAAAATATGTCAATGAAGCATCTTGATACCAATTGAAAGTAAACGAAATTTTAGATTGTTTACCAATTGAAGGTAAACACAAATCAATCAATCAAAACTTTTGTAATTTTTCTTTAATCAAAGTTTTTAGATACCAATTTAAAACATAAGACATTTTGATACCAATTGTAAATAATTTTCATTTTGAACATATGATACCAATTTGAAAATTTTCAATCATAAAGTAAGGGAGTTGGAATACAAATACCAATTGAAATATGAAAATCAAATTTTTTTCTCCTTTATAAAATACCAACAAAAACTATGCTTAGGCTTGAAATAAGATACCAATTGAAAACTAAATCAATTGAAGTAAAGTTGAAGCTCAAGCTCTAGCATAAAAACAAGATTTGTGCTTTAAAGATATAGGGATATAATAAGCACAAATAAAACAAGTATATGTGTATGAAATAGAGTGAGTACCAATCACTAATAGATGATACCAATTGAAAATATACATACACAATAAACATATGAGTATACAAAAAGGATCAAAAAGATACCAATTGAAAGAAATCAATGATACCAATTGACATAACAATAAGTTCAAGTGTATAACTCATAACCTAATCACCCTTCATATGCACAAGGTTAAAGATTTTCAATGAAGCATACAAGGCATAATCGCCCATCCATCCTCCCATAAAGGGTAGGGGTTTTCAAAATAGTTTTGAAAATAAGCTTAGTTTGAAAAATACTACCAAAATGAAGAATACCGTAACTAGCTAAATGAAAATCTTATACACTAGTACGAAATCCTTCAAGCAAGGAATAAAACAAAATTGTTTTCATAAAACACATGTAAATCACATAGCACTTAAAAACACTCAATATTCAATAAAGTCTATACATGCTCATGAAAACATACTCATGAGAAATATTTTTTAAAAATGGTGAGTGTACAAGTGATGTGTGACATGGCATTATGAAATTTTCAATTAAGCTCAAAATTCCTTAAAACAAGAAAACATGAAAATCAATAAAACTTATTTAATCTTCAAAAATCATGAAAATCATAAAGCTTATTTAATCTTCAAGGTATATGTATGTTTTATACAAATTAAAGTATACATACATATCCAAACACAACGAGTCCACAAATATATATGCATGAAGGCACGTGGCTCAAAAGGATATTCATGTATATCTAATAATTTGGATAAAATAGACATATACATGAAGTTAAACATAAACACAAAATCAAGAAAAGCTAAATCTTCACAAAACAAATTTCATTTCAAGGTATATGTATGAATTGTCAACACAATAAGTATACATACATATCCCTAAACACAATTGAGTCCATATATAGATTTGCATGAAAGGCAAATGACTCAAGGGGTGTACATGTATATTTTAAAGTTTGGCAAAATAAACATATACATGAAGTGAAACAAATCTAAAAATATGAATACAAGTCTAAAATGTATGAATCATCAAAACTAGATTATACTAGCACATCTAATGGGTTCAAATAAGCATTAAGCACAAACATATATAAAGATTTATTTGTGGCCCACTATATGTACAAATATAAAAGTCCTAGTCTTAATGAAACTAACACTCAAACATATATTCAAAACATGAAGCATCAAAACAAATATAAAATCATCATGATAAAACTAAAATATGATTATTATGTAAATTCACATGTATTAGATTCATGATGTACATTATAGCTTAAACAAAAATGAGAACACTAAGTATGGGTTCATATAAGCATGTGTGTCTCAAATACTATACATGTATGTCAAGGATCTAATAAATGTGGTATTTACATACTAATCCATAGACAATGAAACATGCTATAAAACAATAAAATGGAAAGCATGTAAACAATAAATGGGAGTAAAGGATTGTTACCAAAACCGAAGAAGCAACTTTCCTTGTCTCCAAAACATGGTGGTCCTCTCCACCAAATCTTCCCTTGAAAGTGATGCATCCAATTGATCTCCTTTAAGTACGGAACGCATCCACTCCAAGGTGCCTCTACTCTCACGTCATGTGAGAGCCCACACCTACATTAAAAACAAGTGGGGTGGTCTTTGGTACCCATACTCTTTTGGGTCCATGGGGGTTAGTCTCCTCTCTAACCCAAACAAACTTCTTTGCTAAATTTGAAATATTTAATCTATCATAACAAAATTTAGCAAGGTGGCCCTTAAGTCCACAATGTGTACAAGTGTACACATAAGCATACATGTGTTGATGGTGTCCATGTGGAGCATGTGTATGCCGTGGAGGGTGTACATGCATAAAGTTGGAACTTGTTTCTTTCGAACCAAGGATTCCAAGCGTGTATGGTTCATGGCACATTGGCTCATAGTGGAGCCCAAACAATCTACTCTCTTCTTTAACAAACAAATATCATCATTGATCCTAGAAGAAGAGGTACATGCATTAGGTAGACTAGATGAAAAAGCTACACTAGCATGACAAACATGTGAATCAATCTTATGTTGTAAAATAATGTTTTTATCTAAACAAACATTCAACTCATTTGAAATAGAAATAATTTTATTTTTCAAAGCAACATTCTCCTTTAAAACAAAATCAACTTTTGAAGACAAATTTTCATTCTTCTTCAAAAGGGTTTCACAATCATTTTTAGACTTTAAAATTTATTTTCTTTAAGTGCAAGATCATGTTGAGATTTTAATGAATCCCTTTCATTATAGACCTCAACCTTTTCTTGCAAACAATATCAAGTCTAGAATGCAAATTTTTATTTTCCTTTTCAATTTCTAGACTTTTCTTTTTCAAATTTTATATTTGTCAATCAATTTTTCACAAACAATAGAAAAATCTTCATTTAAAGCATGGGGATCTATAATATCATCACATGAAGAACTAGCACAATCATTACTATCTAGTTGAGTTTCCGATTGTACCTCAAGGGAGTCATTCCCTTGGACCATTAAGCATTGAGAGTCGGATTCTCCACTAGATTCCTCTTCTTGTTGGATTTGCACTTGAAGCTCGGAGGTGGTGGTTGTTGTCAATAGATTCCATACTGCAAAAGCGGAATCAATGTTAGAAACACGTAAAAGATAATCTTTAGATAATGTGCTTCTAATGGCCTCAAGGGCTTGTGCATTGGCCCCTATATGATTGCTATCACTAAGGAAGGATTCCTTGGTAATGGCAAGGTAAACTTTATGACCTAGGGTTTGTAAAAACAGTCATCCTAATCTTCCAAACATGAATGTTGGAAGGGTCAAACATAGGTGGGGTCATGAAAGCCATGGTAAACTATATGTGTGCAAACAAGCAAATGCAAACAAAAGATTAGCAACCAAATGGATCTCACTCCTAGGATGTTAAGCCTAAGTATCAGGAGCACCCGCTCTGATACCAATTGAAGGTACACCTAGAGGGGGGGTGAATAGGTGTAATTACTAATCTAGAACCTAAATGCAAAACTATGTGCGCTAAATGCGGAAGCTAATGCAAATCTTACACAAACTTAATACAACACAACAAGTGTAGCCGAATTCCCCGTGAGGGGCTCTGGACTAACTCCTCTTGATTCCCCTTGAATGGGTTGAGGTGCTATGTGAAGCTCTTGTTGGTTAGGTACAAGTGAGGCACACACACAAGCAAGCCAAGCATATAATGGATATACAACAATATGAAAGATGCAAGGCAATCAACACAAGCAAACAGATATGATATGACAATATGAATTATGCTCAACACACGCAAATATGATATGAATGAACAATGATGCTTTGCACAAATAAATGAGAGAGGTTAGAGAGACAATGGATCAAAACGCAAACACCAAGATATGTTTCGAGGTTCGAGCACCTTGCTCTACATCCCCGCCTACACCACCGTGTAGGATTTCCAATCCACTATCTCCCACCGAGAGAACCTCTACCGAAGAGGATTTGTTACAACTCTAGGAGTACCAAACTCCTCTCTCAAACAACCACCTCACAACCGAGGGGTAGGCCCGTAGCCAATACAACAACAACAACCAATCACCTCTACCGAAGAGGGATATACAAACCAACTCCACCTCTCACTAGAGGGAGCAAACCAACAACCCAATTACACAACCTCAACCTCTACCTAAGAGGGAGCAACCAAGAAATCAAGGGTTTACAATAGGTGGTCTCTTTCAACCACAAACCTCTTTCCTTTTTCTTTTCCACAAAAAATAAGATCCTAAATAGATTAGGATAGATGATAGGCTCAAGTGTGGAATCAAAGAGTTTTTGGAAACAAGCAACAAAGAAAAACTACTTGGGAAATCTCTTGTATATGATAGAAATAAAAGATCAAATCAAAATCCTAAAACCTAGTTTTCTTTGATTTTCCAAAAACCCAAAACAATAAAGATTAAATCTTTTTAGCACAAAAACTATTTTGAAAACTTGTTTAAATACTAGAGAAACACTGAAATTTTTCTTCTTGAAAACCTTAGCCAAAAACCCAAGAGAAAGGGCTTTATATAGGCCAAAATAAAAACTAGCCGTTAGAGCTGAGCTGGCAGCTCTGACAAGCTGCGGTCGACCATCCCGGTCGACCGCCAACGGTCAGAATATGACCGTTAGGCAACTGCGGTCGACTGGCCCGGTCGACCCAAACAAACAGAGAGCTCTGCTCTCGACGTAGTCGACCGGCCCGGTCGACCGTCTCAGGGACTCCAAACGTGCACAGATCTGTGCACGTCCGGTCGACCGGCCCGGTCGACCGGACTTCAGCCAAGTCGACTAATAACCTGGCTTAGTCGACTGGTTGAGTCCTGGACCTGAAAACTGGGTTAAAAATATTTTATAAAAATCTTTTAATACTTCTAAAAAATCACCAAAAATATTTTTATCATTTTATATCAAAATTCAAACAAGTGATAAAAATCTCAAGACATGTATCAACATATTCAATTCATTTTCGAGTCTTGCAAATTTTATCAAAATAAAACTTGTATTTTACCAAACTTGATTTTTCAATACATGAATAAGATAGTCAAAATAAGTTTGTCTAGCAAGTTTAAAGCATGTATGTATATTTAGAACATATCTAATATACATAAGAATAAAGTAAACTTGTTTTGATCTATTATCCATGAAAACACATATCGGTTAAACTAAAAACCGAAAAATCAATGTCAATCATAAAACATGTGTGTGTTTTGTGCACTTGAGCATATCAACTATACTAAGCTTTACAATATGGATCTAAAACACACTATCTAAACTATGGATACCTAAGTCTTCTTGACGATCTTCATCTTGAAGACGGCTTGGCTCCCAAACATGATCCACCGCGTGCAAAGGTATGATCTTTAAGCTTTGGCACCGAAATCATCATGAATAGCTTCTAAATTCCTTGTTGAAGCTAATCACCAACTAATATCTTGGTTAATAATCTGAAACTTAAACAACACAAGATTATTAGGAAACATAACTACATGAGTTAATCATCATCAAAACTAGAGTAGAAGGCCTTTGGGCCAACAATTGGGCCAACAAACAAAAACATGAGTAAACAATAAATGTGAGTGTACAAATAAGATGTGAAGATCATAATCATCAAAGATGGACAATGAGCTCAATATTCCTTGAAACTTGAAAACATGAAAATCATCAAAACTATTTAATCTTCAAGGTATATGTATGTCTTATACAAACTAAAATATACATACATATCCAAACACAACGAGTCCACAAAGATATATGCATGAAGGCACGTGGCTCAAAAGGATGTATATGTATAACAATAATTTGGATAAAATAGACATATACATGAAGTTAAATATAAACACGAAAACATGAAACAAATCCAAAAATGGGAATACAAGTTTAAAATGCATGAATCATCAAAACTAGACTATACTAGCACATCTAATGGGAACAAATAAGCAATCAAACACAAACATATATAGATTTATTTGTGGCCCACTATATGCACAAATATATACCTAGTCTTAATGAAAACTAACATTTAAACATATATTCAAAGCATGAAGCATAAAACAAGACAAATTCATCATGATAAACAAAAACATGATTATTATGCAAATCCATATGTTATTAGAGCTATGATAAACATGATAGCTAAACAAAGGTGAGAACACAAAAATATGATCCATATTAAACATGGGTGTCTCAAAAGGGCTATACATGCATGTCAAAAGTCTAATAATCATGGCATTTTCATAATGATTGTAGGCTGTCTAAAAATCACTAAAAGACAAGCCATTAAAAAGCAGAATTCCAAGTTCTAGACGCGAGGCTCGACAGCTGCGTCTCAGCCAACACAGCAGCATCAAGGCGCGAGGGTCAAAACCTGCGTCCCAGCCGCACCAAGGCGCGAGGGTCGAAACCCGCGTCTCAGCAGCATCAAGGCGCGAGGCTCAACAGCCGCGTCTCAGCCACACCAAGGCGCGTAGGTCAAAACCCGCGTCTCAACAGCTCTAAGGTGCGTGGGCTGACACCTGCGTCTCAGTTGTAACCGTCCCGGTTTCGGGGACAATCACGGCCCACATAACGGGGAAAGTTAGCCCCCATTATGGAGTGCTTTTAAGAGGCACGTACGCCCCTGAAACCCCTATAAATAGCCCCGTCGCTATGAAGAAGGGAGAGAATTTTCGGACGAATTGAAGAGAGGGGATTGACAGTCGAATTTTCGGTCAGAGGACTTCTGGAAGAAAAGAGCTCTGAGAGAAAAGAGAGAGAGAGTTAAACCCTTCAGAGAACTTGCTGTATTCAAGTTGCTCTTTGCCTACCTTCTCTTTGAGAGTTTTGGTAGACAGAGCTGAGTTACTCCATCTACCATCTGAAGAGGAGATCCCTAGAAGGTCTCGACGGTCACCCGGTCAACGGAGAACAAGATTCACTCTCCATCGCCACTTGAAGAACCCAGCCTTAAACAAAGGGAGGATTCAAGACTCGACATCCTCCCTCCCTTGTAATCGGAAGACCGATCTGTTGTAATCTTCTATCCAATCAAAAGAATTTTACAATCGAATCCTCCTTTTCTGACTCATACAAGAGATGGCGACTCCGCTGGAGACTACATTTGTCACTGATGAACAAATCGTGGCGCAAGGTGACGTCCTCCATAAGGGAAGATGGTCGAATCACTCGTCGTCGAGTTCGACCAGGCAAAGTATGAAGAGTTTCTCTCTTCCGGCTCCAAGAGCCCTAAGACCCGCGTCTGTCGCAGGGTCTCTACGGGGACTTGTCTTGAAACCCGCTCTACGTCTCTCTCAGGCGCGGCTGCTGCAAAGGGCATGGCAGCCAACTGTACCAAGCAGGATACAAGCGCCAACGTCTCTCAAGAGGCCCGCGTGGTCCCAGGCACAACTGCCGTTGCGACCAACCGCGCCATGCGGAACACACGCGTCAGCGTCTCCCAAGAGACCCGCGCGGTCAAAATCTCTGGTGTCCAGCCAGTCCACCTTCTTCCTCAGCACCAAGTCGTCGTTGGTTTCTCTCCACCTCTACGATGCAACCGAAACGCTGAGCATCGACAGAGGAGGCGTGCGCGCCAACTGCAAGTTGGGACTTCTGATCGTCCAACTAAGGCAGGACGCGAAGTTCAATCCGGCGCCTTGGCTGCGCCACGTCCAGCACGCGAAGTCCGCGTTTGGCGGCCCAAACGCGAGACTCCCCAAATTAGGTCCTCTGAAGTCTAACTCACCAAACGCGAACCCAAAGCCTGCGCGTCTCGTCAGGTACAAGAGGCACGCGCCCTTAGGCGTAGGGCCCAGCAGCCCACTCTCTCTCAAGCGTCCCTGCCCCGACGTACCAAGCAGCAACGCGACAGCTGCCTCTCTTCTCAACAGAGACGCCAGGCACGCATCCTAAAGCTGCGACGCGAGAACTGCATCTCTGAATCCTGTGTCCAAGCTGTACAGCGCAAGGATGCCTCCCGCCCTCGAAGTTGTAAGGCTAATCTCTTCGATCCTCTTTCCATGGATCTAAGGGATTACTTGACAAATAAAAGAAGTGCCAATCAAACCACTTCATCATGTTGCTGCTAACGGCTCATCTCCATGCTCTCTGAGTGCCGTTGCGGTTCAGGCGGGAACCAGCAGTCCTTAGTTAGACAGCTGACCCTGATTCCCCCAGCAGCCAAAAGAAGACGCTCTTACAGGCGGAGGATCTTCTCTGGCACTGAGTATCCAGAACTCACTGCTAACATGGCGAGCAGGAGCAGGGAAAAACAGCCTGTAGTCAGCTCCGACAAGTCTGACTCTGAACCGGAAGGAGTGTACCGACACACTCGCACCCGGACTGGGGCCATCCCCCCGATTAACTACAATGCCCTAGCCCGGGGCATTGAGATTAATGACTCGCACCCTACCATAGCAGAGTCGCAGGCCTCAAACTCTTCTATAGAGAAAGAGGCCTTCACATACATGACGAGCACTCCTGAGGAGACCGCTAAGCGCTTGGAGCAGCAAGCCCAGGTCCAGAAGGAACAACTCGAGATGATTCGTGCTCAGCAAGAATCCATCGACTCTCTCAAGCAGATGCTCGCACAGTTGCTCGAAGACAGGAGGAAATCTCCTCCTAGAAAGTCTAAGGGCAAACAAAAAGAGGGAGAAAGCTCATCTTCCGAACACTCCGAGAAGAAAGAGCAACCCACCTCTGGTTCGTCTAAATCCTCATCGCAGGAGAAGAACGATCAAGACCAGAGAAAGGTTTATTCTAAAAGAATGAATCAGTTGGAGCAGCGCCTTGAAGCCCTTACCAATCGGAAAGGTCTCTAAGAAGCAGGGGTGGTCCGCTCATATCCAGCCGAATGGGACCTGGTTCCGTACCCGCCCAAGTTCAAGGCTTCAACCCTCCAAGCATTTGATGGGAAAGGTTCACTGAACCAACACATCTACTATTTCAAGTCCCAAACTGGGAATGTGATAGATAACGACGCCATCCTGGCGCGTTTATTCATCGGCACCCTAAAAGGGCCGGCCTTTGAATGGTTCATAAAGCTCCCTGAAGGTTCCATCAAGAACTGGGGTGATTTGGAGAAGCTTTTCTTAACACGCTTCTTTGAAGATGACTCGGAGGTCAACATGCCTACCCTTTTAGCCACCAAGCAGCGAAAGGGAGAGTCCGTTAAGTCTTTCGTGGAAAGATTTCGGAACGTGGCACTCCGATGCCCGAGCGGTATGACCCAGGTTACCTTGGTGGAAACATGCTGCCACAATCTCCAAACCTCACTCCTTGCTCAAATAGGAGTTGCTGAAAGCCGCACCTGGAAACAATTAGTCCAACAAGGTGAACAGGCTGAGGAGATTGTCGCCCGCGTCAGAGCGGAAGAAAATAAACCCAGGCCTAAAAGGTCAACGAGGCGTGCGCCAGACACATCCCTCCAAGCCAAAAGGAAGGATAACTTGGCAGCAGAGACCAAGTCCCCTGTCAAACCTCAACTGATCAAAGGAAGTGGCTCTTCAAGCCAACCACGGGCCAACAAGCAGTATTCCTTCAAGGATGAACATGTCGATTCGCTCTTCAAATTACTCAACAAGAGCAATCGACTGAAACTTCCTGAAGCTAGGCGCCCCGAGGAAGTCGGTAAAACCGACAATCCCAGCTACTGCATGTACCACAGGATGTTGGGACACCCTACCAGAGCTGTTATATCTTCAAGAACATCCTTCAGGCCCTGATTGACGCGGAGGTATTGAAACTCCGACCAGAGCAGAAGAAGGTGACGGCTAATATGACGTCAGTTCTCCACTTTGGGAGACAACCCCCAACACCCTCTGGAGTAGTCCCTATCCCAAGAGGAGAGCTGAGAATGGTCAACACAGACCCGCACCAGCAGCAAGAAAAGGGCTTGGTACCTGTTCCCACACCTCAGGGAGAAGTCATGTGGGTTCATCCCAACCTTATTGATGGCCAGCAATGGACTACTGTAACCAGCAGGAAGTCCAAAGGCAGAGCAAAGGTTTCATCCTGCAACGTGGTGTGTGCCTCTTCTCGAGAAGCGGAAACTGATATGCCCCCGCTGACTGACTCAGAAGAGGAGACAATAGTTCTGGCCGCAGAACCTAGTTAGCTGGTGGCAGAAACCCGTTCGGGGCAGCCATATTTGAAAAAGTATGGCGAAATGGCGGCAACTCCTCCAAGACTCGCCGCAAAGCCAGCCAAGCCCTCTACGAAGCAACCCGGGGAGAAACAGAAAGAACTTCGGTTTTCTCGAGTTCTTTCGAAGGACGTAGCGGAAGGATCCACAGCACCTTACCGCTTTGATGTCCTGGCTCAGTTAGCCAATATCCCAGCGCGGATTACTCTTTATGAGCTTCTTAGACTATCAAAGTCGACCATAGAAGCTCTACAAGAAGCTCTGGCTAATGTTGAGGTCTTCATGACCCAGCTACCGAAGGAGGAAGATGTAGAGGATTGCCTCCACGCCGCCCAAAATATTCCCTGCATTACCTTCACGGCAGAAGACATGCAAGTCAAAGGGAAGCATGATCGACCCCTTTACTTCGCAGGGTATATTGGATCATCTGAGGTGAATCGCATCCAGGTAGATCCCGGTCTGCGTTGAGCATCATGCCTCGCAGGATCATGCAACATCTCGGGATTCCTACTCACCGTTTGAGCCCTACCCAGACGACCATTTATGGGTTCAATGCCAATAGTACCCGTCCGATGGGGAAGGTCAAGCTCAAATGCCAGATTGGAGACCTAAGGTCAGAGGTGACATGCTACGTCATAGATGCTGACACCTCCTACAATCTACTGCTGGGAAGACCCTGGATTCATCGCAATTCTATCGTTCCCTCTACTCTCCACCAAGTCATGAAATACATTGACGGGAGTGGAAAGGTGCGAACGCTGATTGCCGAGAGGCATCCGTTCAAGGGAGTGGAGAATTATTTCACAGATTCCCTCCTATATCAGGAATCTGTGAAAATAGATGAAGTCCCGCAACCAGAGGATCCAGACTCTGGCAATGAAGCCGACACCGAGCTGGAGGAAGATGAGTGTGTGTGGGAGCTAGATCCACCTGTGACGGGCATTAATAAGCCCGATGTTGATAATACCTCCGCCAATGATGTAGGCGGTTGGTACATTAATGAAGAATTAGATTTAGCGTATTTTTCTGTGTTTGCTTCTGATTCAGTGCCGTCAGACACTAGTACCGACATGGATGACGATCTCTGGTCGGTAATGGATGCTTTGACATCGTTGCATGTACCAGTGAAATCGTCCTTTAAAACATGTCGAAATGTCAGCGATGCGCAACAATCAATATTCATGGTTCCAGTGAGAAGGAAGGGCCAAAGACCAATTCTCTTCGGACGAATTGAGTCCGAACCAATGAATCAAGAATAATCAGAAAGCGAGCAGGAATCCCCTTAGTTCGGTCATTATGAGCCAAAGGCACTCAGAATGATGAAAACATGGGGTATGATCTAACCAGCAGACTCAGGTTAAACTTCGGTAAAGGAAGGAGAATGCTACTTCGATCCTTTGTGCCAAAAGGAAAAGCACCCGATTATTATCATCAGACTCGCAGGGGGTTGGGCTATGTATCAACTCCGGCTCCTTCAGTCTCTGATTCTCGAGAATCGTCAGGTCACGATTACTCTTCAGGCACGTCATCATGGGAGTCAGATGTCAGTGTCGGCAACATCTTCGGGGAACTTTCAGTGAACATGGTTTCAACAAGCCACCTGGAAGACGGAGATGAAGAAATGATCCAATCCGATGCAGATCCTTGGATCAAACATTTAAATACTCTTTGGGATACCCGCTTTGAACAGCGAGAGCCACCCACAGAGGACAAGGTTGTTCAGATCAATCTAGGAGATGAGGCTAACCCTAAGCCCATCTTCATAAGCGACGCCTGTCACCGTCAGAGAAAAAGGATCTAATATCTCTTGTTCAAGAGTATAAAGATGTCTTTGCTTGGAATTACGAAGACATGCCTGGACTTGATCCTCGAGTGGCTATGCACCGCCTCAACATCAATTCGAACATAAAGCCTGTCAAACAACAACAGCGACGGTTCCGTCCAGAAATAATGGTGGCAATTCAGTCAGAAGTCAGAAAGCTCATAGATTCTGGCTTCATCAGGGAAGAGCAACATCCTGATTGGGTAGCCAAAATTGTCCCCGTTGCCAAGAACGAAAAGATCCGAATCTGCATTGATTTTCATGATCTGAACGAGGCCTGTCCCAAGGACGAATTCCTACTGCCAATCACAGATGTCATGATTGACAATACCTGTGGATTCGAACGAATGTCCTTCATGAACGGATTCTCAGGATATAATCAATTCAAAATGTATCCTGATGACAAAAAGCACACCTCCTTCAGAACACTGCTGGGGGTCTACTGCTATACTGTCATGCCCTTCGGACTGAAGAATGCGGGGGCAACATATCAAAGGGCTATGAACGCCATTTTCCAGCAGCAAATGCGCAAAACAGTGGAATGTTATGTTGATGACATTGCGGTAAAAAGCCGCGCTAAAGGTGATCATATCACTGATCTAAAAGTTGTCTTCGACATCATGCGAGCTCATCAATTAAAGATGAATCCCACCAAATCCTTCCTGGGGGTGGCCAGCGGCAAGTTCCTAGGGTTTGTAGTGACTTCCACAGGAATCCATTTAGACCCGGAAAAGGTTCGCGCTATCCAGGAGATGCAACCTCCGAGAAATCTCAAGGAACTCAGGGGATTGCAAGGACGATTGGCGTACATCCGCAGGTTCATCTCAAACCTCTCCGGAAGATGCCAACCCTTTGCTAAACTAATGAAGAAGGGTGTTTCGTTCATTTGGGACGACGCTTGCCAACAAGCATTTAAGGAAATCAAGCACTACCTCACCCAACCACCAGTCCTTGCAGCCCCGATATCCGGAAAACCTTTCCTGGTATACGTTTGAGAAATGGATCGTTCTTTGGGAGCTCTACTAGCCCAGAGTGATGATCAAGGACGAGAAAAAGTGATCTACTATCTGAGTAGAACAATGATCGGAGCCGAACATCGGTACAACCCGATCGAGAAGGAATGTTTGGCACTGGTGTTCGCCATTCAGAAAATGCGACACTATCTGGCAGGCCAAACCATAAATGTCATATCAAAAGTCAACCCCTTGAGGTTACTCATGACAAAGCCTTCATCGCTAAATGGCCGACTGGCAAAATAGGCCATATTGTTATCTCAATATGAGATGCACTTTTTACCACAGAAGGCCATTAAAGGACAAGCGGTGGCGGATTTCCTGGCTGAGCATCCAGATCCAAGGGCAACCAAATTTTACGACGATCTCCCAGATGAGGTCGCTGAAGCCTGCCAGACCCAGACATCCTTTGAAAGGCAGGTGTGGCAACTTTTCTTTGATGGTGCATCAAGAACAAGCCCAAAAGGACACATAGTGGCAGGAATAGAAGTAGTACTCGTCTCCCCACAGAACTATGTGATTCCTCGAGCTGTCTCATTAACTGAGCCGTGTTCCAACAATGTGACGGAGTACAATGCTCTTTTGATTGGGATGCAACTCGCCGATGAGATTGGCGTTAAAAATCTCGAGGCATACGGCGACTCCAAACTCATCGTTAGCCAGGTTCGCGGGGAGTACGAAGTCAGACATGAAGACCTAGTACCTTATTACAACGCAACCGTCCACATGGCTGGGAAGTTTACAAACTGCTACATCGACCATGTACCGCGCAGGCAAAATGCGCATGCAGATGCACTGGCATCCCTCGCGGCCTCCTTACCTCTTCCAGCTGGAGCAATGGAGAAGATATTCGTCTACAGCCACGACCTGTATTGCCCGAGAATTGCTCTCAAGGATTATCAGGAGTCAAAGGGAGATTCTCAAAGCAAAAAAGCGCTGGAATTGTCAACCGGTCCAGAGCCTAGAGACTGGCGATTCCCCTACATTGATTATGTCCTATATGGCATCTTACCTGAGGATACCAAGGAAGCGGCTGCCATTCGAAGGAAAGCCCCCAAATTCTACTATAATGCGATTACACGAACACTGTATCATCGATCGCATGACGGGATCTTGCTTCGCTGCCTTTCACAAAAAGAGGCACAGGAGGTATTGAAAGAAGCCCATGACGGCATGTGTGGAGCCCATCAACCTGGCCCAAAACTTGCATATCGACTCCAAAGGTTGGGATATTATTGGCCCAAGATGATCGCTGACGCCATCACCTATGCCAAAAGATGTCACGCCTGCCAAGTACATGGCGATTTCATCCATCAAGCACCAGGCTACCTTCACTCCACGGCTTCTACTTGGCCATTTGAAATGTGGGGGATGGATGTGGTTGGCCCTATCAGCCCACCGTCATCAAAAGGACATCGGTTTATTTTGGCGATAACTGATTACTTCTCCAAATGGGCTGAGGCCGTTCCTTTGAAGGAGGTGAAGTCATCTGATGTGATCAAGTTCGTGAAGCATCACGTCATTTACCATTTTGGGGTACCTCGGCGAATTGTCCATGACAATGGACCCCAGTTCATCAGCCAGGCTTTCCAGAGATTCTGCGCCAAGTTCAGAATCCAGAGTGTGTCCTCAACGGCATACTACCCCGCCGCTAACGGCCTCGCAGAAGCTTTTAACAAGACCATTGGCAAGCTTCTCAAGAAATTCGTCTCGAAAAGTCAATGTGACTGGGACGACAAGCTGGGTGAATGCTTATGGGCTTACCGCACAACTGTCCGAACCCCGACTAAAGCTACGCCATTTTCTTTGGTATATGGGTGTGAAGCTGTTCTTCCACTCGAAATCCAAATTCCATCCCTACGCGTCGCCGTGACAGCGGAGATGACAACAGAGGAGAAGCATTGACAGCGACTCCAAGAATTAGAAGCCTTAGATGACAAACGTCTGCAGGCCCAACAGCAAATCGAGCTTTACCAAGCTCGAATTACCAGAGCCTTCAACAAGAAAGTTAAAGTGCGAACTTTCAAGAAAGGTGACCTTGTCTTAGCCGTCAAAAGACCCATGGTGATGACGCACAAGACAAAAGGAAAATTTCAGCCCAAATGGGAAGGACCATTTGTAGTAGAGTCAGTCTACTCAAATGGATCATATCGCCTCATAACTTCAAATGGCGATACACTCATGATGCCGATCAATGGCAGATTCTTGAAGAAATACTATCCTTAGATAGTGTTCTTCCTCAGATCAAGTTCAAAATTACACCTCTGATCAAAACAAGAAGAATTGCTCCATTAAAACATCCGACGCCTCCGACGGCTAAGGATAGAGGAAAATGTTGGCCCCTAAGCCCAACATAAGTCTTCGATAACTCATCATGCTGAGGGGAATAGCATGGCTAGCCCAACTCAAACGATTGTTGGTAAAGGCATATGAAACCCGTTGACAGCTGAGGATTTGCTAAAAATCCTAAGGGACATGTTCCCATTTGATCCGACGCCTCCAACGGCTAAGGATAGAGGAAAATGTTGGCTTCTAAGCCAACATAAATCTTCGACAACTCATCATGATGAGGGGAATAGCATGGCTAGCCCAACTCAAACGGTAGTTGGTAAAGGCACCTCAAATCCGTTGATAGCTGAGGGTTTGCTAAAAATCCTAAGTGGACTTGACTCCACTCTCCCCTCCAAAATCTCTTACCAATTCTCATCCACAGAATGGTAGGTCTACAAAATACAGTCGTTGCCAAGTTAACACTATACCTCTGGCACTTCAAACTCCACTTGCCAATTCTCATCAATAGAATGGCAAGTCTTCAAAATTGTTCATATCGCAAATCCAAATTTGTCAAGTTAACACTATACCTCTGACATTTTTAAACTCCACTTGTTAATTCTCATCAATGGAATGACAGATCCTCAAATTGCTCATATCGCAAATCAATTTCTGTCAAGTTAATACCACACCTCTGACAAATTGCTGTTAAGTTAACACTATACTTCTAAACAGTACATCGAGTTTCTGTCAAGTTAACATCACACCTCTGACAGTCACCTTCCTTCAGACTTCCATATCGAAGCTGAAATGAACGATGCTAAGATTAACACTACACCTCTAGCATCCAGGTCATCGCCAAGTTCAACAATACACTTATGGCCATGACTTTTCCTCGGACTTCCTTGTCAAAGTCGAGATGACTAATGCCAAGTTCAAAATTACACCTCTAGCATTACCCTCATTGTCAAGTTAAACATTACACCTATGACAATGACACTTTCAGTTTTCCCAAATGAAAGCTGAAATGCTTCTGAGTCAAGTTAATATCACACCTCTGATTCACATTCTTGTCAAGTTAACATCACACTTCTGACAAGACAACTTTCAACCCGTTAAGTTAATATCACACCTTTAACGGTAAAAACTTTCCTAGATCCCCGCGAATCTAGCCTCACTTGTTATTCTCCTCAACAGAACAACAAGTCTACCCAAAAAATTTGTTAGGTTAACATTACACCATTAGCAGTGTTTTCATTAACTCCCCAGCTGATCTTAATCAAGTTAATCCTATACCTCTGATAAAAGTTCATCTTCCTTGGGGTACCAATTCAACCTGTCACTTTCTTTTTATAAAGTGGCAGGCCCACCAAAATTATCTTATCTCTGTCAAGTTAATATCACACCTCTGACAGCATTGTGGGGTTCCTCAGATAGGATCTTTTCTCCACAAAATTTGACTTGTTAAAATTTTCATCATAGTTTTGACAAGCCAAAGATTCTTTGCTTCTATGCGTCTGACTAAAAAGAGACAAAAGAGTTCAAGACCATAGAAGAGACAAAAAGAAAAGTGTCACTTTTATTTATATCCAGGCATATGAAAGTGATACAAAACGATCTCTTATACAATGAGATTGAGTGTTACAATTAAGGAGTACACAAAGAAGTCCCTCTCCCTCTCAGAGGTTGCACTCACTCCTCAAAGCTGCATACAATTCCAGGTACAAGATGTTTGGAAGGGCATCAAAGTAGGATCAGACGTCGTGGCAATGATCAGAAGCTGGTTGCACCACGATGCATGATGTAAACATCAAAGAGGTCCTTGATTGATCGAGAACAATGGTGTTTCTTGAGGTCGAAAGGCAGCAGAGTCTTCTGACTCCACCTGACCATCCGAAGTGGGGGTGTGATCCTTCATTGATGAACATCTCTTCCGCCAGAAAGTCATCCAGTGAGCATGGAGTTTCCTCGATGTCACTTCTGGGGTAAGAAAGGAGGTTTTAAAACCTCACAGGGGATGCCACCCTACCACTATATCCACCGCTACCCCCGTCGCCATCCTTACTCTGACCATGTCATGCCAAGAAGCATGACTGGTGCGTCAAATTCAAAGAGATCTTGGCGAGGGTCCGGTCCCCATCTCCTGAAGAGAGGAGTCATGACTTCTTCTCCTGTGGTCGACCATCGACCAAGTTCGCTGGCCGATATATTCTCCCAAGGGCCCAGCGAACATGAAAAAGGATGATCAAGCCTACCTGCAAGAAGCAACAAAATTAGAAAACCTGAAGCTTAGTATACTTCAACAGAAGACACTAAGTGACAAACGCAGCTATCGCTGAGGACTTCAGATGCGGGAATGACCCGCGCAGCGAACATCTGCGGCGACAGAAACAGACGCGGTCAAAATTGTGATATACACAGAATTCAGACGCAGTCTCATTTTACATCCGCGCTTAAAGGACGAGACGTGAAGAGAATCAGACGCGAAAATTGCCATCTCCCTGTGGAATGAACAGGAGTTGTAAAATGCAAGCCTGAAACCTTCAGCCCGAAGTTAAAATTCTTCCAAGTCAACGCCCTCAAGGCGCAAGCTCTGTGTGCAAAACTGGCAGCCAGGGGCCAAAGCCCACTATATTGGCGTCCAGAGAAGTTTAAGTCGATGGCGCAAATTCCAGAAAAGGAATGCACCAACTAAGACTTCAGGAGAAAATCCAGATGATGATATCTCTTTAAGAGATATCAAAATTCAAAACTGGCTGGGTTAAAAATGTCATGGCAAATCAAGAAGGCGTACCCGCAGAGGCCTCTATTAAGAGTTGAACTCTCTGCATTGAAGCGCGAACATAAAAGATGCTCAAAGAGACGCTTTCTGTTATTGAAATCACTTGACAGTGGTAATCTTCTGAAGAGACCAAACAGAAGCATGAAAGCTCTGGGTCATCTTCATCCATGGAGGCAAGCCCCTGGTAAAGTCCTTGAAGGGAGAAGATGGAGTCTCTCAGAGCACTCGCTGTTAAAAGAGGATAGTCCAAGTATGGGACTGCTAAAGGAAGGGGGTAAGCCCTATTTATAGGCAGCCCATAATAACCATAATTAATGGTTCATTAATTAGAACCGTCGGCCTTAATGACCGCACGACTGTCAAAGCCCAATGGAAGGCTGACGCGTGGAGCGTCGCTTTGGGAAACATCGAAGATGCTGGTCTCCAACTGCCAGCGCCGGTTTGGCATTAAAGGCATTAACGCCTAAACCCAATGAAGAACCGACGCGTGGACAACCACTTCGGGAAACAACGGACGATGCGGGTTCCCAATCGTCAATGAAGACTTGACGTTTGAAAATCTCACAGGATCTTTATGTCAGGCTACACATAACGCCTGGAAAGTTGCACCAAATGCAGATGTGAGAGCTGCGTCCAGAGGCTCGCGCCTCTTTTTCAAAAAGTGGCGTCCTCCTTCATTCCAAGTTAGAAGACCCTTCGCGTCTCTTGGATGACTCAAAGTTGCTCCGCGTCTCTCGGACAACTTAAGGTTGCGTCCATCAACAAAAGGGACTCATTCTGGGGGTCTCAGTGGAAAAGCACATAAAGCTGCGTCCCGAAGCTTACATCTTCAGCAGAGAAGGCCTATCACCTTCACAAGTGCCTTGGAGCTGCGTCTACATGAATGATGATGGGTCTTGTACCGAGTCTCAGCGTCGCGTCCTTGACTGCGTCAACTTTAAGGGGGCATAAGACCACATTCTTAATGTATCCTGAACTCTGCGTCTGGATGAAGTTAAGGATTGCGGCCAGTGAATCACACTCAAAGCTGCGTCCTTCGCGTCCGCTTGAACCGCGTCTTCACTGGCAGGTCAGAATCGCGTGCCTCAGAGCCGCGTCTCTTTTTATGAATCGACGCTGCGTTTCATCAAAAGAACTTAGTTTTACCTAAGTTCAGTATTCAGTAAGTAAGGGAGCACAACCAAAATCTGTGATTGAGAGGTTGGATTCATCTACAGCGGGGCAATGAAGATGGAACAAAAGTTTCAACGACTTTTATTATTCAAAAATGATAAAAGTAGATACAAACACTCTTGGTAAATAGAGTGTCCTTTTCTTTACAAGGAAAAAAAAGAAGGCTAAAAGTCTTGGTTCGCCAAAGAACGGATTTGTTCTCTAAGGCGATGTATCTCATGTTGGCGCGCCTTCTCAACCTCCATAAGAGCTTGGACCCGCAACTCCTCCTCAGATAAGAACTTCTTCGTAGCCAGCTATGTTCGTAAGGACTCCAACATGGAGGAGTGAATGGAGAGGCTTTCTTCAATCTGCATCTTGACAGCCTCCAGCCCTTCCAGCTTCTTCCTGGTAGTGGCAAGCTTCTGCTCATTGATTGCAATCAAGGCTTCTGCTTTGGCTATGGTAGCCCGAGCACTGATGATGACCTGCTCCGCGCTCTACATGACGAGTTCAGATTCCCTTGAATCGCCAATCAGTGTTTGATGGTCCGCCTGGAAATGTTGGAGATGGTGGGTCTCTTCGGCTATTTGTTCCTCCATCTCCTTCCGCTCCTGTTCTTGAGCAGCGAGAAGCCTAGTCAAGGTTGCCTGGGCCTCGTGAACTGAACCGGCGTCCTCCAAAGACTTAAGCTCCTTCATATCACTCCCCAACTGCTCCACCAACAGCAGACACGCCCTAGCCTGTGAAGGACCTCCAGTATGACCGATGTTTTCGAACAAATTCTCAAGAAGCATTCGGGCAAACTCGAAAGAACTGCCCCCAGAGAGGATGAGATCATTACACGATCGCATGGAAGCAAAGAACTGCTGCACCATTTGACGTGTCAGTTCTTCCATGATATCTCTGGCCGAGGAGAATTTCGCTGATGTGCCCCAGATCCCCTCCCATCACTGGGCGAGGGATGGGAATCAACTCATCCTGTGCAGGAGTAGGATCAACAATAGGCGCGACAGAAGCTGAGATGGTCGCCGACACTTCCGGGGCGGTTGCCGTCATAGCAGCCTCCACGGCGACGGAAGTAGCAGCGAGCTTGGCTTCTCCAGAACCCTCAGTCGAGGGTTGAATTGTACTACCTGCGGGCTCAACGCTGGCTGCCTCTACTGAGCCGATCTGACTGCTAAGTCCTCTACCTGAGCTTCCTCAGTACCCTCTGCAAATTACAAGAATATCAGCTACGACAGTAAAAGGAAATATTCAAAATATCAATATTTCCTTACCTAGCTGAGGGCCCAAAGATGGCGAGTTCTTAGGCGAATCCTGCAGGGTGGAGGTCTCCCTGACTTCGATGATTGCCCTCTCTTGAGGCATCCCAGTAATAGGAGCCTCAACTCTCTCCTGCTGGGCCAGCTCCTGTATCATCTCCTCGATCTGGGAGGAAGTAGCGGCCCCGCTAACCACGACCAGCCCTGCGATATGAAGCCAAATGAAAAGAAAACGTCAAAATCATTTTCCTAGTTAAAAGGATGAGTTAAGCAAAAGGAGTACCTTCAACAGCTTCAGCAGGAATAACTGCCGCTGGTGGTGACGCTGTCACCGGCTCACACCCATATATTTCCTCCTCCAAGATGTGTGAGAATTTACTCGGATCAGGAGGAGCGGGTTCATCGCCGAAGTCGACCTCATCGCCTGAATCATACCCTTCTTCTTCAGACGAAGAAGACGATAGTGCAACGCGAGAAGCCTCGGCAACCGGGGCCTTGCCACCAAATACCCCAGTGGTAGGGCTGGGGTCAACTACCCGAGGACTGGGGATTAATACACTAGGGGACCCAGGCTGTTGTGCCTCATCCCTCCTCTCATGAACTGAGGAAGACACAGGCTGAGTTGAGACCCCTGGAATCTCAACATCACCTCTGCTCATTATGTCGACTTCAAGCTGCTCAGCCTTGTCAGCGGCGGTGGGTTTGTCAGCGAACTCCCCTTCCTCTAAAATCTTGGGGCCCCTGCTGCGCAACCCACGGGTACGGACTAAGGAGGCGTCATCCTCATCTTCTGTTTCTTCCCTCTGTTCCTCAACACCAGAAGGGATATCTTCGTACGGGGAAACTGCGGCCGCCAAGTCTCTCCGGACCTTCTGGGGGCAGGCTCAACAGTGGAAGTAGAGCCTTGAGGACGCTTACGCGCCACCTGTCGACCCTTTGCCGCTCGCGGCTCCTCCCTTGATACCCTTCTGGTCTTCTTCAGAGCCTTTCGATACTCCTCAACGCCTCGTGAGCGTTTGTTGGACCCCAACTTTGCTTTGTAAGATGCATTGATACTCTCGATGCATGAGTACTCCAGAGCAAAGTCAGGCGTTTGGTTGGCCTAGAAGTACCAGGTACAGAAGCTAAGGCTTGTACAGCCTTTCAGTTCCTTGGGGGGCAGATGAAAAGCGCTTCTGTCCCTCCGGCCACACTATAATACCAAGCCCGAGCACCTTCAAACAAGTTCCCACTGAAGGCGAGTCGAGCATTGGGTTACCGACATACAATTGATCATAGCCGAACTGTCGGGCGAAGCGATTCGGCATGTACGGCTCGATCGTGCACGAATTCCCTTGTCGGAAAAGCACATACCCAGGCCGAATATTGACCAACCACCAGAAAACTCCCGATGACAGCCTCGTGAAGTCATCTGGGCCCACGAAGTCAGCAAGTTTATCCTCGAAAGATGCACCAGCAATCTCGGGAAGCAGCGATTGAGCTGGTAGTTCAAAGCAGTTAGAATGCACCTCCGAATGAAATACATATAAGTATTACACCAGCTTGAACCCTCCAACCGCTGTACGAAAGGGGTAAACCCCTCACTCCAAGACACCGGCTGAAGGAATACCTAGAGGGGGGGTGAATAGGTGTTATTGCTAATCTAGAACTAAATGCAAGACTAAGTGCGCTAAATGCGGAAGCTAATGCAAATTTTTCAAACACACTTAGTACAATCAACAAGTGTAGCCGAATTCCCCGTGAAGGGCGCTGGACTAACTCCTCTTGATTCCCCTTGAATGGGTTGAGGTGCTATGTGAAGCTCTTGTTGATTAAATACAAGTGAGGCACACACACAAGCAAGCCAAGCATATAAGGATGAACAATATAAAAGATGCAAGGCAACACAAGCAAATAGATATGATATGGCAATGTGAATTAATGCAAGGCACAACACAAATGCAAGCAAGTATGATATGAAAGATGAATAATGCTTTGCACAAAAGTAAAGAGAGAGAGTGGAGAGACAAGTGGATCAAACGCTAACAATAAGATTTGTTTCGAGGTTCGAGCACCCAACTCTACATCCCCGCCTACACCACCGTGTAGGATTTCCAATCCACTATAACGTCCACCGAGGACTCCCATTGAGGGAACCTTCACCGAGAAGGATTTTTACAACAAGGGAGTACCGAACTCCTCTCTCAAACAACCACCTCACAACCGAGGGGTAGGCCCGTAGCCAATACAACAACAACAACCAATCACCTCTACCGAAGAGGGATATACAAACCAACTCCACCTCTCACTAGAGGGAGCAAACTAATCACCCGATCACCTCTACCGAAGAGGGATACACAATGAATAAGGGTGTTTACAACAAGTGGTTCCAAGACCACAAACAATCTCTCTTTTCTTTCCTCTTTTCTTTTTCCACAAAAACAAGATCCTAATAGATTAGGAGAGGTGATAGCTCAAGTGTGGAAACAAAGTGTTTTTGGAAACAAGCAACAAAGAAAATACTTGGGAAAATTCTTGTAAAAGATAGAGAATGAAAACCAATACAAATATCCCAAATTCCTATTTTCTTTGATTTTCCAAAACCCAAAACAATAAAGATGAAATCTTTTTAGCACAAAACTATTTTGAAAACTTGTTTAAACACTAGAAAACACTGAAATTTTTCTTCTTGAAACCTTGGCCAAAAATCCAAAGAGATGGGGTTTATATAGGCCCAATACAAAACTAGCCGTTAGAGCTGAGCTGGCAGCTCTGACAGGCAGCGGTCGACCGGCCCGGTCGACCGCCAACGGTCAGAAATGTGACCGTTGCAGCCACGGTCGACCGGCCCGGTCGACCCAAACAAACAGAGAGCACTGCTCTCAGTCCGGTCGACCCGTACGGTCGACCGTCCCAGGGTTTCCAAACGTGCACAGATTTGTGCACGTCGGTCGACCGGCCCGGTCAACCGACTTCAGTCAAGTCGACTAGGTCAGTTGACTTAGTCGACTGATTGAAGCCTGGACTGAAAACTGGGTTAGAAAACTTTGTAAAATATTTTTCTAAAAATCTTTTAACACTTCTAAAAATCCACAAAACTTGTTTTATCATTTTATATTAAAATACAAACAAGTGATAAAAATTCCAAGACATATATCAATCATATCAATTCATTTTCGAGTCTTGCAAATTTTATCAAAGACAAACACTTGTATTTTTATCAAACTTGATTTTTCTAAAACATGAATAGGATAGTCAAAATAAGTTTATCTAGCAAGTGTAAGCATGTATGTATATTTAGAACATATCTAATATACATAGAAATAAAGTAAACTTGTTTTGATCTACTATTCATGAAAACCAAAATCCAAATCATGAAACGTGTGTGTATTGTGCACTTGAGCATATCAACTATACTAAGCTTTACAAATGGATCTAAAACACACTATCTAAACTATAGATACCTAAGTCTTCTTGATGATCTTCATCTTCAAGTAGACTTGCTCCAAAACTCCATCCAAGGGCTAGGCAATGTGTGATCTTGAAGCTTTGGCCCTGGAATCATCATGAAAAGCTTCTAAACTCCTTGTTGAAGCTAATCACCAACTAATATCTTGGTTAATGATCTGAAACTTAAACAACACAAGATTATTAGTAAACATAACTACATGAGTTAATCATCATCAAAACTAGGGTGGAAGGCCTTTGGGCCAACAATCTCCCCTTTTTGATGATGACAAAACTCATGGAGTTATATATGCATGGATTAAAGTTAAGCTTCAAAGAAGCTCCCCCTTAATTCATGCATAAACAAATAAACAATGATATGCAATGAATGTACATAAAGATTGTATGCATCTATATGCATAAAACACATAAACATATTCTAGAAGCTCTAGTTTTACCAATTAAATTAATAAAGCATTAACACAAAAACACTAGATGCTCTAGATACCAATAAAACATCAATAAAACTTAATATATGCAAAACATAAGTATGCATATATAAAATACTTATAAAACACACATTATTCTCCCCCTTTTTGTCAATCATCAACAAAAGGGTAAACAATCAAAACAATAAATGAGGGGTAAAAATCTTTCTCCCCCTTTTTGTCAATCAAACAATAAAATAATGTTCTCCCCCTTTTTGTCAAAAAAAACAAAAACAAGGTCAATAAGGGGTGACTATAAAAACATGATATCAATTGAAAATATGTCAATGAAGCATCTTGATACCAATTAAAAGTAAACAAAAATCTTAGATACCATTGAAGGTAAACAAAAATCAATAAAAGTTATATGTGGAAGAGATGTTAAGCTCTCCTTGCATATAGTCAACATAAATCAAAACTTTTGTATTTTTCTTTAATCAAAAATTTTTAGATACCAATTTAAAACATAAGACATTTTGATATCAAAACATAGTATTTTTCTTTTTAAGCCAAATAAACAATTGAGGTGACTATTTTTTATCATAAAGTAAGGGACTGGAAATACAAGTACCAATTGAAATATGAAAAGCGAATTTTCTCCCCCTTTATGAAATACCAACAAAAACTATGCTTAGGCTTGAAATAAGATACCAATTGAAAACTAAATCAATTGAAGTAAAGTTGAAGTTCAAGCACTAGCATAAAAACAAGATTTGTGCTTTAAAGATATAGGGATATAATAAGCACAAATAAAACAAGTATATGTGTATGAAATAGAATGAGAACCAATCACTAATAGATGATACCAACTGAAAATATACATACACAATAAACATATGAGTATACAAAAAGGATCAAAATGATACCAATTGAAAGAGTTCAATGATACCAATTGACATAACAATAAATTCAAGTGTATAACTCATAACCTAATCCCCCATCTCATGCACAAGTTTAAAATGATTTTCAATATAAGGCATACATGAACATGATCTCCCATCCATCCTCCCATAGATGGTAGGGGTTTTCAAAAAAGATTTGAAAAGTAAGATTTGTTTGAAAATCTCTACATACGAAGAATACGAACTAGTTAAATGGAAAATCATTTAAACTAGTACGAAATCCTTCAAGCAAGGAATAAAACAAAAATTATTTTCATAAAACACATGTAATCACATAGCACTTGAAAACACTCAATATTCAATTAAGTCCATACATGCTCATGAAAACATACTCATGAGAAATATTAAAAAAAATGGTGAGTGTACAAGTGATGTGTGACATGGCATTATAAAATTTTCAATTAAGCTCAAAATTCCTTGAAACAAGAAAGTCATCAAAATTATTTAATCTTCAAGGTGTATGTATGTCTTATACAAACTAAAGCATACATTCATATCCAAAACACAACGAGTCCACAAAATATATGCATTAAGGTACGTGGCTCAAAAGGATATTCATGTATATATAATATTTGGATAAAGTAGACATATACATGAAGTTAAACAAATACACAAAATCAAGAAAAATTAAATCTTCATCAAAACAAATTTCATTTCAAGGTATATGTATGAATTGTCAACACAATAAGTATACATACATATCCCTAAACACAATGAGTCCATATATATAGATTAGTATGAAAGGCAAATGACTCAAGGGGTATACATGTATATCTCATAGTTTGGCAATAATACACATATACATGAAGTAAAAACTCATAAGACAAATCCAAAAAAATGAATACAAGTCTAAAATGTATGAATCATCAAAACTAGATTATACTAGCACATCTAATGTGTTCAAATAAGCATTAAGTACAAACAAATATAAAGATTTATTTGTGGCCCACTATATGTACAAATATAAGTCCTAGTCTTAATGAAAACTAACACTCAAACATATATTCAAAACATGAAGCATCAAAAACAAATATAAAATCATCATGATAAAACTAAAACATGATTACTATGTAAATTCACATGTATTAGATTCATGATGTACATTATAGCTTAAACAAAAGTAAGAACACTAAGTATGGGTTCATATAAGCATGTGTGTCTCAAATACTATACATGTATGTCAAGGATCTAATAAATATGGTATTTACATACTAATCCATAGACAATGAAACATGCTATAAAATAATAAAATGAAGAGCATGTAAACAATAAATGGGAGTAAAGGATTGTTACCAAAACCGAAGAAGCAACTTTCCTTGTCTCCAAAACATGGTGGTCATCTCCACCAAACCTTCCCTTGAAAGTGATGCATCCAATTGATTTCCTTTAAGTACGGAACGCATCCACTCCAAGGTGCCGCTACTCTCACGTCATGTGAGAGCCCACACCTACATTAAACAAAGGAGGGGTGGTCTTGGTACCCATACTCTTTTGGGTCCATGGGGGTTAGTCCCTTCTCTAACCCAAACAAACTTCTTTGCTAAATTATCAACATGTAATCGATCAAAACAAAATTTAGCAAGGTGGCCCTTACGTCCACAATGTGTACATGTGTACACATGAGCATACATGTGTTGATGGGTGTGTCCGTGAGAAGCATGTGTATGCCGTGGAGGGTATGCATGCATAAAAGTTGGAACTTGTTTTCTTTCGAACCAAGGATTCCAAACGAGTGTGGTTCATGACACATTGGCTCATAGTGGAGCCCAAACAATCAACCTTCTTCTTAACATGGATATCTCATTGTTAATTAAAGAAGAGGTGGCACATGTAATAGGTGATCTAGGTGAAACTACCCTAGCATGACAAACATGAGAAACAATATCATTTTTCAAAGATTTATTTTTACTTAAACAAATTTCTAATTCTTTTGAAATAAAATCTATTTCATTTTTCAAAACATCATTTTCTTTTAAAAACAAATCAACTTTTGAAGACAAGTTTTCATTTTTCTTCAAAAGTGTTTCACAATCATTTTTATTTTTCAAAAATTTATTTTCTTTAAGTGCAAGATCAAGTTGAGATTTTAATGAATTCCTTTCATCCAAAATCTCATCTTTCTCTTGCAAAACACAATCAAGTCTAGAATGCAAACATTTATTTTCTTTTTCAAGACCTAGACTTTTCTTTTCAAAATTTTATATTTTCAATCAATTTTTCACAAACAATAGAAAGTTCTTCACTCAAAGTATGGGGATCAATATAATCATTTGAAGAACTAGCATCATCATCATCATCTAAGTGGGTTTCCGAGTGTACCTCAAGGGAGTCATTCCCTTGGATCATTAAGCATTGAGATTCGGATTCTCCACTAGACTCCTCTTCATGGATTTGTACTTGAAGCTCGGAGGTGTTGGTTGTTGTCAATGAATTCCACACTGCAAAGGCGGAATCAATGTTAGAAACACGTAAAAGATAATCTTTAGATAATGTGCTTCTAATGGCCTCAAGGGCTTGTGCATTGGCCCCTATATGAATGCGATTTCCAAGATAGCATTTCTTGGTAGCCGCAAGGAAAACATGTAAGCCTAGGGTTTGGAGGTATATGGACATCCTAGTCTTCCAAACAAGAATGTTGGAAGCATCATACATAGGTGGGGTCATGAAGTCCATGGTAAAAACTATATAAGTGTGCAAACAAACAAATGCAAACAATAGATTAGCAAGCAAATGGATCTCACTCCTAGGATGTTAAGCCTAAGTATCAGGAGCACCCGCTTTGATACCAATTGAAGGAACACCTAGAGGGGGGTGAATAGGTGTTATTGCTAATCTAGAACTAAATGCAAGACTAAGTGCGCTAAATGCGGAAGCTAATGCAAATTTTGCAAACACACTTAGTACAATCAACAAGTGTAGCCGAATTCCCCGTGAAGGGCTCTGGACTAACTCCTCTTGATTCCCCTTGAATGGGTTGAGGTGCTATGTGAAGCTCTTGTTGATTAAGTACAAGTGAGGCACACACACAAGCAAGCCAAGCATATAAGGATGAACAATATAAAAGATGCAAGGCAACACAAGCAAATAGATATGATATGGAAATGTGAATTAATGCAAGGCACAACACAAATGCAAGCAAGTATGATATGAAAGATGAATATGCTTTGCACAAAAGTAAAGAGAGAGAGTGGAGAGACAAGTGGATCAAACGCTAACAACAAGATTTGTTTCGAGGTTCGAGCACCCAGCTCTACATCCCCGCCTACACCACCATGTAGGATTTCCAATCCACTATAACGTCCATCGAGGACTCCCACCGAGGGAACCTTCACCGAGAAGGATTTTTACAATAAGGGAGTACCGAACTCCTCTCTCAAACAACCACCTCACAACCGAGGGGTAGGCCCGTAGCCAATACAACAACAATAACCAATCACCTCTACCGAAGAGGGATATACAAACCAACTCCACCTCTCACTAGAAGGAGCAAACCAATCACCCGATCACCTCTACCGAAGAGGGATACACAATGAATAAGGGTGTTTACAACAAGTGATTTCAAGACCACAAACAATCTCTCTTTTCTTTCCTCTTTTCTTTTTTCACAAAACAAGATCCTAACAGATTAGGATAGGTGATAGCTCAAGTGTGGAAACAAAGTGTTTTTGGAAACATGCAACAAAGAAAATACTTGGGAAAATTCTTGTAAAAGATAGAGAATGAAAACCAATACAAATATCCCAAATTCCTATTTTCTTTGATTTTCCAAAAACCCAAAACAATAAATATGAAATCTTTTTAGCACAAAAACTATTTTGAAAACTTGTTTAAACACTAGAGAAACACTGAAATTTTTCTTCTTGAAAACCTTGGCCAAAAACCCAAAGAGATGGGGTTTATATAGGCCCAATACAAAACTAGCCGTTAGAGCTGAGCTGGCAGCTCTGACAGCAGCGGTCGACCGGCCCGGTCGACCGCCAACGGTCAGAAATGTGACCGTTGCAGCGACGGTCAACCGGCCCGATCGACCCAAACAAACAGAGAGCACTGCTCTCAGTCCGGTCGACCCGTACGGTCGACCGTCCCAGGGTTTCCAAACGTGCACAGATTTGTGCACGTCGGTCGACCGGCCCGGTCGACCGACTTCAGTCAAGTCGACTAGGTCAGTTGACTTAGTCGACTGATTGAAGCCTGGACTGAAAACTGGGTTAGAAAACTTTGTAAAATATTTTTCTAAAAATCTTTTAACACTTCTAAAAATCCACAAAACTTGTTTTATCATTTTATATTAAAATACAAACAAGTGATAAAAATTCCAAGACATATATCAATCATATCAATTCATTTTCGAGTCTTGCAAATTTTATCAAAGACAAATACTTGTATTTTTATCAAACTTGATTTTTCTAAAACATGAATAGGATAGTCAAAATAAGTTTATCTAGCAAGTCTAAGCATGTATGTATATTTAGAACATATCTAATATACATAGAAATAAAGTAAACTTGTTTTGATCTACTATTCATGAAAACCAAAATCCAAATCATGAAACGTGTGTGTAATGTGCACTTAAGCATATCAACTATACTAAGCTTTACAAATGGATCTAAAACACACTATCTAAACTATGGATACCTAAGTCTTCTTGATGATCTTCATCTTCAAGTAGACTTGCTCCAAAACTCCATCCAAGGGCTAGGCAATGTGTGATCTTGAAGCTTTGGCCCTGGAATCATCATGAAAAGCTTCTAAACTCCTTGTTGAAGCTAATCACCAACTAATATCTTGATTAATGATCTGAAACTTAAACAACACAAGATTATTAGTAAACATAACTACATGAGTTAATCATCATCAAAACTAGGGTGGAAGGCCTTTGGGCCAACACCGGCGTCATCAGGGAGGGACAGTGCATAACGTACCAAGCCATTAGGTACGTGTAGGGAAGTTCAACCCGAGGGTTGGGACGTTTTACCGTCGGTCTCCCCTCTGAGTCAACAATCGGCTCACCCTGGGAGTCGACAACCTTCTCTACCCTGCACAGACTTTGAGTTAAGGCCCGCAACCTGCTTTGAATACCGGCCGCCATGGCCGGGAGGAGGGCTATGGGCCTACCATAAGCCAGGAGCACCGCCGGGTACACTACGTCGGCAACAATCACTTCATGTGGCAGTGTCGGCACCACACAACGCTTCAACCACAACATTAAGAAGCCCGCCAGCAGTGCTCGATTGGAGATAGGGGTCCGGGCCTGATGATGGAAACTTTCAAAAACCGTGTCGGGTTCGAAAGTATCCTCGTTCGACTCCGTGGTGTAGGAGTCTACAGAAGCCTGAATCCTATCGGCAATCTCCTCGTCGGAGCTGGGAGCCAGTCGGTCACTGGATGGTCTTTCTGATTAACGCCATTAAACAAATAGCTTGCCCAAGACTGACTCCCCTCACCCTCCAAGAGGTTATCTGGCTGCAAATGTGGAAGTGACACTACACCTCCCAATAAGTCTCGTACACTCGAGGAGATGCTTTCTTCAAAAGGTGAAGCTCCTCAGTGGTCGGGACGTATTCCTCATAGGGAGAGTCCCCTATTACCAGCCCCGAGACTTCGTACAACTCGTGCAGGGCAAGACCCATCTCTCCGACCGGAGTGAAGAATGTCCCCGTCAGAGGATTGTAACGCTCCAGGACCCCAAAGAAGTTTTGAGAACTTGGTGGAATGCCATACTGCACGGCCCTGACTGCCTGGTACAATTCCACATGCTCTAACAGGCCTCCAAGATCGGCGAGGACGAAGCTCACCATCTTGCCCCACCAATACTTCTCAGTGGAATGGATCCACCCGGGCGAACGGAAGTCAACCGGAAAATCACCCCCCACTTTCATGAATGCGTTGAGGAAGGTGGTGCCGAGTTTAGGAGTCTCTCCTACTGGGTGATCGGTCCTCAACAGCCCGGGAAACAGGCCGAAAACCTCCTTATCATGACCAGCATGATATACCTTCTTGGAGCCTAAGTTGCCGAGAGTAACCTCAGGGACGGGTCGGGAAAGCTCCCATGTCATTTTTCGAGGGACGGACATGTGCTGGAGATAAGATAGTGGGTACATCCTCTCCATGTTCGGAAGGAAGAATCTTCTATCCCCTATCTGACGAAGCCATTTATAATCTCCGTCATGCAAAGAATAGCCGCCCTCGCTAATATGGTCTCCAAAGAAGAAAGCAGGCTTCTCCATCAGAGCGCGAGCATTCGTTGTGAATGCCGCGTCAGTCATAAGCTCCCGAAAGGTTGCCGCGTCAACATTGGCGAGCTTCTCCCTTCGCTCCTTCGACTTGTCGGCAGTCACAAGAGCAGTCCTTTGCAGCACAAAGGTTAAATCACGGTCAGCACCACCTACGTGCCCGAAGTGGCGCCTCTTGGAGAGTGGGCTGGAAGAGTGTCGCACTGCATAAGAAAATGACACTTGATTAGAAGTCTAAACGAAAATGATTAAGTGTCTATAATTCAGACGCAGAAGAGATACTGGACGCAGAAATTATCAAAATCCGCGTCCAGTCCTGAGGATCCGCGTCCAGACCTGAGGACCATGAGGCCAGCAGGGAGTCTGCGTTTTCAAAATCCAAGACTTATGAAAAATATCTAAGTACTTGGACTCGGTGCAAGATTCATAAAAACCAGCGTCTGATGTCACAGAACGCAAGAATCAAGTCTGCATACGAATCTTTCACAATTAGAAACATTCTAAGTAATGACTCCGGAACGCAAGGCTTACTGGCGCCCTATGTTCAACAAACAAGTACATCCTCAAGCGGATAAAAGCGATAGGGTCATCAAACCCCGCGCCTTGTTTGTTAACTCAAAGACCGTGTCTGAGAATCAAGCACGATTTCGAATCCACGTTGGCGATTCTCCTTCAAAGAAGGGATTTTTAGGGTTATAAGAACTCCATAAACCCCTCTAATGGTGAAGATCAAGCCTGATGGCGTTATACCTGAGATAGGGGCTTCCTGCATGGAGGAACCACCCCTTTGGGCCTCAGTGACGACCGCCTTCGACGATGAAGCAGTTCGCTTGGCCTTGGGTGCCATTGCGAAGCAAGAATCTAATGCTAGAAGGAAGAGAAGGGAACAAAGAGAACTTCTTTCTCAAAACCCTAACAGATGCAAGCGAAGACGAAAGAGAGATTGATAATGACTCTCTCAATGACTGTCGCCCTTTATAGGCACGGTGATTCGCAAAGATACGCGGCGCTTGGCTCGACGCCGAATCACTGCCTGACGCGTGGACAGTGCATTTAATGCAGCGTGAAGTTCGCACGCCAAAAAGAAAGTATCCCGTCGGCTCCACAGGACACGTGGCAATGCACTCATGGCATGGCACGGATTCGCACCCAACAGCCACGCCCCTTCAATGGACGCATCCCTTCAGCTAGGCCATTGTTGCGTCCAACAAGTCGCGTCTTTACTCCAAAAAGATGCGTCTCTCCAAAAGTTCGCATCCTTCCAATCAGCCTAAGAATCGTGTCTGAACAACAGTCGCGTTTTCATTCCAAAAGATGCAGCCCTATGAAAGTCGCAACTTTAAAGCTGGCGTTCACTCCTCGCTTCTGCAGAACAGATAGTACACTGGCACAAGCAGACGACCGTCGACTCTTGGCTTTAAAGTGCATCCACGACAGACTTAAAGCAATCGGGGAGGTTTAGACTGTGCATCTAGGCACTCAACACGATCAACTTTGGTGGCTTCAAAGAGTTTCACAGTACACTCACGAAGACCATACTCTAGACAAGATCAAACCCAGAGCATTGACAATCCAGTCATAAGGGTGAGCTCAGCTAAAGTCCAAAGTATTTCGAAATCCGTCCCACTTAACTGCGGAATATTGAAAACTTTGGAGGGGGTTCTGTAGGCTGTCTAAAAATCACTAAAAGACAAGCCATTAAAAAAGTAGAATTCCAAGTTCTAGACGCGAGGCTCGACAGCCGCGTCTCAGCCAACACAGCAGCATCAAGGAGCGAAGGTCGAACTTGCGTCCAGCCCACCAAGGCGCGAGGGTCAAAACCCGCGTCTCAGCAGCATCAAGGCGCGAGGCTCAACAGCCGCGTCTCAGCCACACCAAGGCGCGTAGGTCAAAACCCGCGTCTCAACAGCTCTAAGGCGCGTGGGCTGACACCCGCATCTCAGTTGTAACCGTCCCAGTTTCGGGGCCAATCACGGCCCACATAACGAGAAAAGTTAGCCCCCATTATGGAGTGTTTTTAGGAGGCACATACGCCCCTGAAACCCCTATAAATAGCCCCGTCGCTATTTGAGAAGAGAGAGAATTTTCGGACGAATTGAAGAGAGGGTATTGACAGTCGAATTTTCGGTCAGAGGACTTCTAGAAGAAAAGAGCTCTGAGAGAAAAGAGAGAGAGTTAAACCCTTCAGAGAACTTGCTGTATTCAAGTTGCTCTTTGCCTACCTTCTCTTTGAGAGTTTTGGTAGACAGAGCTGAGTTACTCCATCTACCATCTGAAGAGGAGATCCCTGGAAGGTCTCGACGGTCACCCGGTCAACGGAGAACAAGATTCACTCTCCATCGCCACTTGAAGAACCCAGCCTTAAACAAAGGGAGGATTCAAGACTCGACATCCTCCCTCCCTTGTAATCGGAAGACCGATCTGTTGTAATCTTCTATCCAATCAAAAGAATTTTACAATCGAATCCTCCTTTTCTGACTCATACAATGATCATATAAACAACAAAAAATGCTACAAATAATGAACATGAAAAGCATGCATAAATAAATAAGGAGTAAGAGACCGTTACCAAAACCTATGAGGCAACTTCTCCTTGTCTCCAAAACATGGTGGTCTTCCCACCAAACCTTCCCTTGAAAGTGATGCATCCAAATAGTCTCCTTTAAGCTCGAAACGCATCCACTCCAAGGTACCATAACTCTCACGTCATGCGAGAGCCCACACCTACATCATAAACAAGAGGGGTGGTCTTTGGTACCCACAACTTTTTGGGTCCATGGGGGTTAGTATCATTCCTAACCCAAACAAATTTATTTGCTAAATTTGAAACATGTATTCTATAATAACAAAATTTAGCAAGGTGGCCCTTACGTCCACAATGTGTACAAGTGTACACATGAGCATACAAGTGATGATGGTGTCCGTGAGGAGCATGTGTATGCCGTGGGGGGTGTGCATGAAAAGATGGAACTTGTTTCTTTCGAAACAAAGATTCCAAACGTGTATGGCTCTTGGCACATTGGCTCAAGGTGGAGCCCAAACAATCAACACTCTTCTTAAGCAAGGATATATCATGTTCAATTAAAGAAGAAGTGTGGCATGCAATAGGTGAAGTGTGTGATACTACCCTAGCATGGCAAACATAAGAATCAATTTTATTTTGTAAAACAATATTTTTCTTTAAACAAACTTCTAAATCCTTTGAAATAGAAATAATTTTGTTTTTCAAAGAAATATTTTCTTTTACTACAAAATCAACTTTTGAAGACAAGTTTTCATTTTTCTTCAAAATTGTTTCACAATCATTTTTATTTTTCAAAATTTATTTTCTTTTAAGGCAAGATCAAGTTGAGATCTTAATAAATCCCTTTCATTTGAAATTTCAACCTTCTCTTGCAAAACAATGTCAAGTCTAGAAATCAAATTTTTATTATCATTGTTAAGGCCTAGACTTTTCTTTTTCAAAATGTTATATTTTTCTATTAATTTTTCACAAACAATGGAAGTTCTTCATTCAAAGCATGGGCATCAATATATTCATTACATGAAGAACTAGAATCAAAACTATCTAGTTGAGTTTTCAATTGTACCTCAAGGGAGTCATTCCCTTGGATCATGACGCATTGTGAGTCAGATTTTCCACTAGATTCCTCCGGTTGGATTGGCAATTGAAGCTTGGAGGTGGTGGTGGTTGTCAACTTGTTCCACACTGCAAAGGCGGAATCAAGATTAGAAACATGCATAAGATATTCTTTAGGAAGTGTGCTTCTAATAGTCTCAAGGGCTTGTGCATTGGCCCCTATATGCTTCTATCACTAAGGTAGGATTCCTTGCTAATGGCAAGGTGAACCTTATATCCTAGGGTTTGTAAATAGATGGACATCTTAGTCTTCCAAACAATAATGTTGGAAGGTCAAACATAGGTGGGGTCATGAAGTCCATGGGTCCAAACTATATGTGTGCAAACAAGCAAATGCAAATGGTAGACTAGCAAACAAGGATCTCACTCCTAAGATGTTAAGCCTAAGTATCAGGAGCGTAGGCTCTGATACCAATTGAAAAACACCTAGAGGGGGGTGAATAGGTGTAAATGCTAATGTAGAAACTAAATGCGGAAGCTAAAAACTATTTTGCACAAACTTAATACAACCAACAAGTGTAGCCGAATTTCCCGTGAAGGGCTCTGGACTAACTCCTCTTGATTCCCCTAGATAAGGGTTGAGGTGCTATATGAAGCTCTTGTGGTTAAGTATAAGTGAGGCACACACAAACAAGCCAAGCATATAAGAATGAGCAATATGAAATAATGCAAGGTAACACAAGCAATATGAATGATATGAATGAAGAATGATGCTTTGCACAAATAAAAGAGAGAGGGTTTAGAGGCAATGGATCAAACACAAACACAATGATATGTTCCGAGGTTCGAGCCCCTAGCTCTACGTCCCCGCCTTCACTGAGAAGGATTTCTAATCCACTATACTCCCACGAGGGAACCTCCACCAAGGAGGATTTGTTACAACAATAGGAGTACCGAACTCCTCTCTCAAACACCACCTTACAACCGAGGGGTAGGCCCGTAGCCAAACAACCACAAACACCTCTACCGAAGAGGGTTACAAGCCAAACTCCACCTCTCACTAGAGAGAGCAAACCACAATCCTCAATCTCTACCAAAGAGGGAGCACCCCACAAGAATAAGGGTTTACAACTAGTGGTTTCTTTCAACCACAAACAATCTCTCTTTTTCCACAAACAAAAGATCCTATAGAATAGGATAGGTGATAGCTCAAGTGTGGAAAACTAGGTGTTTGAAAATCAAGAACTCAAAGAAATAATCTTGGGAAAACTCTTGAAGATAATAGAAATGAAGAACAAACACAAATCTCCCAAAATACTATTTTCTTTGATTTTTCCAAAAACGTAAAACAAATAAGATTGGAAGTTTAAAGCCCAAAAACATTTTTGAAATCTTTTAAAAACACAAGGGAAACAGGAATTTTCTCTTGTAAAACCTTAGCCAAAATCTCAAAGAAATGGGGTTTATATAGGCCAAAACCAGAAACTAGCCGTTAGGCTGATCTGTCAGCCTCACAGGCCTGCGGTCGACCGGCCGGTCGACCGCCAACGGTCCCAAATATGACCGTTGGGGCATCCCGGTTGACCGCCCAGATACAGAGAGCAAAGCTCTCTGGTCCGGTTGACCGACCGGTCGATCGGCCCATGTGTCTGCCAGACGTGCACAAGGCTGTGCACGTCAGTCGATCGGCCCTTGGTTCGGTCGACCGTGCGGTCGGCCGACCTGGCCTGTCAGTCACTGTTCTGGGTCAGAAACTGGGGTTAAAATTATTTCTAATAAATCTTTAAAAACTTCCCCCAAAAATAGTTTACCATTTTGCATTGATATATAAACTTGTGATAAACATTTCAACTCAAATATCAAGCATATGAAACTATTTTTGTGTTTTATCATATTTACCAAAAATCAAAACTTGTATTTTATCAAACTTGGATTTTTCAATAAGGAAATCTGATTTTTCCTAAAACTCATGAATAGACATATCAAAATAAGTTTGTTTAAGATATGAAGCATGTATGTATATTGAACACATCTAATATACATAAAAACCATTTAAACTTGTTTTGATCAAGCTATTCATGAAAACCAATATCCATAAAACGTGTGTGTTATGCACTTGAGCATATCAACTATTCTAAGCTTTACACATGGATCTAAACACACTAAACTAAAATTAGGATACCTAAGTCTTCTTGATGATCTTCAATCTTCAAGCCGACTCGATCCCAAACGTGATCCACCGAGTGCAAAGGTATGATCTTGATACTCGGGCACTGGAATTACCATGAAAAGCTTCTAAACTCCTTGTTGAAGCTAATCACCAACTAATATCTTGCTAAATGATCTGAAATTTAAAATCACAAGATTATTAGTAAACATAACTACATGAGTTAATCCTCATCAAAACTAGAGAGGAAGGCCTCCGGGCCAACAGATACCACCAAGTTTCTTTTCAAAGGCTAATATGCTCGGATTGCAACCACGGTAAATAGATGACATCTTCTCCTTGAGACAGACATCCCATCGCAGATCACGTCGACCTTTCTGGCAAACCTTCAAATTTGAGCATATTTACCTCTTTTGTCAATGTTGCGGTTATGTTGGCCATCGCATGACCGACTGCGTGCATCAAGTGTAACCCCCAATTCTAAATACATTTATCGCATTACTGGTACACGATACGGTGAAAATACCTAATTTGACCTTCTGATGCCAAACTGGGTTCGTTTCAGTCTCATATAGTAATTCTCAGTATTTTGGATTTTTTATTTTTTGGAATTTTTTTGAATTATTTTGGAAAATCTCTGGAATTTGGTGTCGACCAGTATCGTTGGTCAATTCCGGGATTTTAGTTAACGGATGGGAATGAACTTCAAGAATCCGATTTAGCAGCATTGCTCAGAATAATATTTTCTATTTTGAAAATTTTTGGAAATTTTTCTAAATTAATCAAATTTTAAGCCAATTAAATAATAATATAATATATATTATTTTCTTTTCTCTTCCTTTTTCTTCTTCCTTTTCTTTCTTATTTATTCTACATTTTTCCCCACTGACCCATCTTCTTCTACCACCTCTTCCACTGCCTTCCTCTCTCTTCCCCTCTATAAATCTCTCTCTAACTCTCCTTAACTCTCATATTCTTTCCCTCTTCTACTCTTTCATTCCCACTCTCCTCCAACTCAATCTTTTTCTCTTTCTTTCTCTCTCTTTACCTTTTCTCTTTCTCAGAGCCCAGCGCCGCCATACCCGCGCCGCCGGTGGCCAAAGGCGCCCTCGATCTGGCACCGCCGTAGTCGCCGCTAACTCTGGCACGCTGCCCTACTCCCTCTCTCTCCTTTACTCATTCTCTCTCCCCCTCTCTTGTTTTCCCTCTCCTCTCCACTGCCGGCGGCCTTGACAAGGCGCCGCCGTGCCGTCCAACCCGCCACCACCTCCTTCTCCCTTTTTTTCATCTTCTTCTCTCCCTTCTTCCTCTCCTTCTACATCTCCTCCTCTTGGCCGAGCCTAGCACAGCTCCACCGGTGGTGGCGACCAGGGTTGCCGCCGCCAGACCTGGTGCCGCCGCCGGCCTTGCGCCACCATCGCTGCCCTCTCTCTTCTTCTTTTATTCTCTCTGCCCCTTTTCTCTCTTATTAGATCCCCAAGCAAAACCCGACCCAAACCCAAGACCCAATAACCCAAACCAGTTAACCTAAAACCCAATAACCCATATTCACTTAAGTTATTTGGGTCTAGGTTATTGGATCTGAACCTAACCCAAAAGCCACCCAAACTCGATCCATTATGAAAGGTAATTTTACATAAAACCCCCTGACAATTTAGAATATTTACAATTTAGACCATATTATTATATATCTAACCTATTTATATTGATTTTAGTGTTCGGGCGATATCTTGATCATTCAGAGTCCAATTTGGATAATTCTTGAGCCCTTTCGATCGTACAAAAACGAGCTACATCCTTGTGATAACTATGTAAGTATTTTCTTTTATAAATTATATTTTATCATGTTGCATGAAATTAATTGATTTCTTTAGTTAATAAACGTGATTATCGGTAAATCACTGTAAATATTATTTAACAAATTGTAATTATTGGTAAATCACTGTAATTAGATTATGCATGATTACTCTTTTAACATATTTAATAAAATAATAATTTATTTTATTTCTTGATTTAATATAAAATATAGGTAAATTATCTAAATATCGAGTAGATACTAAACGGTGGATTAAAGACACTCTGGATTAATAACCAATAATTTTAATAAATAAATTAATAAAGAAATTGATAATTTGCAACATGGTTGTGAAGAGTTTAAGAATAAATAACAGTAAATAATTACTATGATATTGATCATGTTAATAATATTGAAATCGTTATAACAAATATTGAAATATTAACAGTTGATCATGTTAACGATACCACTCTGATATTGTCACTGATATATCACTCACGACAACAAATATTGTTATATTGTTATTTCATATTTATGTCACATTACTCTGTGTTGTAATTGCAAATACTGTTATTTTCTGTACTTGTATCACTGTGACACGGATAAACTAATACACTGGACACTATTATTTAATGTTTACACAGATACTCTATTATACTGAACATTGTTATTTCATGTTCTTGCATCATTGGTACACAGATGCACCCAAGTATATACATGACTGTTTCCTGTATCATTAACTATGACATCCCTGTTGCATGGATTCACATGTATGCATGCTCTGATTATTCATGTATTCATGTTACATGGATTATAGTTACTTAAAAATTTTTGTATTATTGTTACAGGAATATTTCTTGAATATAGTACATGATCTTTTTTATATTCCTGATATTGATATGATACTCCTATTACCTGGATATACCGACAATTGACCTAAAATGTGCGAAACTAAGTACCACACAAGATAACGTGTCACACCGCATACGTGGTGCGGGCCACCTCTTGAACCCCATAAGGGTCACCACTAGAATCCTAAGTCTTATGGATCTCGTGCCTCATGTCTCCTGTTATCCTGTTGATGTTATTAACAATATTGTTATTCTATAGTGAATATAATAAATATAACATGGATTGGGAGGGACTTGATGGTTGATTAGGTCTTATCGGGTGAATGTCTTGGATCCATATTAGTCCCACTGCAGGGGATGTGATAGTGTTGGCCACCGTCCGTTATAGCTCACTGAGCTTTATGTTTTCTGCTGCTCTTTTAGCGAAGGGCCTTAGTCTCAGTAGCCAGGGCTCCGTTTAAGGCCATGACCTCGGGTATGCAAGTGGTACACCAATCTGACTAGATCTCCTTGACCTTAAGTTTTCAATTAACATAATAAAACAGTATAAATAATGATGACAACAGAAATGCTTATTATTTGGTCACTCTCTCGTTCGGATCATGATACCCGTATGCCATGCTCGGATGAGTTAGGCTGGAATATGGACTCCGGTATGAACTATCAGTGGTATGAGACACTAGAAGAGATTGATTAAAAATTAGGCTATACTGATTGCTATTATTATATAAATAAAATTCAATGCTTGATACATGTATATTATTATTGTCTATTTATATTGTATATTTCCTGATTTCTGTCCACCACCATGTTACATATATACTTTGCATTTCATGTATTATATGTAGACATATTGTTCCTATATATTCACAAACATTATAACTTGATTTATTTCATGTATAGATGCTCATATTAATCCCTATCATATTTCATGATATTATTAGAATTAACAGTTATTACTGTTCATGTTAGTATTAGTACTAACACATATTACAGTTGTATCATTTTAGAATTAATTTCTATTATTATTAAAGACTAAACACTAAATATGGTATAATTAATACTTGATACATGTTAATAATACAAATTGATTTCAATAGTATATAATCAAATTTTGTATCTTATTACATATTAAAAACATATTAACGTCTATAAGTGCTTTAATGATAGTATAATAATATAACGTTAGTTTATATATATATATATATATATATATATATATATATATATATATATATATATATATATATATATATATATATATATATATATATATATATAACTATTTCTGTTTTGACTTAGTTATTGCTTTAATCATATATTGTATATTATTGTAGAGGTAACATCATTGTAACACGCTTGGTATTAATAATATTATAGTGCTAATATAATAATTGTGTGTATATACACACACACCACCCCAATTGTTAGTATAATTATATTGTATCATTATTATTTAGATATATTATTATGATTGTAATACTATTATAGCATATATTACTGCTTTCCTCATTTTATTACTTACTAAGTCGCTTTCTGACGACCCTGAGGTTGCTTCCTCGAGTTGGAGATCTGAGATTTCGTAGTACCTGATATATCACGGGATATTAGTAGGGGCCACGTCATCTATATTATTTATAGATATTTTATTATTTTATCTTTATTTTCTTATTTATTCTTATTTTCATATTTATCGTGATCACTGACCCCTTTTGCATGTAATCTTGTGCTTATTTTAGCTAAATTTATATTGTGTATATTGTATTTATTTTCATATAATGAGGCTTAACACGTATACATGGGATATTTTCCTTACGAATATGTGTCGCCGACTTTCGTCGCGTCCCCGCTACAGTATATTTTGGGAAGCGGGGCGTGACATCATGATTCCTTGCAACACCCTTCGTCGTCCATAACTCTGTCATAATCCTCCAGATCCAATGTTAAAATGGCAAACTCAGCAAGCGTCTTCTTCGGCCAATGATGATGTAGTGGTTCCCATCCCATGGATCCATGTTCATCGGCGGTGTTAGAACCCTAACAAGCCTCCGGTAAAGATAAAGGATCATGAGCTCTATCAATCCGTTGCCCTCAAAATCTCTAGCTCCTCTTTGAAGGTCACAGGGACTTCTCGATCACACATGTCATCTTGTGATCAGGGCCCATCTTCTTTGAGCCTAGTTCAAAATTCTTTTGAGCCACTTGGCTTAGATGATAATTCCTTAACCGAAGGAGTTTTGGGAGATAGGACTGTGACATGCTCAGTCTCCATCCCATTGGGATGTTGACTCTATGGATCATAGACCCTCCTTTAACAACGTCCAACAAGATTCTGGGCTTCTTTCAAGTGAATCAATTAAAAGATTCAAATCTAATATATAAGTACTATAATTAGCTATCTTTTTTTGGAAAGATTTCACTACAGCACCCTATGTCAAATCATAATTAAGACAAAAACTCAACTTCATAATTTTATTCGCTTCAGCCACCTTTTTTTTAAACCAACCACGTGCACCCACGTGTAAAGCATAGAAGCGCTTCTCAGTGGTGAAAGATGCAAATGCTTCGATGTAATCGCTTCAAAAAAATAGATCGCTTAAAAAATACGGACAGCTAGTATATAGAGAACTGCGAGCATGATCGCAGTCCTTACAAAAAAAAATCATATTTTTTAGGACTGTGACCATGATCGCAGTTGTAGGCTGTCTAAAAATCACTAAGGATAATTCATCAGACGCGAATCTCACTTCAACGCGAAAGTCGCGTTTCAACTAAAATACGGACCTCGCGTCAAAAGGAAAATGCAGACTTTAGACGCTGGTCTGAGTAACTCCGTGTCTTACGTGCGTCTAAGCAACCTCACGTCTTACTTTAAATGCGGGTCTGAGTAACTCTGCGTTCACGCAAGTCTGAGCAACCTCGCTTCTTACTTCAAATGCGGGTCTGAGTAACTCCGCGTCCCACTTCAAGCACAGGTCTGAGAAACTTCACGTTCTGACTAAGGCGTCCGCATCTACAATAAACAATGCGAGGTCTGCGTCCATCATAAGACTCCCACGTTTCTGTTATAACTGATCCCCATTACTGGGTTAATTAACTCCCTACGTAATGGGAGAGTTAATCCCCATTATAGAGGGATTATAGGGGACAATTATACCCCCAACTCCCACTGGATAGCCTGAGGAGCTATGAAGGGGGGAGGACTTTTTAAAGAGGAAGCCAAAGAAGAGAAAAAGAAACTTTGGAGATTGAGAACTGAGAATTCTGAGTTAAAAGTATCTTGCTTTCCTCTTGCTTTTTCAAAAGGAGAAATCGTGGACTCTAAACACTTAGTGTGTTAACAGAGCTCCCTCCTGATTGATTTTTGAGAGCAATTCCAAAGAAAAGCTTGTCATTCAGCTAGTCAACGAAGAACAAGAATTACTCTCCATTACCACACGAACCCAACTTTAAACAAAGAGAACCAGCTATTTTTCCCTCTTTTGTAATTAGAATAATTCCGTTTAATTTTTCATCCACTCAAAAAAATTTATTTTGCGCTATTTTTTCTGACCAAATAAAAGATGGGGATTCCGCTAGGAACTTCATTCTCTACTGAAAAGAAGGCCGCAGCGCAAGCTGACGTCCAGCTTATGAGAAAAATGGTTGAATCCCTCGTCGTTGAATTTGACCAAGGAGAGTCCGAGGAATTCCTTTCCTTAGGCTCCACCAGCCCCAAGACAATACGACAGTATCGCAAAGTCTCTTCTGAGACTCACTCTCGAATGTCTTCGGAGTTTTATCCCAAAGTGACCTACACTTCTGCTTACAATGCAAGCGTTACCACTTCTAATGAGGTTCTAAAAATCTCTTATGCAACCCATGCAGCCCACGTCAACGTCTCTCAGGAGAGCCGCCGGGTTAATACATTGGTACATGATCACAATGATGGTGAAGATAAATCCTGCCATCACTCTCCTCTCTGAACTCTGCAATTCCAGATTGTCAAGGGTTCCCAACAACCCTTGTGACTCAACCAGAATGTTGAATGTCGACGAAGGCGTCATGCTCATCAACAATAGATTAAAAAGTCTGCAAATGTAATCTATTCTGCAGATTCAGAACGCGAGGTTTAGACCCGCATTTCTCTCAAGCAACGTGAGGACCGCGTTTCTGTTTCAAAACGTGAGTCCTGCATCCTTCAACAATGCAAGGTCCACGTCAAACGCGAGACCCGTGTTCTACCTACTCCAAAACGTGAGACCCGCATTCTGCCTATCTCAGAACACGACGCTTGCATTTCTAATTCTAAACGTGAGACTCGCATTCTGAGTCAAACTCAACCAATGCTGGAGATCCACGTTTCAACATCGCATGAGGTCCGCGTTTCAATAAAACAACCCAAGACCCGCATTCAGAATGACATGTCTTCATGACATAAGAAGCCAAAATGTCCTCACCCCAAAGGGTTGGACGCTATTTCCCCAGATATCCCCACAACGGACCTAAAGGACTACTTAACAAGGAAAAGGAGTGTTCATCAAATCACTCCTCAATGTAACTACGAGCGGCTCATCTCAACGGTACTTTCTAATTGCCATTAGGCTTTCAGATAAACAAGCCCTCAGTTTTTAGCCGGTTGTCATCATCTTCAAACTCAGCCAAGAGACGATGATCCCAGAAGAAAAAATCATTATCTGACATTGAGTACCTAGAAGTGACTGCAAAAATGGTGGGGCCGAGTTCCACACCAAGCAAGTCCAAAGGGAAGCAACTGGCTGTCAGTTCAGAGGAGTCGAATGTTGACTGATCTCTAGGTTTTTTATCAAACCTAAAGGGGTATACCGACACACTCGGACCCGCATGGGAACAATTTCTCTATTCGACTACAGACTGTTGGCCAGGAGAATTGAGATGAATGATGAGCACTCCGCCATCATTGAATCCCAGTCTTCGAATTCTAGTTCGGAGATAACCGCCTTTGCTTACATGGCAGGAACTTCCGAGGAAGTGGCTAGGCAATTCGAAGAGCAGGCCTGCGTTCAAAGGGAACAACTCGATATGGTTCGAGCTCAGCAAAAATCTATCGATGCCCTTAAGCAGATGTTGTCACAACTGCTTAAGGAGAAAAAAACCGAAGGGTAAAACTTCTTCCAAAAAGTCTAAGGTAAAAAGGAAGGAAGAGGAGAGCTCATCATCTGCAAACACTGAGAATGAAGAGCATTCCAACTCTGAGCCACCAAAACCTTCATCTGGAGAGAAGGATAGCTCAGAGAACAAAAGCAGTCATTCTAAAAAGATGAGTAAATTGGAGCAACTTCTCGAAGCCCTAGAAAACCAAAGCAACCTTCAAGACGTGAGGATAATCTGGCCCTACCCAGCAGAATGGGATACGACTCCTTACCCTCCCAAGTTCAAGACACCGACCCTACATTTTTCAACAGTAAAGGGTCATCGAACCAACACATATACTACTTCAAGTCCCAAACTGGGAATATGATATCAAATGATGCCATTATGGCTTGTTTATTCATTGGCACTCTTGAGGGGGTTGCCTTTGAATGGTTCATGAAACTTCATGTCAGCCCAATCAAAATATGAGCCGAATTCGAGAAATTGCTTCTGGCTCATTTCTTTGAAGACGATGCAGAAATTTCTATGCCAACTCTCCTTGCAACCAAGCAAAAGAAATGAGAGTCTATCAAGACTTTCGTCAAAAGATTTCAGAGCATGGCACTCCATTGTCCTAGCGGCATGACCCAGTCTACGCTGGTCGAGGCATGTCGCTACAATTTGCAAACTGCCCTCCTCGCTCAAATGGGAGTGGCGAAATGTCGCACTTTGAAGCAGTTGGTACTACAAGGCAAACAGGCGAAAGAAATTGTCGCCAGGGTAAGAGCTGAAGAAAAAGACAGCAAGTCAAGACTCGACAAACCAACATGGCGCGCCCCAGAGTCGCCTTCTTAACTAAGGAGAAGGGATACTCTGGCAATGGAGGTCAATTCACCTTTGAAGACCCAGTCAGTCAGAGGTAGTATGGCTTCCTGGCCAAGCACATGCCAATAAACTATATTCTTTTAAGGATGAGCACGTGGCCACTTTGTTTAAGTTACTCCAAAAGAGTAACAAACTCAAATTGACGGAGGTCAGACATCCTGAAGTGGTAGGGAAGACTGATGATCCTAACTACTGCTTATATTACAGGATGCTAGGATACTCTACCAAGAATTACTACATCTTCAAGGATGTTCTTCAGGATCTGATCATTGCGAAGATACTTAAACTCTGTCCAGAGCAGAAGAAGGTGACTGCTAACATAACAGCTATATTACCTATTCAATTCAGCCGGGATCTCCCACCAGCACCAACCGGGGTGGTTTCCATCCAAAAAGGGGAACTAAGAGTGATCAACACTGATCCTCATAACCAAAAGGAAAAAGGTCTTGTTCCTGTGTATGTTCCTCAAGGAGAGACAATGTGAGTCCATTCTGACATTATTGAAAGCCAGCAGTGGACGACTATCACAAACAGGAAGTCCAAAGGCAAAGCCAAAGTGTCCTCCAGTAATATAGTGGGTATCTCTACTAGAGAAACTAAGGAGGATGTTTCTTCCCTCACCAGTTCAGGAGAAGAAGAGTTCACCTTTGTTGCTATCACATGTACAACTCCCACATTAAAGACTCGATCTAGCAAGCAGTACTTGAAACAGTATGATGAGTCGATGGTAGACTCCCCCAGCCAGCTGAGGAGGTAATCGAGCAGTCCACGAAACCATCGGTGGAAAAATAGAAGAAGCTTCGCTATTTCAAAGCTCTTCAGAAAGGCAGTGTGGGACCATCAACTCCCTTCTGTTTTGATGTCATAGCTCAACTAGCCAACATCCCTACTCGAATCACTCTTTATGAGCTCCTGAGATTTTTCAAGTCTACAAGGGATGCCTTAAGAAAAGCATTAGCAGATGCAGAGGTTTTCATGATCCAGATTCCTGCTATATATCGAGAGGAAGACGGTAACTATTTCCACCACACCTCAAAATAGTTTCCCTGCATCGCCTTCACCCCAAAAGACATGCAAGTTAAAGAGAAACATGATAGGCCCCTATATTATACAGGGTATATTAGATCATCTGAAGTGAGTCGTATTCATGTTGATCTGAAATTCGCATTGAGCATTATGCCCCGTAGGGTCATGCAGCATTTGGGGATCCCTACCCAATGATTAAGCGCCACTCAGACAACCATCTATGGCTTCAACGTCAATGGTACGCGCCCGATGAGAAAAATCAAGCTCAAATGTCAAATTGGGGACCTGAGATCTGAGGTAACATGTTATGCCATTGATGCCGACACCTTGTACAACTTGCTACTGGGACAACCTTGGATTCACCGCAACTCCATCGTCCCATCCACTCTTCATCAAATGATGAAGTACATTGATAAAGATGGAAAAGTGAGAACGTTGCTCGCTGAAAGGCATCCATTCAAAGGAGTCGAGAATTACTTCACCGATTTCTTTCTCTGTCAGGATTCTCTTGAGACTGATGAGAATTCTCCCCCAGAAGAACTTGACTCTGGCAATGAAGCTGATACAGAGCCAGAAGAACAAGATTGTCTTTGAGAAATAAATCTCCTTGTAACGAGCATTGATAAACTCGGTTTCAATACTACCGCTAATGTCAAAGGTGAGTGGCTTATCAATGAAAATTTAGATTTGGCTTACTTTTCTGAATTTGCTTCTGATTCTGTACCGTCAGACACTAGTACTGATATAGACAGTGACCCTTGGTCAGCAATGTATGCCCTGACATCATTGTGTGCACCAATTCTCTTATGGTACGTGAAAAGATCAGTGACGCATACAATGCTCTCTTTGAAGTACCATCCATGAGGGAAGGTCAAAAGCCAATTCTATTTGGAAGAATCGAGTCTGAGCTCATAGCTTATGAAAGCTCAGGGTGTAATTCTGAATCTCCACAATTCTTCTTATGTGAATCGAATAGCAAGTGCACCAATCGTTTACAAGTAATAAAGTGATAGAGTAGAGCGTCGAACCCACGAGGATTGTTATCTAATTAAGTACCAATGGTGTATTAATGCAAAGTTTTATTTGAAGAAAAGATATAGATTTGAAAGTGAAACAAACAAGAAATATGTTGGCTTTGGATAAGAAAATCACTAGGGCAATTGATTTCAACAATTAGTAATCTGAATTAACAAGTTGATTGTGCTAGTAACTACATGCTACTTATGTTAACAATCAAAAGTTCCTATCTTAACTAATATTCTCTCTCGAGCAATATTAATTCTAACCTCTAATATAAGAACCCATAGTCTCTCGATCTAGTAGATTTACAAGTTAGAAGAAGAATTAAGCGTGGTGGACCTTTATATAAGATTGCACAACTTTTATGTCTCAACTTATCAAGTTATAATTTCTATTCTCATAACGCGTTGCTAAATTATCTCCTCTCGGTCTCAAACCTAGCCTTCTATATAGTTGTGCGCATCCATTAATAACATGAAGAACGAGAATAAAAACTTAATATACATAGAATCTAACATGAAGAACGGAGTAGTTGAAATCACCTAGAGGGGGGTGAATAGGTGACTTGCTAATCTAATGGTGAAATAATGCGGAATTAAAACTATTTAAGCAAACTCAAAATTCTTAAGCTAAATACACCAAGTATAACACAAGAGTGTAGCCGAATTCCCCGTGAAGGGCTCTGGACTATCTCCTCAAGATTCCTCTAGATAAGAGTTGAGGTGCCGCTTTGGCTCTCTTGGTTGAATACAAGTGTGAGCAAACAATCCCAAAGCATATAATAATGTGACATAAGTATATCAAGCAAGCAATGAATATGAATAATAAGAGCATGCAAGATATAAACACAAGTGAGAAATAGAGAAAGTAATCGCAAACACAGGAGATTTATTTCGAGGTTCGAGCACCCTTGCTCTACGTCCCCGCCTTCAACACAATGAAGGATTTCCACTAAAAAACGATCCCACCGGATCACTCGGTGCCGCAACACCTACAAGCGAGTTCACACTAGAACTCCTTTGGACTCTCTACACCCTCTCTTGTTCCCGCAAGAACAATACACGCAAGCACACTAGCTTGCCGAGGCCGCACCTCTACACCGAGCTCCCACTAGAACTCGAAATAACGCAAACCCGCAAGTCTGCCTCCTCAAATAAAAAGGATAAACACTTGGTGATCTAAACACTTTGTTCACCTAAAATACTCTCACAACAAAGATCCCTATAGGATTGATATAGCAATGGATAGCTCAAGTGTGTGTGAGAAAACTAAGATTGAATTGGTGGTGAAAAACTCAAGAAATCTCCTTTGAAAAACTCTTGATAAACACTCCTTTGAATGGAAGAATTAGCTCTAAAACAAGTGGAGAAAACCTCTACAATAGATAGGAAAATTTGGCTTTGAAACTCTCCAAAAATTTTATCTAAAACAGCCCAAGGGAAGCCTCTTTTATAGGCATCCCAAATCTGCCCGTTGGAGGCCAACTCAGCAGTCTCTACTAATGGCGGTCGACCGCCCAATCGACTAGCCAACGGTCAGATTTTTTACCGTTGTGCCAGCGGTCGACCGACCGGTCGATCGTGGCCTGGATACAGAGAGCAGTAGCTCTCTGCCGGTCGACCGCCCAATCGACCAGGGCCATTTCCAGATAGCAAAGCTCTCTGGCAGTCGACCGGGTCGGTCGACCGGCCCTCTAGCCAAACAAGCCGTGCACATCGGTCGACCGCCCAGTCGACCGGGCTCTATCTCGGTCAACTGTGCGGTCGACCGATAGAAGGCCAGAAATAGCAATTTTTAGGGATTTAAAACTCAGTCTTTTTCCTTCAATAAAATCCCATAAATTCTCAAAAAAATCTACAAAAATAAGTTCAGTAATATACTTTGATATACAAACATGTTTGAGTAAAAATCAAAACATATTACAAATATTTTGAACTTTTTTGTGTTATGAAAATTTTGGCTTTAAACAAAATCCGTATTTTTTCAAATCGATTTTTCTAAAACTTCTCCAAATACAAAAATAAGATATTTTAAACACTTTTGAAGCTTAGTGTGTATGGATATGATCCACTACACATATATGATAAAATATCTATATTTTTGACAATAAGCACTATAAATGGTTTTGGTAAAAACATGTAGACTTTGAATCTCAAAGACCAAAACGGTATTTTTTCAAAACAAAAATTCTTTTATGAAAACACATATAAATCTTGTGCGTGAGTTCATATGTACTTGAGCAATCCACCAACTAATCTATCCTTTATATTTTATCTAAAAACAGAAATCTTGACACTTACAAACTGACACAAGTCTTCTCTTGAAAATCTTCTCTTTGAAAATTTTCTTCTCCTTCTTGACTTGGTCCAAACCTTGATCCAATGAGCTAGATTCTCCTTGCGATCTTGATGCGATCTTGATGTGCAAGCTCTTGAATCAACATGTGCTAGCTCCAAAACTTGACTTTAAATCCTTTGTTGAAGCTAAACACCTACAAAGATCTTGATCAAATATCTGAGACTAAATAAACACAAGATCATTAGTACTATAACTACATGAGTTAATCATCATCAAAACTAGATAAATGGGCCTTTGGGCCAACAGTAGTAACATAGAACTAACACAAAACAATAAGATTAAATCTTCATAATAATTGCTTGCATCGAGCCCTAGCTATGAAGATTTAGTTCATGATAAATAAATTCCAAAGCAAAACAATAAACAAGATTTCTATCTTCATATAGTAAATTAAAAGAGAAAGGCAAAGGATAACACTAATTTGAACATCATGTTTAATCCTTAGTTGTCACTTCTCCTCTAATCTTCTTCTTCTAAAATACTAGAATTTCTTCTCCAAAAGCAAGAATTTTATATAAGAAAGAGAAAAACTAAAACCTAAATTACAAATGTTGTTTCTATATTTTTGTTAATGATATTATCGAGATGCTCTGATTACAAGAGATTGCAGCTCTCTATATAGAACTCAAAGCCAATTACAATCAGGAGCACATTAGGACATTTAATCCTACTTCAGTTTGGTGTGGGAATTCAGTCTTGAATTGATCTGCAAACATCTGATGTTGATTGTTAAATATGGCTTAACAAGTGACTGAATTAGGAAACAGTGTCAACAGAAATATTGTAACCCTTTATGCCCTCTTTCCATAGCATTTTGAATCATCAGAATTGGATACCTATAACGAAAGTTATGATCAAACTATTAAAAGTTGTCCAGTCTAAATCTGAATCTGAAACAGATTTCTGATCTCTGTTTTACAGTGAACGGCTGTTCAGCCGAAAATTCGGCTACCCAGCTGAACTTTGATTTGATTTGACCTTAAACTTTTGTTTGGATGTTTTCCTATATTTTATAGACTCTTTTGACAAGTCTATTAGGTTTCTGGATGTCTGTATCTTGAAATATACTACTGCAATCATCTTTTTAACCTTGATTTTCTGCTTTTTCATCTTTTTTCTCTAATTTGTGCTCTTGACCTAATTTCTGTATAAACATAAACATAAACACTCATGAATCATTAAATGTGTAACAAAAATGGTATAAAAGTGGTACCAAATATAGATGATAATCACAATTATTATCTTCCATTATGGACAAAAGTCATGTCATATTATGGAAGAATGGGGAATGATTTTACCCAGGAATCAGGTGTTAGTTTCAACAAAGGAAAGCAAGCATTGCTTCGTTTATTTTTACCGAAAGGTAAAGACCCTGACTACTATCACAAGATCCAAAGAGCACTCAGTTACGTATCTGCGCCAGTCTCGTTAGATTCTGAATCTGAAGAAAAGGTCTATCATGATAGCTCATCAGCAACATCATTGTGGGACTGAGATATCAGTGTCAATAATATCTTTGGAAGTCTCGAAGTGAATTTAGTATCAACCAGTCATTTAGAAGATGACAGAGAAGATACCTTTAAATCTGAAGAATTGATCAAATCGGACTCTGATCCATGGATTAAACACTTAAATACTCTTTGGGATATACTCTTTGAACATCGCAAACCACCCACTGAGGATAAAGTGACTCAGATAAATCATAGAGATGAGGCTAATCCTAAGCCCATTTTTATAGGCGAGAGCTTGTCGCCTGCCGAGAAAGAAGACTTAATACATCTCATACGAGAGTATAAAGATGTTTTCGCTTGAAATTATGAGGACATGCCCGGGCTCGATCCCCAAATTGCTATGCATCGTCTCAACATCAACCCAAGCCAGTCAAACAACAATAACGACGGTTTTATTCTGAGATCATGGAAGCAATCAAATCAGAAGTCAAAAAGCTTATAAACTCTGATTTCGTCAGGGAAGAGTAACAACCTGATTGGGCGGCCAACATAGTTCCCATTCCCAAGAAGAATAGAAAGATCCAGATTTGCATTGACTACCACGATCTAAATATCTCTTATCCAAAAGACGAATTTTCTCTTCCGACCACAGATGTTATGATTGATAATACATGCAATTTTGAGAGGATGTATTTTCATGAATGGCTTTTCAGGGTATAATCAAATAAAGATATACCCTGATGATGAAAACACACATCTTTTAGGACGCCTTTGGGAGTATACTACTACACAGTAATGCCCTTTGGCTTGAAAAATGTTAGTGCAATCCATCAACTCGCCATGAATGCGATCTTCCATGAGCATATACGTAGGACCGTAGAATGCTACGTCGACGATATCGCTGTGAAAAGTTGTGACAAAGGCGATCATTTCGCAGACCTGAAAAGCATGTTCAAAATCATGCGGGCTCACCAGTTGAAGATGAACCCAACCAAGTCCTTCCTGAGGGTAGCCAATGGCAAATTCCTTGGATTTGTCATTACATCCAAAGGAATTCACCTGGATCCAGAGAAAGTTCACGCCATCCAAGAGATGCAACCTCCGAGAAATCTTAAAGAACTTAGAGGCTTACAGAGACGATTAGCATATATGGAGATTTCTATCGAATCTTTCAACGCGCCGCCAATCCTTCACCAAACTAATAAAGAAGGGAGTGTCATTCATTTGGGACAGTGCTTGCCAAAAGCATTCGAAGAGATCAAGAAGTATCTCACACACACCCGTTCTGGTAGTTCCAGTATCAGAAAAATATTTCCTGTTATATGTGCAGCTATGGATCATTCCTTCGGAGCCTTACTAACTCAAAATAATGATCAAAACTATGAACTAGTAATCTACTACTTAAGTAGAACAATGATGGGGGTGGAGCATCGTTACAACCCGATCGAGAAAGAATGCTTGGCCTTAGTCTTCGTTATTCAGAAGATGCAACACTATCTCATGGGACAACACATTCAAGTCATCTCCAGAGTTAATCCCTTGTGATTACTCATGACAAAACCATCTTCGTTGAATTGCAGATTAGTGAAATGGGCCATATTGTTCTCACAATACCAGTGCAGTTCATGCCACAAAAGGAAATTAAAGGTCAAGATGTGACAGATTTTCTGGCCGATCATCCAGTTTCAGGAACTTTAAAACTTTATGATGATCTCCTAGACGAGATTGCAGAAGTTAACTTGATCAAGGTCTCCTCAGAAGAACAAGTGTGGCAACTATTCTTCGATGGAGCATCAAGGACAAGTCCCAAGAAAAATATCACCGCAGGTGTGGGGGTAGGACTTATTTCCCCATATGATTATGCAATCCCTCGCGCATTCTCATTAACTAAGTCATATTCTAACAATGCTTTGAAATACAACGCTCTCTTGATTGGGATGCAACTTGCTGAAGAGATTGGTGTCAAAAATCTCGAAGCATACGGTGACTCAAAGCTCATCGTCAATCAGGTTCGTAGAGAGAACAAAGTCCAACATAAAGACTTGGTGCCCTATCAAAACGCAACCATTGACATGGCAGAGAAGTTTAAAAACTTCTACATTGACTATGTACCGCATCAGCAAAAAGCGCATGCAGATGCACTGGCATCCCTCGCTGCTTCATTGGCCCTTCCAGCCGGAGCCACAGAGAGTGTACTTGTCTATAGTCGTGACTTGTACTGTTGCAAATTCGCTATTGAAGATAGTAAAACTCCGAAGAGAGACCTTCAAGTTAAAGAGGTTCTTGAGACTTCGACAAATCTTGAACATAGGGATTGGCGGTTCCCCTACATTGATTTCATCTTATACGGCATATTGCCTGACGATCCTAAGGAGACAGCTGCCATAAGAAGAAAAACTCCTCGATTCTACTACAATTTGATCATGCGAACATTGTATCGCTGATTGATTAGTCTCTAATATTGCATAATTTTTACCACATCTTCACATTTATTTTATATAAAATATTGTTAATAATAGTTTGCTTGTGTGATCCTAGGTCCATGGTATGGAATGAAGAAGAAGACCCAAATCACCATTTAATGGATGATTAAAGGCCTACAAGATAGCCATTGACCTTAGAGGGTGATTCAGTCAGACCTGGGTGCTCAAATCCAAAATTTAGATGGTACAACCGACAGGGGACCAAAGCGACAGCGCACAGCAGGTGGCGCTACGCGTGCCGCTCTGGTACAGCCGTGGAAACGCGGATTTTGCCATGTTTCTGCGGCCGTACTAGCGCGGCCGCACCAGTGCTTTGGGCAAGGTTTTGTCCCCTGGCCCCCTTTCTCCTGATGCCTATAAATACACCCTTGGGTTTTTCAGAAGGACATATCCAGAGTTTAGATTGGTTTTGTAAGTTTGTTTCTAGGAGTTGTAGTTGTTTTGTGTTTTCTTCTTCTTCAATCTTAGTTTAGCCATTAGAGTGAAAGAGAGAGAGTGTGTACAAGTTGTATTTGAAGGTGACAATCTTATACAAGTAATACTTCTCTTTCTTCTTTCCATTCTTGGTGTTTTCATTGTTTTTACTTCCTTGTCTTAGTGTAAAACTTCTTCTCTTTACTTCTTCTCTCTTATTGTTTTCTTTTCTTACTCATGTCTAGCTAACTTTATTATTGTATGGCTAACTAACTACTAACTTACTAATCTCTAACAACTTGATTAATAACCCAAATGAGTCAATAGTGTCAAACAAGCCTTGTCCAAACAAGAGCTATGACATCTTAAGACGAAGATTCTAACACTAACTTACTTACAAGTATCCCCTTTCTTATATTTCATGCTTAACGGTTTTTGATGATCTATAGACTGTAAACTTTACTTGTTTTCGTAAGTTAGAGATATTTCTATTAATCTTTGTCGATACCATTAGTGCACTTGTTTCTTCCCTTATTCTCGCCTTCAATTGGATCTTGATAAGGGAATGTTCAAGTTTTTGTAAAGCTAAGTTAAAGGAAGAACTTTTATTCGATCTCCAATGTGAATAGTTCCTATGCATAAGGGTTATGCTTGCCTATGATCCATTGTGAGGTTTGATTGCTGAAATAAATGAAACAACCAATGAGTTTAAGAATGTACCGTGTAGCTTGTGGCTAACGGGTCGTGTCCACAAGGAGGGATGCAATGAAAGCTTTCGATGAGTCATTTTAAAAACAAGAAATTTGTGTTCGTTTTTTAGGAAAAAGAGAATGTAAGGAAAAGAGATGAAAAAGAGAAATTTTAACTTTCAGAAAAGGATTTGGAGAAGATGATTTTTAAAAAGTTTTAAGAGTTGTGATGTTGTTTTATAATAAGAAATCAAATCTGGGCTCACTATCTTCCTACTCAATTGTTCATTCTTCTCTTAAAGTATTAAGTCCCTCAAGTTATCACTTGAAAAAACTTAAAGTTGCCTTTTTTTAGAAAGCTTTAAGTAAAGCACATAAGATGCAGAAGGTTTGAGTCCTTTTTCTTCAAGAAAGAGTTGGAATCGGATATTAAAACATAAAGCGCGAAGAAGCAAGAATGAATTAAAAATGATTCACAAGAAGTTCAAGAAAGAATGGTGAATTCAACTATCTATACCCATCCTCATGTGCCTTCAAGAACACTTTTAAAAGAAAGGCTTTTAAGGGAGGCATGCATATGAGTCATCGGGACTTTTTCTTTTAAAAACAGAAGAGAAGAAAACAAAAGAGAGTCGATAGCTAGCCCAGAAACCTTTTAGTTATCTATAGAAAACAACAAAGCAAACATAAATATGCACAACATACCGAAACACGAGTGGAAGAAAAGGAGGCTTGCTTCTTGTATTGCTGTCACTTCAATCTTCGATTACAAGCTCTCTATCCTCTCTCTCACAAGTTTTTAGACTGAACTACAAAGTAAACAATGAAATTACAACTTGAGTTCTAGCTAACAAAGGACCTAGATCCTAAGAAAATAAAAGCAAAATTTAATCCTAGTCTTCGCTGCCTTTTTCTCTGATAAAAGAGGTATTTATAGCCAAAAACCAAAGAATCAGGATCCTGGGAACGTTGGGGGAGCAAATGCTCCCCCAACTGAAATTAGTTGGCCGCAGAAACGCGGCTTGGGCCGCGTTTTCGCGGCCCTGGTATGGCCAGGTGGCCACACCAAAAGGGGGCAGCTCCCTGGTTTCCTGTTTAGCTCGTATCTCCTGCTGGTTTTCTTGTTGCGGCTTCAACCGCTGACTGAATCAGCTTTTGATATTCTGGCTTCGATTCCTCGATTCAAGGAGGGTTTTTCTCAACCCCTTGATATGTCAAGATATAGCCCAGATTTCTCCACTTCGAATTTATTCTGAATTAATTCAGAATAAAGTGGGCTTTTAGGCTTGTTCCTCATTTATTTCTTTGAGCATTTGGGCCTACATTTAGCAAAGAAAAAAGACACTTATTAATATCATTTATTAGCAAACAAGTGTGGTAAAGTGACAACATAAATGCAATGTATGTGACAAATCACACCCCCACACTTATCTTTTGCTCACCCTCGAGCAAAACATTAGACTAACTCGAATCGATTATTAGACCACTTTCGCAGGTCACTCGATTGCACTGAGCATGTGCAACAAGCCGTTAAACCTCTAGGTCACCCCTAGAGGACGAGTTTTGTCTCGTGAGGGTTTTCAGCGGATTACACCCACAAAATCCAAAAGGAAGAGAAAATGTTAGTATCTTCGAAAAGCATTTTTTTTATATATATTTCGAAGGAGAAATATTTGAAGTATATTTGTGAGATCTTAAGTAATCTATAAGTTATAGGAATATCAAATTTTTCATTCCTAAACTTAGTCTCCATTCAAAAACATGTCATCAATTAAAGTAAGGAGTCAAATTGTTCTTCTCATCTAGTCTATTAATTTACCCTGATTCGTATGCACCATCGTGACTGTGAAGTTTACTAAAGGTTCTTCAACATTAACTCCTATGCCTTATATTTATTTTTGTGAACTTATTTCCTCAATTTCATTAGGCTTTCTAATCTGTCCATGTAGCTTTCAGTCGGTGACACCCAAACCAGACGGTTTTAGGGCACCAGGTGAGAAAACACCCCTAAGGACCTAAACACTCGAGAAGATAAAGCCACTAAACCAAGGTTTTTATTTATACTATGTAACCCTTTTAGGCGTGAATACTTATGCTTCATGAGGCAAAAATACCCAGCTTAATCAGAGGATACACATTATTTATACGAGGTACCCCTTTTAGGCGTGAATACTTATGCTTCATGAGGCATAAATACCCAGCTTAATCAGAGAATACTTTTTTTTTTCAAACTTGTCTAATTATCTTTTGCATAAATACTAAGGCTTGCTTAGGCCAAAGCACCTAGCTACTCAATAATTAGACTTGTTTTTTTTATAAGGCATAAGAGTCTCTGTTTTCAAACCCTAAGTATGTAAGTGTACTTTGTGTGCATATGTCATTAAGGTAAATATCAAGACTAAATTACTTTCCTAAATTTCTTCCTGACCCTAAAAATCAAACAAGTTATTTTATTTTGACCAAGTATAAGAAATCCTAATTATGATTCTCCTATTCCTTAAAATTGACTTAAATTCTTACAAAAAATATATCAAAATATTGTCTACCCTTTATTTTATTTATTTATTTTTTTTATCAGCCATGTTAGAACCCTCCCCCACACTTATCTCATGCATTGTCCCCAATGTATGAAAGAAATGTATAAGTGCATGAAATAAAATGGAAAGGAGGAAAGTTACTGATACACTGGGTCAAAAAGACCCATTACCGTTTCATCTACCGGCACCGATTCCAAGAAAGGTTTAAGGCGTTGACCATTTACCTTAAAGTTGTTTCCATTCTTGGGGTCACTGATCTCAACTGCACCATGTGGAAACACGGTTTTTACAACGAATGGCCCAGTCCATCGTGATTTCAATTTTCCTGAAAAAAGATGAAGCCTAGAATTGTAGAGTAAGACTTTTTGACCAGGGACAAAGGTTTTTCTTATGATGTGCTTGTCATGAAAAATCTTCACTCTATCTTTAGTGATCCTAGCATTTTCATAGGCCTCATTTCTCAATTCCTCCAATTCGGAAATTTGTAATTTTCGAAGATCACCGGCCTTAGTCAAATCGAAATTCAACTGCTTGATTGCCCATAAGGCTCGATGCTCTAACTCAACGGGCAAGTGACAAGGTTTGCCATAGACTAACCTATAGGGAGACATTCCTAAAATCGTCTTGAAAGCGGTCCTGTAGGCCCATAGAGCATCTACAAGTTTTAAGGACCAATCTTTCCGGTTTTGGTTCACAGTTTTCTCCAATATAAGTTTGACTTGTCTATTTGAAACCTCAACTTGCCCACTAGTTTGAGGATGATATGGTGTGGACAACTTGTGAGTTATGGCATACTTTCGCATAAGGGCTTCAAAAGATCTATTGTAAAAGTGGGTGTCATTATCACTAATGATAGCACGAGGGGTTCCGAAGCGGGAAAAAATGTTCTCTCTCAAAAACTTTATGACAACTTTGTTATCATTAGTTTTACAAGGAATGGCTTCTACCCATTTGGACACGTAGTCTACAGCAACCAATATGTATTGGTTCCCAAATAAGTTAGGAAATGGACCTATAAAGTCGATGCCCCAAACATCAATGAGTTCTATTCTAGAATTGGGTTGAGGGGCATCATATTTCGATGTGAGATCCTACCTACCATTTGGCATCTAGGGCACGTCTTGCAATATTCATAGGCATCCTTGAACAGAGTGGGCCAATAAAGCCCACTTTGTAACACCTTTTCAGCTGTCTTGCGGGGACCAAAGTGTCCACCGCATGCAAGTTCGTGACAAAAGGACAGAACACTCCTAACCTCCTCATCGGGAATGCATCTCCTAATGATTTGGTCAGAACAGTACTTGAAAAGATACGGTTCCTCCCAAAATAAATACCGAACTTGGGATAAGAACCGGTAAACATCATTCTTGGACCAATGAGATGGAGTTTGGTTTGTGACTAAGTAGTTCACTATATCAGCAAACCAAGGTTCCCAAGAGATAGCTAAAAGATGTTCATCAGGAAAATCCTCATTGATGGGTAATTCGTTACTTGGAGAATTGGGAATTCGTGAGAGGTGGTCAGCAACGACATTTTCTACGCTTTTCTTGTCTCGAATTTCGAGATCAAATTCTTGAAGAAGGAGGATCCAACGAATGAGTCGGGCCTTGGCATCCTTCTTCATCATGAGGTACCTAAGCGCAGAATGATCGGTGAAAACGGTGGTTTTGGACCCTAGTAGGTAGGGACGAAACTTCTCTAAGGCAAACACTACTGCCAAGAATTCCTTCTCGGTTGTAGTGTAGTTCAGTTGAGCGTCATTGAGAGTCCTACTAGAGTAGTAGATCACATGCTGCTTGTTATCAATACGTTGTCCTAGGACAGCGCCTATGGCAAAATCAGAAGCATCGCACATAATCTCAAACGGCTTAGACCAATCCGGTGCAGATATGATTGGTGCAGAAATCAGCTCACTCTTAAGCTTTTCCCAAGAATTTATTCATTCACCATCGAAAGTGAAGGACACATCCTTAGCTAACAGATTAGTCAAGGGCCTAGCAATTTTGCTAAAATCCTTGATAAATCTCCGGTAGAATCCAGCGTGTCCTAAGAAGAATCTAATGTCCTTAACGCATTTGGGCATGGGAAGCTTAGCAATAACCTCGATTTTGGCTCTATCCACTTCAATTCCTTTCTTGGATATTTCATGACCCAAGACAATTCCATGTTTCACCATGAAGTGGCATTTCTCCCAGTTCAATGTCAAATGTTTTTCAGCACAACGTTGGAGGACGAGTTCTAGATGATGGAGACATTGAGTGAATGAATTTCCGTAGATGGAGAAATCATCCATGAAGATTTCTAAGAAGCGCTCTACCATATCAGAGAAAAGACTCAACATGCAACATTGAAACGTTGCTGGGGCATTGCATAAGCCGAAGGGCATTCGACGATAAGCAAATGTCCCAAATGGACAGGTAAACGTAGTCTTTTCTTGGTCCTCAGGAGCGATAGGGATCTGGTTATAGCCCGAGTAACCGTCCAAGAAGCAGTAGTACTCGTGACCCGCCAAACGTTCAAGCATCTGATCAATGAAGGGAAGTGGAAAATGGTCCTTACGAGTTGCAGCATTCAGTTTCCTATAGTCAATGCAAACTCGAATCTTCGTGGGAAGTCGAGTTTGAACCAACTCTTTGTTCTCGTTTTCCACTACAGTGAAACCAGATTTCTTTGGGACCGCGTGGACAGGACTGACCCATTGGCTATCCGAAATGGGATAAATTATCCCATTGTCTAAGAGTTTTATGATTTCAGCATGAACAGCCTCTTGCATTATAGGGTTTAATCTACGCTGCGGGTCTCTCTTGGGTATGGCGTCTTCATTGAGATGGATGCGGTGTTGAACGATGGTTGGACTTAATCCCTTAATATCAGTCATAGTCCACCCGATGGCTTCCTTATGTTTTCTTAGAATATCTTTCATATCTTTTTCTTCCCCGTCATTTAAATGAGAGGCAATGATGACGGGAAAGGTCTCTTGTTCGCCTAGATAGGCGTACTTGAGATGCGCAGGAAGGGCTTTCAATTCTAAGGAAGAGGCAGGCTCACTAGAAGGACTAGTCAAATCTGTTGGCTCCATTGTAGGTGAAATTGGGTTTGAAGCCCAATTCACAGCAGAATCTACCACCTGATCGAGATTAAAGTCATCAGACTCTAACTCGAAGTCAATCTCCATTTCTGATTCCAATTCTTCCCCATGTTCACTTGTCAAGTTCTCAATTTGGTTTACTTCAAAGTTTGGTCCTCGATGTCACGGGGTTGTTTTCCTAGATGGAAGACATTGACTTCTCTAGTCATGTCTCCAAAGGTTAACCTCATAGACCCATTCCTGCAATTGATGATGACATTAGCAGTGGCAAGGAATGGTCGACCTAGGATGACCGGAGTTTGAGCCCTACGATTGGAGTTGGATACAGATTGTGTCTCCAAAACTATGAAATCGACAGGGTATATGAACTCTCCTACCCGGATCAGGACATCGTTAATTTCCCTTTTGAAACTTTAACAGAACGGTCAGCCAGTTGGATGGTGACTCGAGTTGGACTAAGGTCACCCAACCCGAGTTGTTGATAAACAGAGAATGGAAGCAAGTTGATACTCGCTCCCAAGTCAAGAAGTGCACGACTAATCTCGGCTTGTCCTATTGTGCAGGCAATGGTGGGGCTACCTGGATCTTTGTACTTAACAGGGATAGGACCTGAAAATAGCTCACTAATATTAGTGGCTAAGAAGACTTTCTTAGGAACATTAGTCTTTCTCTTCTTGGTGCACATGTCCTTAAGAAACTTAGCATAGGAAGGAACTTGTTGGATGGCATCAAGAAGTGGCACATTTATCTTCACTTGGTTAAATATCTCGATTATCTTGTCCATGTGCGGGTTTTGCTTGTTGTTTTTCAGCCTATTCGGAAATGGTACTATAGGCTGGTGCACCTGGCTGGCTGACTTGTCTTTTTCAGACTCGTCCGACTTGGAAGAAATTGGATTGGATGAGGTGGAAGCTTGATTGTGGTTGTGCTGAATAGGATTGGTGGGTGTTGATACTTGGTTATCAACTTTCTTTCCTGACCTCAATGTATGCACAGCATTACATTGATTGAATGAAGGATCCTCAGCCAGATGAGCTTGTTGGGAATTCCTCGGATTGGTGATTGGCTGACTAGGCAGGGTACCCTTTTGTATCTCATTCTGTGGGTTGGCTAATTGGCTCATTTGAACTTCTAGCCTCTGAATGGTTTGCATGAGAGAGTCTTGATTTTCCATATATCTCTCCATGTTTCTCTCAAAGTCAGTCATTCTTCTTTCCAATTGAGGATTCTGAAAGGAGGATTGTGGAGCTTAGTTAGGAAAGTTCTGTTGATAATTTGGAAAGCTTGGTGGATGGTTGGGAGAATTATTATGGAAATTGGAGAAGTTGGGTTGATGATTTGAAGAATTGTTACCATGATGGAAGTGGTTAGCATGATTGGATCGTGAATGGTCATTGTTGTTCTGGCTCCATGAGAAATTAGGGTGATTTCTCCAGCCGGGATTGTACGTTGGTGCGTAAGGATTGTTGTTCGGCCTTGAAAAAGCCGCATTCATCGGTTCGTGATAGGATTGCTGAGCCTGAAACACTGGGCATTCCTCGAATACATGGTTCATGGCTTGACAGTAAGTGCAACCCGGGGGTGGAAATTGGTTCGGGCTTACTTGATTGACTGGACTTGGTTCTTTCGTCTCTAGAGCTTCCAGTCTTCTAGCTAAATTAGCTAACTTAGCCTCATTAGCGATGGACGATTCTATGGAGTGGAGACCTCCTTTTGAAGAGATGGAGTTTGGATTCTTAGGGGCCTCACTCGCAGATTCCCATTGGATGGTTTTCTCAGCTAAATTTTCATACAAATCCCATCCCTCATCTTCATCTTTCTGCAAGAAACCCCCTTGGCACATACTTTCTAAGAAGGTTTTGGTGGAATAGTCTAAACCGTCATAGAGAATTTGACATTGTCGCCATTTCTCTATTCCATGATGTGGACATTGGACAAGGAGGTCCTTAAAGCGTTCAAAGTACCTCCAAAACGGTTCACTAGGCTCTTGCTTAAATTGCATGATCGTCTTCCTAATGAGAGCGGTTTCATGGATAGGATAAAATTTCTTCAAGAAGACCTTGATGAAACCATCCCAAGATGTGATGGAACCGGCTGCTAAGCTGTAGAGCCACTTTTTTGCTAGGTCCTTAAGTGCAAAAGGGATAAATCTCAACCTAATAGCATCATCTACAAGGTGTGAGATTTTCATCATAAGACATACTTCCTCAAATTCTCTTATGAAGAAGTAGGCATCTTCGGACTCTAGACCATGAAATTTGGGGAGTGTGTTGATGAATTGAGGCTTAAGCTCGAAATTGTATTCACCAACCGATGGAAGTGAAATGCACGATGGAAGTGAGGTCCTAATCGGGTAGAACCTATCCTGCAGTGATGTGGATTGAGCCATTACCGGATCTGGTCTTGGTTCAAACTTGGGTGGTGATGTGTTTCTAGCCAACCTAGATGAATTGGGGTCTCTTGACCACACATGCATACACAATCACAATCACAATCACAACAAGTTCAACAGTAGTCAACAATAAAAATCAACCAAGCCTAGTCTAAGGTATCCTTGACCTAGACAACTCCTAACTGGTTGATTGTCCACAAGAGGTAGAATGTAGACCTTGACCACAAGCTAATCAGCCAGGTCAGGGCAAGATTGGTGGGAGGTTTTCCTTCAAAAGACGTTCCTTAATTAAGTAACCACCAATCTTCGAGCTTTCGGCCCTCAATCCCTTTCCTTGACACTGATTTTATAGGAGTCAATTTCCAACACTTTTTCTCTTTAGGATAATCTCCTATTGAGTTCGAGATGTCCCTAAGGCCAACGTCTATCAAATTTTAATTAGGCTTAGGTTGTGCGTGCTTGGAGATGGTTTGTGGGCTAAGGAAGGGTAATGACTTCCCCACCTTATCTTGATTTGGGTTTTGCCCTTAGAATTGATTCGTGCATGTGTGCAAGATATAGGAAAGTAGCATTCAAAAGCAAAATCACCCAAGAATTTTTCCTAAACTATATGCTATGCATACATACCTTATCTCCAGCTCTCTTCAACAGTAATTGTATAGTAAACGTAATTAGACAAATGCCTAAAATGCAAGTCTAAACATTTTTTAAGCAATTCACAATCACTCAAATTACTGTTGGATTAAAACAGGGATGGTGATAACAAAACTAGCACAAATATGACATAAAAAACTGAAATTTTTGCAAGCAATATGTCCTGAAAAATAAAGTTTTTAGTAGTCTCAAAAAATTTTCAGATTTGCAAAGCAATTTCTTGAAATTCTGTTTCCTACTTTCGAGAGTAGGGGCACAGAATTTTCAAGTCTTCTTGGCAAAGCTTGAATGCTAGATCTTGATCTTCGAGTCCCTGAAACAAACACACAAAAGTTGTTAAAACAACTACACCGTTCCTTCCCCGGCAACGGCGCCAAAAATTGATTGCTGAAATAAATGAAACAACCAATGAGTTTAAGAATGTACCGTGTAGCTTGTGGCTAACGGGTCGTATCCACAAGGAGGGATGCGACGAAAGCTTTTCGATGAGTCATTTTAAAAACAAGGAATTTGTGTTCGTTTTTTAGGAAAAAGAGAATGTAAGGAAAAGAGATGAAAAAGAGAAATTTCAACTTTCAGAAAAGGATTTGGAGAAGATGATTTTTAAAAAGCTTTAAGAGTTGTGATGTTGTTTAATAATAAGAAATCAAATCTGGGCTCACTATCTTCCTACTCAATTGTTCATTCTTCTCTTAAAGTATTAAGTCCCTCAAGTTATCATTTGCAAAACTTAAAGTTGCCTTTTTTAGAAAGCTTTAAGTAAAGCACATAAGATGCAGAAGGTTTGAGTCCTTTTTCTTCAAGAAAGAGTTAGAATCGGATATTAAAACATAAAGCGCGAAGAAGCAAGAATGAATTAAAAACGATTCACAAGAAGTTCAAGAAAGAATGGTGAATTCAACTATCCATACCCATCCTCATGTGCCTTTAAGAACACTTTCAAAAAGAAAGGCTTTTAAGGGAGGCATGCATATGAGTCATCGGGACTTTTTCTTTTAAAAACAGAAGAGAAGAAAACAAAAGAGAGTCGATAGCTAGCCCAGAAACCTTTTAGTTATCCATGGAAAACAACAAAGCAAACATAAATATGCACAACATACCGAAACACGAGTGGAAGAAAAGGAGGCTTGCTTCTTGTATTGCTGTCACTTCAATCTTCGATTACAAGCTCTCTGTCCTCTCTCTCACAAGTTTTTAGACTGAACTACAAAGTAAACAATGAAATTACAACTTGAGTTCTAGCTAACAAAGGACCTAGATCCTAAGAAAATAAAAGCAAAATTTAATCCTAGTCTTCGCTGCCTTTTTCTCTGATAAAAGAGGTATTTATAGCCAAAAACCAAAGAATCAGGATCCCGGGAATGTTGGGGGAGCAAACGCTCCCCCAACTGAAATCAGTTGGCTGCGAAAATGCGGCTTGGGCCGCGTTTCCGCGGCCCTTGTGTGGCCAGGTTGCCACACCAAAAGGGGGCAGCTCCCTGGTTTCCTGTTTAGCTCGTATCTCCTGCTGGTTTTCTTGTTGCGGCTTCAACCGCTGACTGAATCAGCTTTTGATTTTCTGGCTTCGATTCCTCGATTCAAGGAGGGTTTTTCTCAACCCCTTGATATGCCAAGATATAGCCCAGATTTCTCCACTTCGAATTTATTCTGAATTAATTCAGAATAAAGTGGGCTTTTGGGCTTGTTCCTCATTTATTTCTTTGAGCATTTGGGCCTACATTTAGCAAAGAAAAAAGACACTTATTAATATCATTTATTAGCAAGCAAGTGTGGTAAAGTGACAACATAAATGCAATGTATGTGACAAATCAAGGTTACATCTTCAAGAAATTAGAGATTAGTGGAAGTACTTAGTAGAAAGTTAGCCATGCATTTTTACCTTTAAGATAACTCATCTTTACAAACATCAACCAAATTCAAGAAATTTTTGAAACAATACTTGTTTTCTTTTCAATTCTTTATTGGAAACAAAGAACTTTCTCTTTACTTTGAACAAAAAAGCCACATCAAAGCTTCCATCACTCTCCCTCCTTGTGGATATGACCCGTTTAGCCACTTTACTATTACTGAAGAATTGCAAAAGCAGTAACATCGACCATCACTCCTTTCCCTAATTTTGTGCATGCTTTTTGCCGATCAAATTTTGGCGCCGTTACCGGAGAGGGAACGACGTTATTGTTCAACACTAAAGATTTTTTTTATTTTTGTGTGTAGGAGAAGTACCAAGGAGCTAACTATTACAGGAAGCAAGAGTGGTGGCCAAAGACATTGCACGAGGAATTCATTTACCCTCAATAAATTCGTATAAAAGCGAATTTTTCGGATTGAAGTACTAACAAAAGCCCTTCTGCAGGGTTGCCAAAATTGCTCAAAAATTGCTTTCTCAAATTTTTAGTCACTTGTATGCTTCACCTTATACATTTGTAATAAACTCAACAGAAATTCATTTGTTGATAATTGAAAATCGGATTAGACTCTTGCATTTAGGGCACGTATCTATTTCAATTCATTTCAATTTCTGTTGAAGAGTGCTGGAGAAAGGTACATGTGCATTCTATATAGAATAGGACCAACATTTTGGAGTGATTTATCGCTTTTAAGTGTTATCTTGTTGTGAATATACTGTACACTTGCACAATTGACATTAAAGGCAAAACCCAAATAAACAAGATAAGGTGGGGATTTCATCACCCTTCCTTAGCCCTAAAACCATCTCCAAGTGCACTCACACAACCCAAGATTTAACTAAAAAATGATAGACGTTGGCCCTAGAGACATCTCAGACTCACTAAGAGATTAACCGAGGGTGGAAATTACAAAAACTATACTCCTACAAAATTAGTGTCTAAAGAAAGAGGATTGAGAGGTTAAGTTTTGAAAGCTCTGTGGTTTGACGTAATTAAGGCCCGAGGCTCATGCCCAGATACCTTCCACCGAGTTTTATCCTTTCCTAGCAGATTAGCTTGTAGTCGAGTTCCTGCAACAACCTCCCCCGGAGAATCGACCAGTTAGGAGTCGTCAAAGTCCAGGTACCTTAGACTAAGGCTTGGTGGTTGTTTTTCTTTCTTTTATTAGTTTTTTATTCTTTTCGATTATTTTGTTATTTGTACGTTGTTTATGGTATGCTGCATGCAAGAGTGGGTGAGAGATCCTGTAACTTCCAGATTAACCAGAAACACTTCTTTACCCCTGCATCCAGAATCGGTGATGGCATTGCTACAGGATAGGTTTTACCCGATCAGAACCTCAGTGTCATCTTGTATAAAACTTCATGAGGTGAATGGAAATAACTTTGAATTGAAACCCCAATTCTTCAACACTCTTCTAAAATTTCACGGTTTGGAATCAGAGGTGCATACTTCTTTGTTAGGCAATTTGAAAAAGTATGTCGCATGATGCGCATTCCCCAGTTAGAAGACGATGCTGTTAGGTTACGTCTCATTCCCTTCTCCCTAAAGACCTAGCTAAAATATGGTTGTATTGTTTGGCGATAGATTATTTCGTCAAGGCCTTCTTGAAGAAATTCTGCCTAATTCACATGAATGCCCTTATCAGAAAGAATATCATGCAGTTTAGGAAAGAACAAAGCGAACCACTCTGGAGATACTTTGAGCGATTCAAAGATCTCTTAGCTTAATTCCCTCATCACGGTGTAGAGACATGGCGTCAGTGCCAGATTCTCTATGATGGTTTGGATTATCAGAAAAAACTTGTTAGAAACCATGTGTCAGGGAGGGTTCTTGCAAAAGAATGAAAATCAGGGTTAGGATTTGTTTGAAGATCTAGCTGAGAAAACCCTACAATGGGAGCCAACCTCAGAAAAACCAAGAAATTCACAGTCATCGCTTTAAAAGGAGGGCTCCTATCTTTAGAATCATCCATACCTGCGAAGCTAAGATAGTAACTCTGATAAGGAGAATAGAGGCTCTAGAAACAAAAGAGCTAGCCAACATTAACCAAATCAACCCACCACCAATTCACAATCCGGGTTATTCATACTGATAGGCACCGAACAATATTTTTGAAGAGTGTCCTGTTTTTCAGACTCATCAACCTACTCACGACCGCAACATAATTCTTACTCGCAAACATACAATCCCGGTTGGAGAAATCACCCAAACTTCTCGTGGGCCCAGAAATTCTCCCAGGCCAAAATTTTCCAATAATCTTCACCATCCCAATCATCAAACACATTTTCCCAGTCAAGCTCCATCTTTCTCCTTCCAAAGTTCACCAATGGAGAAAAAATTAAATAAATTGGAGGAGAGTATGGAGGCATTCATGAAGTCTCAAGTTGCTCTCATGCAAAATCAAGGACAAACATTGAGCAACCATTCACAGACCATATCGAGACTGGAAATACAGATGAGTCAATTAGCTAGCTCTCTAAGTAAAAGACCAAAGGGTACTTTACCTAGTCAACCGCTAGTCAACCCTAAGAATTCCAAACAAGCTTATGAAGTTCAAGATCTCCATATCAACCAGTGCAATGTTGTTCATACACTTCGATCAGGAAAGAAGGTAGACAACTAGGTCTACCAGCAGAAAAGTCCTACCCACATTAATCCTGCTCCTGCCTCCACATCTGCCAGCTCCTCCCAATCTGCTCCACAAATGTCTGACAAGGACACAGCTGCTGAACAAGTTCACAAGCCTGGAGCACCATTTCCCAATAGGCTTAGGAACAACAATAAGAACATGCACATGGAAAAGATACTTGAGATGTTTAATCAGATCAAATTGAACGTGCCTCTTCTTGACGCTATCCAACAAGTCCCAGCATATGCTAAATTCCTTAAGGATATGTGTATGAAGAAGAGAAAAATGAATGTGCCCAAGAAAGTGTTCTTGCCAACCAACATAAGCGAAATTCTGTCTGGTCCTATCCGGTGAAATACAAAGATTCCGCATGTCCCACAATTTCTTGCACCATAGGACAACAGAAATTAGCCATGCACTCCTTGACCTGGGAGCAAGTATCAACTTGCTACCTCTCCCAGTATACCAGCAACTTAGGTTGGGTGAGCTAAGTCCAACTCGAGTCACTATTCAATTAGCAGACCAATCCGTGAAAATCCCCAAGGGGGGAATCATAGATGTCCTTATCCGGGTCGGGGATTTCATCTTCCCCGTTGACTTCATTGTGCTAAAGACCTAACCTGTGTCAAATCCATGGTCTCAAACTCCAGTCATCTTAGGGCGCCGATTCCTTGTTACAGCTAATGCCATAATCAACTATAGGAATGGGTCCATGTGATTGACCTTTGGAGACATGACAAAGGAAGTCAATGTTTTCAATCTTGGAAGACAACCCAGGGATATAAATGATCAGACTTTTGAGGTCAATTCCATTGAAAATTTAACCAATGAGCATGAAGAGAGCATAAAGATGGAAACAGAGAGCGAGAATGATCTGTAGTTTGAGGATTTCAATGTGGACTAGATTATAGATTCGGCATTGGACTGGGCATCAAGCCCAAGTGTACCTCATCACAGGATCGAAATTTCAGATATCACCTCCAATGAATCAACTCCTTCCCTAGAGTTAAAAGTTTTACTTGAACACCTCAAGTACACCTACTTGGACGGAAGAAAAACCTTGCCAGTCATCATAGCATCCCATCTGACTAAGCAACAAGAGGACAGTTTGATGTCTATATTAAATAGACATAGGAAGCCATTAGATGGACAATGAAAGATATCAAGAGGATAAGTCCAGCAATAATTCAACATAGAATTCATTTAAACGATGAAGCGATTCCCAGGAGGGACCCGCAGCGCAGGCTTAACCCACTCATGCAAGAGGTTGTAAAAATGAAAACTCTGAAACTGTTAGACAATGGGATCATTTATCCCATTTCTGATAGCCAATGGGTAAGCCCAGTTCATGTGGTCTCCAAGAAAGCTAATTTTACGGTGGTAGAGAACGAGCACAAGGAGTTGGTACAAACAAGACTGCTTACCAAGGTTCGTGTTTGTATTGACTGTAGAAAGTTGAATGCAGCCACTCGTAAGGACCACTTTCTGCTACCCTTCATCGACCAAATGCTTGAACACTTGACTGGACATGAGTACTATTATTTCTTGGATGGGTCCTCGGGATACAATTAGATACCCATTGCTGCAGAAAACCAGGAGAAGACTACGTTCACCGACCCATTCGGAACCTTCACCTATCAATGCATGCCCTTTGGATTGTGCAACGCTCCCGCGATATTCCAACGGTGCATGCTCAGTCTGTTCTCTGACATGGTGAAACATTTTCTAGAGATTTTTGTGGATGACTTCTCCATCTACGGAGATTCATTTGATCAGTGTCTTCATCATCTAGAGTTAGTTCTGCCAAGGTGCAAGAAAAAGAATCTAACTCTGAACTGGGAGAAATGTCACTTCATGGTGAGACGGGATTATCTTAGGCCATAAGATTTCTAGGAGAGGAATCAAAGTGGACAATGCAAAAATAAAAGTGATTCCTAAGCTTCCACCACCCAAAAGCATTAAGGATATCAGATCCTTTCTAGGGCATGGTGGGTTCTACCGACAGTTCATTAAAGATTTTAGCAAAATCGCTAGGCCCTTAGCCAATCTGCTCACAAAGGACGTGCCATTTGATTTTAACAATGAATGTTTCAAATCATGGGAGAAGCTTAAGCAAGACCTTATATCTGTGCCTATTATTTCTGCTCCAGATTAGGCACAACCATTTGAAATCATGTGCGATGCCTCTGATTTTGCTATTGGCGTTGTTCTTGGACAGCGCATCGACAATAGGCAGCACGTGATTTACTACTCGAGTAGGACCCTCAATTACGCCAACAGAACTTTACAACGACTGTCAGATCCCTAGTTAGAAATACTGTATTTTATTTTCCTAATGATTTATTTTTATTTACTGATTTTTTTATCAACTTAATTTATTGTTTTCTTTCTTGTGATTATTATTATTATTAAAAGTGGAAATTATTTTTAAGATAATAAAAGGTATTTTAGCTTTAAATATTATTACCAATATTAATTATCAATATTTTTAGTTACTTATTACTATTATTTTTATATTTACCATTATTATTATTAATTGTTATTTAATTATTATCCCCATTATTTCATTAAGGTTATTATTCATTATTATTATTAGTAGTAGTTATTATTATTATTATTATTCCATTATAATTATTATTTATTGTTATTACTATTAGTGTTATCTTTATTTATATTGTCGGTATTTATTAATTATTATTAGTGCTACTATTATTTTATTTATTAATTTTAATATTAGTATTATTATTTATGTTGATTAATTTTTATTGTGATTGCTAACCATTATGATTATTAATGTTATTGTAAATTACTATTATTATTAATAGTTATTATTAGTTATGGTTGTTTCCTTAAGACTAATTATTATTACTAATTATTTATTATTGTTACTATTAATTATTATTATTTGTTCTTAGTGGTATTATTATTCCTTCTCCTTCTTATTCCTATTCTCTAAATCCATACCCACTTCTATTTCATTAGTTCTTAATCCTACCCATACCCATTTGGATCCAACCCAAAACCCAATAACCCATCCTATATAAATTATCTTTTCCTAAATCTAAACCAAACCCTAAGATTAACTCTAATCCCCCATCTCCCCACTGCACAGCCGCCCACCCCATCATCAACAGCGGCTCTCCTCTCCAGCGGCAGTCCACGGCAACACCAGCAGCTCCCCTTTCCCTTGGCTGCACCCTGCACTCAGATCCAGCCCAGGCTGCCTCTTGGCGCAGGCCTCAAAGGCGCACAGCCCCGGCAAGCCAACTCTTCACCAGCCGAATACCACCGCTGCTCTTTCTTCTTCAACCCGGCACCCCGGAGTCACCATGGCCACCCCCCTGCAGATCCAGCCTCCAGCAACCACGGTACACCCTCCTTGGCCTCCTTCTCCTTGCCGCAACAGCAGCAATGGCAGCGACAGCATGGCATCACAACCCTCCACGCGGCAGCCCGAAGCATCCCCGACCTCTCCTCCGGCGGAGTGCCATCAGCCCTATCTAGGCCGAGCCTCTCCCCTTGGCAGCATCCTCCAGCGCTCGGCCGAAAGCACCTCCAGCCCTTGCCCATGCCGTGAGTTTCCCTTCTCTGCTTTCATGTGTTGTGTATGTTGGTGTGATGGGTTCTTAATTATTTTCATATGTATGAGAATTATTATGTGCATGGAATTTAATGTGTGGGAAGATTTGCATTATTATTTATAATATGTACCTGTGTGTGTGCGTGGGCTAATTGGGAGTGTAGATGTGAGATATACTTACAATTAAATATGTGTAAATTATAGGTTTATTTATATGTATTATAATTATGAATGTGGTGCTTATTAATGTATGTGTTTCTTTGTGTGCTGGAAAAACCTTACTCCGAGCCATTTTCGGCTCTCCGTGGGACGCCGTGGATCACCGTCGACGAGTGCGAACGCACCCACGCCCTTCACGGCGAGATGCTCTATACAACGACATCCTCCGCGACCCGGACGCCTCCGTCGGAGCCTCCATCGGTGCGCCGCAAGTTGCCCCGAGGTTAGTGTTATTTTCATGTATAAGGGCATTTGTGTAATAATTGGGAAGTTGATATAAATGTGTGTGTTAGTGTGTGTGTGCGTGAGTGTCTTTGGTGTTTGGATGTATGCATGTGTTTATGTATAATCATGTATATGTATTAATGGGTTAGCATGCATGTGAGGGTGTAAGTATATATATGTATGTATATACGTACGTATATACATCGGCGTATACGCGTGTGTATGCATGTGTATACATGTATATGTGTACGAGGGTATGTTTGTGTGGGTTCATGTGTTTGGTTACGTGTTACAGTGTTTCGGACCCGTTTGGTGAGATCCGGACCGTTGCAGAAGACCCGGACCCGATCTAGATTCGTGCTCGTTGTGGACCCGATACAATGGTGATTAAAAGATCGATCCATGGGATGATCCGTAGAGCAGTACCGGTTCGTGCAGTGAAGACCAGACGTCTATTCGGTTCCAAAACCGCGTCATTTCATGTGAGTGTTCGTTCTTGTGTATTTACCGTTGTCAGTATGCCTTACATGTTGTTCTTATCATTTTATGTGACTTTCCGTTATAGTTTACCAGTTTGATTACTTGTATTCGTTCATGACATATCTATAATTGTTCACTTTAATTACCTAGTTGATAGAAACTTGTATCGGTGTCATTTTATGTGTTACTAGTTTGTCGTTGTTGGCTTAGGCCTATTTTTGATATACCTTTAGACTATGACTTGACTCGATCTATTGATTGGATAGATTAAGTACATAGTTGAGCATCAGATATATATGGATCTTGTATTTGGACATTGAGATATTAGAGTTATATCATTTCATGAATAGATGATTACTGTTTCGGACTGGGACTAATTGTAAAGGAACTTGGACTGTACACTTGGTTGATCTTATGTTGGATTAGTTCGTGATTGTGGTTTACGATCTACAATTTATCTGAACAATTATCAGACTTAATATTCCTTACTTGGTGATAATTCAGTTAAGAATTTATTCGGGTATTTGAGGACAGATGATATATTTCATGTAGAGTACTTTCCAGACTTGTTATTCTTTTATTGGTAATAACTTAGGTGATGATTCATTCGGATATTGATAATGGACTTGTTATGATGTTACTTTACTAAGAGAATAGATTTCTTGATACTTGGATCAGTATATGGACTTAGTTGGAGTTTAGGTCGAAGTGGAATTTATGTTATTTACATTCGATATTGATCAGTATTTATATGTGATTGATTTTGTTGGATTGTGACTAGATGTATGGATATCTTACCTTTGACTTCGATATGTGATATTATATTGGTTTTGGATTGCTAGAAGCAAGGGTTCCGGATGTATCAACTGATTATATCATTTGAGTATCGATGAGTTGTTGGTGTTGACTTAGAAGTGAATTATTCCAGATTGCAGTTCTTTAAGGATGTTTCCTATTTAGATATAATTTCGGTATGTGTTGACCTACCTAGTTGGTCTCGAGGATATACCATATGCTTCATGTTTAGTTATTGATTACTTCAGTTAATAGAGATTGAGTTATTATGATAGTGACCTAGTCGATATCGGTGATCTTGTACTTCAGAGTTAATAGATAGCAGTTATCAGTTTATCAGTTATTGGTGAGGCTATTTGTCGGTGATCATATGATATGTTCAGAGTTTATAGTAGTTGTTAGACATCTGTATCAGTTACCAGTTGTTAGTGACACTATTGTATTAGTGGCTATATCTCCAGTATCTTATTTCAGATGTCAGATATTAGTTATCAGCTACTTAGTTGTCAGATATCAGTTATCAGATGTCAGATTGTCGGCTAGTGTTGACATCGGTAGTTGTTGGAGATATCAGTTACTATTACATATTAAATCACATTGATTGCTTATTAATAAAAGACACCATAACTCGGGGAACAGGGGTAATTGCCTGATGATGCATGTCGTGTATTTTGGAAGGACTTCTTATGGTACCGAGTTGTGGGTTCCAACCATGGGAAACTAAGGTAGTACTGGCTACCTATTTAGTTATCAGTTGTCAGGGCTATGCCCGGATTACGGTGCCACACTAATTATCTTTTCGTGTAGGGCTGTGGTCTTCAGTTGTCAGAGCCTTGCGGCTTGTCCTGGTTCAGCGCCAGGGGTGTTAGACCGTGGTACCGAGCATGCACGGTACTCTTCCAAAACACATGCACTATATTGTCAGGCAGTTACAATAACGATAACATTGTTTGATATGTGGGAAAACGGCTGTGGTATGGGACACAACTAAGTACTACATTAGTTAGGTTAATAATAACCAACCGGACTAGTGACATATGCTAGGTTACACATTCAGATATCAGCTATTAATTTACAATTGTGATAATTGTCTTATATCTTTATTCATGTTGTTATCAGTTATACTACAGTTCAGTTATTTATCATGTTATTTAGTTTCTTATATCTACAGTTATTCTTGTTATTACTTTATGCACATTGTTTATATGCACGAGCTTTCCCCTTTACACACACACTCACCAGGTCGCTTTCTGACGACCCTGGATTTGCACGTCCAGATATTGGACGCTTTGTTTCTATTGTGTAGGTGTTCGATGAGACTGTACGCTTCGCGAATAGCTAGAGTTTCTCCCTATTCTATTCTGGTACTCTTATCCTTCTAGCCTTCATATTACTTCCTGATTCTTGTTATATCAGTTCAGTTCTTATTCCAGTCTTCATTTATATGATATCATGCGTGGTTGCTTATATGTGATATTGCAGTAATCATGATTCATTATAGTTTAGATTTATAGCTTGTTTCGGGTTACTTAAGGCTTAGCGCGTATACGTGAGGGATTTTCCTTGCGTATATGCGTCGCCGACTCGTGTCGCGTCTCCGCTCCAGTGTATTTTGGGAAGCGGGGCGTGACAACGACAAAGAAGGAATTCTTGGTCGTTGTCTTCGCGTTAGAAAAATTCCGGCCCTACTTGCTAGGATCAAAGACTGTGATTTTCACGGAGCACTAAGCATTAAAATACCTCATGACCAAGAAGGAAGCTAAAACCCGATTGATTTGTTGGATCCTTCTGCTTCAAGAATTTGACCTGGAAATCCGTGATAAAAGAGATATAGAAAATGTTGTTGTAGCTGATCATCTGTCAAGAATTCCGAATGCACCTATAATACAAGCTCCGATCAATGAGGATTTCCCAGATGAGCACATCCTGGCCATTTTCAAGGAACCATGGTATGCGGACATAGTCAACTATCTAGCCACTGGACAATTGCCAGCTGAATGGACAAAGCAAGACCAGTGTCGCTTCTTTACCTAAGTACGGTACTTATTTTGGGAAGAGCCATATCTCTTTAAGTATTGTCCTGACTAGATTATTCGATGATGTATCTAGAAGAAGAACAGAGGAGTGTGCTCAGTTTCTGCCATAAACTTACATGCAGAGGATATTTCGGTCCCCGTAAAATCGCAGAAAAAGTTTTACAAAGTGGGTTTTACTAGACCACTTTGTTCAAAGACTCATTTCACTTTTGTAAGTCATGTGCAAATTGTTAAAAGACTGGGAAAATTTCGAGACGAGACATGATGCCCCTAAACTTGATTCTTGAAGTTGAAATTTTTAATGTTTAGGGAATTGACTTCATGGGACCATTCCCAAATTTCTTTGGCAACCAGTTCATCTTGATTGCAGTAGATTACGTCTCAAAATGGGTAGAAGCCGTGCCTACTAAGACCAATGATAACAAAGTGGTTGTCAAATTTCTTAAGGAAAACATCTTCTCTCATTTTGGCACCCCCCGGGCTATAATTAGTGATAATGGGTCACATTTCTACAATAGAGTTTTTGAAGCTCTGATGCGAAAATACTCCACCAATCACAAGTTATCCACTACGTATCATCCCCAAACAAATGGACAAGTCGAAGTGACTAATCGACAAATAAAGCTCATTTTGGAAAAGAAAGACAAAATCGAAAAGAATAGTCCGTCAAGCTAAACGATGCGTTATGGGCTTACTGAACTGCTTTTAAGACAGTCCTGGGGATGCCTCCATATAGAATTGTATTTGAAAAATCCTATCATCTGCCTGTCGAATTAGAATACTGAGCCCTATGGGCTATTAAGCAACTCAATTTCGATCTGAGTAAAGCCGGTAAACTAAGGAGATTGCAGATCTCAGAGCTGGAGGAAATACGGAATGAGACTTAGGAGAATGCACGGATCACGAAAAAAGAACTAAAATTTTTCATGACCAGATCATCAACCGGAAAAACTTTGCCCCGGGGAAAAAAGTTCTCTATACAACTCGAGGCTTCACATTTTCGCGAGAAAGCTAAAAGCTCGTTGGTCTGGACCATTCATTGTGCGCACCGTCTTTCCACACGGTGCTGTGACAATTTTCGATCCAAAGAGTAATAAGAAATTCAAGGTGAATAGGTAAAGACTGAAGTCATTTTTTGACCACTGAGCCTGAGTCAAAGGCTGAAATAGTACTGAGTCTATTTGCTCCGTCGTACACATGACCATAGCCATCCACACACCACAAATAAAAATAATAATAATAATAAATATATATATATATAAATACAAATAAAATAGAAGTATAAATAAAATAAAGATTAGGGGCTCTTTATAATTGTTTATATGATATAGCCACCTCTTGTATAATTGTGAATTCCCTTTTACCCAAGGGCTAAAATTGGAACCCCCGGAACATATTGAGGAAACGCTTAGGCGTTCGCATTCAGCCTGCCCGAGTTGGCAGAGACGGTGATATCATTTCTTCCCCCTATTTATTGCATTTGATTTTTGTATGACATTCATTGAGGATAATGCATTGATAGGTGTGGGGAGGTGCTAACATTTTTTCTTTTTTTAATTAAAAAAATCTCCAGAATGAAAAAAGAATTTTTATACTCTTTTAAAAATACCAAAAGGTTGTAAAAATTAAAGGAACCTTAGTAAGAAATCTTTATTTTAGCCTAAATAAAAAAAATATTAGTTTGACTGAGAGTTAGGAGGGACAAGAAAAATAACTCATATCTTTTATTTAGCTTTAGTAAAATATGCATAAACCACACACACGCTTGGAATTTAGAGACACAACTTTGAATTTAAAAAAACAATAAGCTAGATAATTGTGCCCTAAGAAGCATGATTACTCACGCCTAAAAGAAAATAAATAAATCTTGATTTCGTGGCCTACTCTACTTGCATATTTACCTGAGGGGTATTTTTTCACTTGTGCCCTAAAACCATCTGGTTTGGGAGTCATCAATTTGATATGTGTTACACGAGTAAAGTAGAAAGCCTAAAAAATCAAGAATAAACATCTAGATAATCATTAATAAAATTAAGTGATATTTAAAGTTGAGTTGAGAAATTCCAAGCACATCACACTTACACATGATGCATATCTATTAAAGCAAAATACCAGAATGAGTTAGAAGTACAAGATCCTTTTAAATTCAAATGAAAACCATGATTTCTTCTTTTATGAAGACTAAAGTATAGGAGGACTTATGAGGGTTTGACCTAATTCTTATAATCATTCGGTTATTTTTACTTAGATAATTAAAAGTTCTTTTTCTTGAAAAAGGTTTGCTTACAACTAACATTTTTCTTCATTTATTGGATTTTAAGGGTGCAATCCGCTGAAAACTCTCAGGAGACAACATTCTTCCTCTAGGGAAAACCTAGGGGTTTAAAGGCTTGTTGCACATGCTCAGTGCAATCGCGTCACTTGCTAAAGTGGTATAATAATTCTCTTATTTTTACTTTGCTCAGGACGAACAAAAAGGTAAGTGTGGAGGTGTGATTAGTCTCTAATATTGCATAATTTTTATCACATCTTTACATTTATTTTATATAAAATATTGCTAATAATGGTTTGCTTGTGTGATCCTAGGTCCATGGTGTTAAATGAAGAAGAAGATCCAAAATCACCATTTAATGAATGATTAAAGGCCTACAGGATAGTCATTGACCTTAGAGGGTGATTCTGTCAGACCTCAGTGCTCAAATTTGAAATCAAGAAGGTACGACCGACAGGGGACCGAAGCGACAGCGCAGAGCAGGAGGCGCTGAGCGCGCCGCTCTGGTACAGCCGCAAAAATGCGGCTTTTGTCGGGTTTTCACGGTCGTACTGGCGCGGCCGCGCCAGTGCTTTAGGCCAGGGTTTGTCCCCTGGCCCCCTTTTCTCCTGATGCCTATAAATTGAAAAACACCTAGAGGGGGGTGAATAGGTGTTAATGCTAATCTAGAAACTAAGTGCGCTAAATGCGTTAGCTTAAAACAATTATTGCAATCACACTTAATACAACCAACAAGTGTAGCTGAATTCCCCGTCAAGGGCTCTGGACTAACTCCTCTTGATTCCCCTAAATATGGGTTGAGGTGCTATATGAAGCTCTTGTGGTTAAGTATAAGTGAGGCTGTAACACCCCGCTCCGGAATACGTACTTAGTTGCGTATTCAGATTTTTGATCGTATTTTTTCAATTTACCTTCTGTACTTATTTTGTATTGTGAATTGTTTATATGATTGTTTTGTCTTAAATTTGGATTCGTGGACTCGGAGTCAGCCCTAGTCTGAACCGAAGACCCGATCCTAATGTATTACTTGATTTGGTCTTTTCGGTAATTAGATTTGACCGATTTCAGTTTCAAATATTATTTTCCTATATTTTAGATTTTATATGATTTTCTGGAATTTTCCTGAATTTAATTAAATATCTTCAAAACCGGTGTCGGCCAGTGCCGCTGACCGATTCCCGGATTTTTAGTTTACAAACGGTTTAGAATTTCTACAAGTACCTTTAGATATTATTTCTTAAAATCATATTTTCTATTTAAATACTTTTTCTGGGAATTTTATGATTTTATGAAAATTCCACCGGAGTCGGTAGCTAGCTGATTCCGGGATTTTTAGTTTTAAAACTGTAAAGTATTTCTTAAAACGGATTTCATTATAATTCTTAGATTAATATTCTTGATTTTTGATAATTATTTCGGGTCGTTCCGAGATACTTGAATTTCGGACGATTCCGGTATTTTCCCGAAAGATTTCCGCATCCGCAACCGAATCCCGGGAATCCGCCACTTTCATTATTTTTCATTTTCTCTTCCAAGAGAATAATTTCCCTTTTCCATTTTCTTTTCCTTTTCCTATTTTCTTTCTTTCCTTCCTCCACAATCCACAAGAATTCCAATTTCCCAAAATTCCATTTTCTCCCAAATTTCCAATAAACTCCACACACTTCCACCAACTTCCTCATTAAATGCCCTCTTTTTCTCTCTCTTCCATGGCCAGCCAAGTGTGGCTAGGAGAGACACCTCACCTCCCCTATTTACAAAAAAACCCCCTCTCTTTTAATTATTTGCACCTCCTTCACAAAATCTAAAACCTATAAATACTTTTCCTTCTCCTTTCTTTATTCATTTTCACTTCATCTTTCTCTTTCTTCTCTTCACCAAAACCCTAACCTCCAACATCTCCTTCACCTCCACCACCTCCACCGGCGCCTCCGGCCACCACGACTCCGGCGAGAGACCCCCGATCTCCGGCCACCACTTCTTCTCACCAACACCAACTTCATCAACTCCACCAAACCTCCATCTTCTTCTTCATCATCAACTTCAATCACTACCACCATCACTCCATCACCTTGTACTTCTTTTAGGTAAGTGTTCTTCTTCACCAAGCCTTGGATAATTCTTAGTATACTTGTGTCTTCAAATCATGTAATTTGATCATCAAACACAACCATCACAAATCTGTTCTGTGTGCTGTTTCCAGTCGATTAGTCGACTTGACCTAAGGACTAGTCGACTTGAAACCCTTAGTTGAAACGTAACCTTTTCTAGAACACAGTTTTAGTCGACTTAGGTTATTTATTAGTCGACTGGAAACCTCTATTAGTCGACTACTCCCTTGACCCTAGTCGACTAACCTTTCCTGAATCCGAAACCCAACTCTCTGTTACTCAGTATTAGTCGACTTAACGTATCTGTTAGTCGACTTGAGATCATTATTAGTCGACTACTCTTTCCATCCTAGTCGACTAACTTTTCCTGAAACCAGAACCCAACTCTCTGGAACCCAGTTTTAGTCGACTATACCAGACTGTTAGTCGACTAACCCCTTTATTAGTCGACTAACCATTCCACCTAGTCGACTAACTTTGGCTGTCTGTCATAGTTGATTCCTTTCTTGAATACGAACCTTACCCTCTAGACTTATATCATATATTGGTATTGCTTGACTTGTCTATTGACAAACATCATCTTCCCTTCTCTCTTTCTCTCTCCTCTTCACTCTACATATTTATATCATATATTATGGCGCATCCCGAGTTCCGTGGATTTCGGACCTTTCGGCTTTTCGGTGACTTAGGCGAGTGTTCTCGCTCGCTACCCTCTTGCTCCCTATTTCATTGATTATGCAAATATTCTCGTTCTAGTCTCCATGTATTTTATTTCATGTTCTATATCTTTTACTGTTTCATATTATGCGTGGCCGACCCTTCGTGGTCGTTGTACTTTGGGTTACTTTTATGTTACCTTGCCATACCATTACCTCAGACTAGTCAGTTGCATGCTTTTATTTAACACATGTATATCACCTGACCATCTAGTGTGTTATCACCTGACCACATGGCCTGCCACTATTTGGCAAGCCCCTTTAGTTATGCTATGACTTGCCCTGACTATTATCAATCTCTTGTCATGACTTACCCAGACTGTTATCAATTTCTTGTCATGTTTGGTTGCTTGTTAAATATCATCACCTTATCATGCTATCTCTTGACACCAAGCATGATGCACCTGATTCTGATATAATTATCACGATAACGGGAATGTAGTATCTGATCTCCTGTTATGATTCCAGTTATGATTCTTGTTATGTATTCCAGTTATGATCCTGCTCATTCCCGAAATCTGGTAATTATGTTAATAAACCATAAAAAGGACAACTTGTATGGGGAATGGGAGGAAGTGATGGATGCCGGAATGATACCTTGCTTATAGTATGGGAATGAAATATTGGCGGTAGTGTTAGTGGGACTTAGGCCCACAGGAGATGCGTGTTAGGGGACTTAGGGCCCTCAAGCTGGTCCCAGGTGTATGGGAACTACTATAAGAAGTGATATCAGTTCTCCATCTACTTCCAATAACAACCTTGTTTTACTCGGATATGGATCTATGTGCGTTGGGACGCTAGTTCACATAGCTAGATATCAGGGTAAGACGAGTAATAATAAAGTGTCATAATAACCGGCTCTTTAAGTTGTAAGTGGAGGTATGTGGAATGGGACGCATACTAAGCCTGCAACTTAAACGGCTATGAATCTGTGTTGTGCCTTACTATATTTGCTTGTCCGGGATTTTACTTCGGATTTCCGGTTTTATGAGTATCATCGTATTACCTGCTCATATTCTGCTTTATCCATTGTATTCACTTGCCTCTTGTTCATTATCTTACCATGCCTGAGAACAGTCGGGTTGAATGGGCTTGGGTTATGGTGACATGAGATAAAGGTATATAGACGAGGGTTTCCTTGTTTGGATTATTCCTTCGATGTACTAGTCTCATGGAACCGTAATCTGAAGCCATACGATCAGACTGCTTGTCCTTGGCTTTACATGACATGTACTCACCCTTGCTCGCCACTTGGTTTTGCTTCACCACTCGCCTGGGGAGTATCATTTGACTCCCCTGGATCCTCATGTCCAGGTCATGGAGCTTGGAGCGTGTAGATTCTCCCCCTTGTGGATCAGAGTAGCGCAGCGGTAGCGTGGATTCCCCAGCCGATCATCCAGAGCTCCATCCTTCCAGGCCCCCTTGTGAGTCTCTCGAGTTTTTCTTTTAAACTCGTGAGTGCCTTTCATACTGTTCATACTTGTATATTTCCTTATATTCTCGCATTTGCGCATATTAGTGATGTGATATTCATGTAATATTGGATCACTTCTGGTGATAACTCTGTGATTGTATTCATGTGTTGGAATGTATAATGCACCACTTACTTTCGTACTCTGATTCTTGTCTGTACTGATGCTTAGCGTATATACGGGAGGGTAGTTCTGACCTACGTATATACGTCGCAGTGACGTCCCCGTATCCGTGGGATCGGGGCGTTACAGAGGCACACACAAAAACCAAGCATATAAGATGAATAGGCAATATGAATATATGCAAGGCACAACACAAGCAAATATGATATGATATGAATTATGTTATGCACAAAATAAATAGAGAGAGTGTTAGAGAGACAATGGATCAAACGCTAACAACAAGATATGTTTCGAGGTTCGAGCCCCTAGCTCTACATCCCCGCCTTCACCACCGTGAAGGATTTCCAATCCACTATCTCCCACCGAGGGAACCTCCACCGAGGAGGATTTGTTACAACAAGGGAGTACCGAACTCCTCTCTCAAACACCGCCTCACAACCGAGGGGTAGACCCTTAGCCAAACAACCACAACACCTCTACCGAAAAGGGTTTACAAACCAAACTCCACCTCTCACTAGAGGGAGCAAACCAACCAACTCAACCTCTACCAAAGAGGGAGCAAACCAATCACCCGATCAACCTCTACCAAAGAGGGATACAACAAAAGCAAGGGTGTACAATCTTGGAGGCTACAACAACCTCAAACAATCTCTTTTTCCACAAACAAAGATCCTAATAGACTAGGATAGAAGATATAGCTCAAGTGGATATCAAGATGTTTTTGGAAAGCAAATAACAAAGAAAAACTACTTGGGAAATCTCTTGTAGATGATAGAAATGAAAATCCAAACAATATCCCAAAAACCTAGTTTTCTTTGATTTTCCAAAACTCTTGAAAAACAATAAAGATGAAATCTTTGAAGCTCTAAAACACTTTTTAAAACTTTAAAAACACTTCAGAAAAGTAGGAATTTTTGCTCTTGAAAATCTTGGCCAAAACCCCCAAGAAATGGGGTATTTATAGCCCAAACAGAAACTAGCCATTAGGCTGATCTGGCAGCCTGATAGGCTTGCGGTCGACCGGCCGGTCGACCGCCAACGGTCAGATATATGACCGTTGGGGCAATCCGGTCGACCGCTCGGCCGACCGCCCAGATACAGAGAGCAAAGCTCTCTGGTCCGGTCAGCCGGTCGGCCGGCCGGCCCACTGTGCTGCCAGACGTGCACAGTTCTGTGCACGTCGGTCAACCGCAAGGTCGACCGGCCCTTGGTGCGGTCGACCGAGCGGTCGCCCGACCTGGCCTGTCAGCCAAAGTCTGGGTTAGAAACTTGGTCAGAAAAATATTTAAAAATATTTTTAAAAATTCTTTTATCTCTTCTAAAATCCCCAAAAATAGTTTTATCATTTTGCATTGATACATAAACATGTGATAAAAAGTTTAGCTCAAATATCAAGCATATGAAACTATTTTTGTGTTTTAACATTTTTGCCAAAAACCAAAACTTGTATTTTATCAAACTTGAATTTTTCAATACATGAATAGAAAAGTCAAATAAGTTTGTTTAGAAGTTAAGCATGCATGTATAGAAAGAATACATATACTATATATATAAACCATGTAAACTTGTTTTGATCAACTATTCATGAAAACCAAATCCAAATCATGAAACGTGTGTGTATTGTGCACTTGAGCATATCAACTATACTAAGCTTTACAAATGGATCTAAACACACTAAACTAAAACTAGGATACCTAAGTCTTCTTGACGATCTTCTATCTTCAAGTCGGCTTGGTCCCAAAAACTTGATCCACCAAGTGCAAATGAGTGATCTTGAAGCTCGGGCACCGGAATTACTATGAAAAGCTCCAAAAACTCCTTTGTTGAAGCTAATCACCAACTAATATCTTGATTAATGATCTGAAACTAAAATCACAAGATTATTAGTAAACATAACTACATGAGTTAATCATCATCAAAACTAGAGAGGAAGGCCTCCGGACCAACAATCTCCCCCTTTTTTATGATGAAAAAACTCATGGAGTTATATATGCATGGATTAAAGTTAAGCTTCAAAGAAGCTCCCCTTAACTCATGCATAAACAAATAAATAATAAATATGCAATGCATAATCATGCATAAACAATAAAAAGGTTCTAGATGCCAATGAAATGTTCAAAAACAAAACATGCTCTAGATACCAATTAAAATTAAACTAAATTAAACTTAATATATGCAAAAACATAAATATGCATATATAAAACATGTACCAATCATGCATATTAAAAAGCATCTTCTCTATATATGCATGGTAAACTCTCAAATAATTCTCCCCCTTTTTGTCAATCATCAACAAAGGGGTAAAAACCAAAACAAAACAAAATCTTCTCCCCTTTTTTGCTACAAAGAAACAATCATCAATAAGGGGTAAAAGCAAAACCAAATCAATAAATTTTTCTCCCCTTTTTTATGTTCGAAACAATGAATCAACAAAAGGGTTAACAAAAATAATGTTCTCCCCCTTTTTGTCTAAAACAAAAACAAAAACCAAATAGGGGGTGACAATCAATTAAGGTACCAATTGAAAATATGTCAAAGAAGCATCTTGATACCAATTGAAAGTAAACATAGATCAATCAATAAATGGTATATGCGATATACATTCATAAAAGGAAGATGTGAAACTTCCCTACATAGATACATTACATGAAGGAGGGATGACAAGCCCTAATTCATATAACGTACACTATGCAATGCATAAGAGGAGATGTAAAGCTCCCCCTACACACGTGTATCACATAAAGAAGAGATGTCAAGCTCCTGAATACAAGATACACTCAACATGAATCTATATGTAGAAAAGATGTTAAGCTCTCCTTGCATATAGTCAATACAAATCAAAACTTTTGTATTTATTTTCTTTAAACAAAATTTTGAATTTTCTCAATAAAACACATTTGATACCAATTAAAAATATTATGCTTTTTAAATATGTGATACCAAATTGAAATTATTATTTTCTATCATAAAGTAAGGGAGTGGAAATATAAATACCAATTGAAATATGAAAATCGAATTTTCTCCCCTTTATGAAATACCAACAAAACACATGCATAAGCTTGTTTAAGAATACCAATTGAAAATTGAATCAATTGAAACAAAATTGAAGTTCAAGCTTTAGCATAAACAAAACACATATATATATATATATATGTATGAAAGATAGATACCAATTGAAATTGATATTCTTAAAATTGAAAGCATACATACATACAAACATATATGAGTATACAAGAAAGCTCAAAATTGATACCAATTGAAAGAATTTCAATGATACCAATTGAAACAACAATAATGATCAAGTGTATACATCATATAACTACCACCCAATCATGTTCAAGTTTAAAATGATGTTCAATATAAGGCATACATGAGCATGATCACCCATCCAACCGCCCGTCGAAGGTAGGGGTTTTCAAAAATAGGTTTGAAAATAAGGTATATTTGAAAAACTCTACCAAATGAAGAATACCATAACTAGTTATATGAAAAATCTGTAAACTAGTACGAAATCCTTCAAGTAAGGAATAAAACAAAATTATTTTTCATGAAAACATGAAATTCACAAGATAATCAACACTCTTAGCCAATGAAGCATAAATATGACTCATGAAAACAAAACATGAGTAAATAATAAATGTGAGTATATAAATATAATGTGAAGATCATAATCATGAAACATGGATAATAAGCTCAATATTCCTTGAAACATGAAAATCATCAAAAACTATTTAATCTTCAAGGTATGTGTATGTCTTATACAAACTAAAGTATACATACATATCCAAACACAACGAGTCCACAAAGATATATGCATGAAGGCACTGGCTCAAAAGGATGTATATGTATAACAATAATTTGGATAAAATGGACATATACATGAAGTTAAACATATAAACATAAAACAAATTCAAGAATAGGAATACAAGTTTAAAATGCATGGATCATCAAAACTAGACTATACTAGCACATCTAATGGGTTCAAATAAGCATTCAAGTACAAACATATATAGATTTATTTGTGGTCCACTATATGTACAAGTATATACCTAGTCTTAATGAAAACTAACATTTAAAACATATATTCGAATCATGAAGCATAAAACAAATCATAAATCAACATGATAAACATAAACATGATTATTATGTAAATTCACATGTTGTTAAACCTATGATAAACATGATAGCTAAACAAATGGCGAGAACACTAAAATAATGATCCATATTAAACATGGGTGTCTCAAAATGCTATACATGTATGTCAAGAGTCTAATAATCATGGCATTAACATAATAATCCAAAAAAAACAACAAAGCATGCTATAAATTATGAAATGGAAAGCATGTAAACAATAATAAGGAGTTAGGAATCGTTACCAAAACCTAGAAGGCAACACTCCTTGTCTACAAAACATGGTGGTCCTCTCCACCAAACATCCCTTGAAAGTGATGCATCCAATTGATTTCCATGAAGCTCGGAACGCATCTACTCCAAGGTACCGCTACTCTCACGTCATGTGAGAGCCCACACCTACATCAAACATAAGAGGGGTAGTCTTTGGTACCCATAACTTTTTGGGTCCATGGGGGTTAGTATCATTCCTAACCCAAACAAATTTATTTGCTAAATTTGAAACATTTATTCTATCAAAGCAAAATTTAGCAAGGTGGCCCTTACGTCCACAATGTGTACAAGTGTACGCATGAGCATACATGGTGTGAAGATAGTGACCGTGAGTAGCATGTGTATGTGATTGAGATTTTCCTGCACACAAAATATAGAATATTAGATTTAGAAGTAAAGATGTGCAAGGTGCTCAATTCTAATCCGCTGTAGAAATGACTATGCGGGTCGTGATCCTCAGGGAGGGACTAGAGATGGAAGCTTGTTTAGTAAGTTAACTCTTTTTTATTTATTTCGTTATTTACAATGGTATTTACAATAAGAAGTGTGGTATTTACAATGAGAAGTGTGAAAGAAATTGGAAAGATGTGGAGTTGGTGATCTAAACTAAAATTACAAGAAAGAAAACTATAACTAAAACACATACCTACCTCTTCTGCCTTGTTTACCTTTGATCCGTTTGCAACGACTTACCTTGTTTCTGAAGGCATTCAAGCATGGCGTATAGGATCTTCCTCCTTCTCGATCTACACTACGAAAAGAAAGACAAACTACACTAGCAAGAGACGGCTTGTTCATCACCATAGGCCATCAAGGGCACTTCTTCGGCTAAGCAGTCTCGAAGCAATCAGATCTCATGGTTTGCAAGACATCAGAGAGAAACAATAAAATAAAACAAGAATAAAAATAAAACAAGAATAAAAGAACAAAAACAAACCTTTAGTTGATTCTATTAACAATGGAGGAAAAGTTTGACTTACACCGATGTCACCTCAGTACAAGCATGATCTCCTTCCTCCATGAAAGCATCCTCTCCTCTCAGTTACTAAAGGAAAATTACAAAAAGAGAAAAATAAAAACCTAAACTACAGACTAGCCTAAAAACCCTAGATTTAGCTATGTAGTTCGTTGGACGCCCTTCCCTGTTGCTCTGCAGGGGTATTTATAGGTGCAGAAGGAGGTAGAGTCCCAATACGACTCCTCCAAGAAAACAGTTGCCCAGCTCATCCAGATTGCCGCGGAAACGCGGCTTTGGCCGCGTTTCCGCGGCCAAGTATTGTCGGCTGGCCACGCGCTTTCGCGCGTGGCCTCCTCTGGTCTGTCCATCTGGGTTTATCCGTCTCGAAGATGTATCCTGACTCTTTATTTTAGGATTTCGGGATAACTTGGGAAGCAAGTTACCCTAAATCCAAATCTTTTATCAACGAATTTGTTATCTTTGCACTCTCTTCTTTGGCTTTTATCCTCATCCTACGAGTATTTAGGGTTGAATAGAAGTCTATCCTTCCCTCTTCTTTTAGTATTTGCAACTATTACCCTTAGTAATTGCAACTTTGACATTTGATAATTGCAACTTTTGCATTGAGCTTGAACATGGGCTTTTGGGCTTCTTTTAAGGCTTTATTCCTTTATTTTTATTACTCAAGGCCTGCACACAATAAATAATAAAATATTAGTAATAGTGCATGATTATATGAATAAATATGAAAATGTGATAGTAAATGTGATGATAAATATGCACTTTTTACTACCTATCACACCCCCACACTTATCTTTTTGCTCGTCCTCGAGTAAAAATCAAAGAAAAAGAAAAAATAAACTAGCTAACTCACTTTCGTAGGAATCACGATTACACTTAGCACGTGCAACAAGCCGTTAAACCCCTAGGTTACCCTAAAGGACGAGTGTTGTCTCGTGAGGGTTTTCAGCGGATTACACCCACAAAATCTATAAAAAGGAAAATATTTGAAATATGTTTGAAGAGACTAAGTAGTCTATAAGTTTTTAGGAACATCATTTTTATTCATTCTTAAACTTAGTATTTATATAGTAAATTGTTTTCCTTTTTAGGTAAGGGTCAAAATTGAATGTTTGTATAGTCTTTTTCGTTACCCTAAGTCATATGCATCCTTGTGAATTTTTACTAGGAATTCCTTAACTTGGACTCTCATGCCTCTTTATTATCATTATTATATATATATATATATATATATATATATATATATATATATATATATATATATATATATATATATATTAATATGTATAACTCATCTAATTTTCTTTCGTGTAAGCATGAAGGCTTCTTGAGGCCCTCATACCTAACTAATTGACTATTAGATGTGTTAGTACATATAAAAGTAATTTTTCTTAGTTTCCTTAGGCTTTCTAATCCACCCATATAGCGAACTTAAAGTCGGTGGCTCCCAAACCGGTAGGCTTTAGGGCACCAGGTGAGAAAACACCCCGCGGACTTAAGGATTCGAGTGAACTAGGCCACAAAATTAAGGGCTTTATTTCATAAAATCACCTTTAGGCGTGAATACTTATGCTTCTTGAGGCACATGTATCCAGCTTAATCAGTGAATTTCTCTTCTTCTTTTTTTTCCTTTTTTTAAATATTTTTTTATTATTTATTATAGGGCACAAGAGTCTTTGTCTTAGAATCCTAGATATGTAAATGTATTAGTTATGCATATTTCATTAAGGTAAAATCAAGACTAATTACTTATTCAATTTTTCCTCCTATACCTAAAAATTCAACAATTTATTTATTTTGGCCAAGTTTTTAGAAATCCTAATCATGATTTTCCTAATTCTTAAGATTAACTTAGAATTCTTTCAAAAGATAAGTCAAAATATTGTCCTTTTTCATTTTTTTTAATTTTTTTTAATATTAGCAAATTTTTGTTAGTTTCTACCTATGTTAGTATGTTAGTAAAGCCTCCCCCCACACTTATCTCATGCATTGTCCTCAATGTATGAATGTATGCATGTATGCATGAAAAAGAAGAAGGGAAGGCAGAAGTTACCTCAAGGTGGTGGTTCCGGTGGTGGTCTATTTGGGCCAAGCGTTGCTACCCAATCAAGATAATGTAATATTTGGAGGAACCCACCAGAAATTTCTCTTGTATAACCCGCTAAAATGTATGTATGATCATTTTTTAACAATTCCACCCCATCAAATTTCCAAATTTCATAATTATTTTCAGAGTCAATTGTGTCAACCGCCTTGTCCCAAAATGGAGTGTGAAAAGATGGAATGATTTACTTGGACGTCATAAGTACGGGAACGAATACCGACTCAGGAAAGAAACTTAAATCAAGTAATGGTTCAGGAGTCGGGCGAGGTTCAGAAGTGGGTCCAAATCAATAAGTTGAAACTCAAGTCCACAATCATCTTCCCACAATGGAATGTGACTCAATATTGGTGATTCAAGTTCAGGAATGATAGGTGTGGGAATCAAAACTGACTCTAAAAGATTACCTAAGTTGGGTAACAAAACAGGAGTCAATAATGATTCAGAAATTTGAACTTGATCACAGATTTGAGAATCTAGGTCACATATCTCATTGAGTTCAATATCATAAAAATGAGAACTTGCCAATTTATCCATGAGACTTTCAAAATTATAAAATTGGTCTAGTTCAATATGATCATCAAAAATGGGTGATTCAATTTCATGATGAATTGGCACAGGATCCAATGTTGACTCGGGAAAAGTAAAATCAGGTGAAGACACCGGAGTCTTTATTGAATCAGGAAGTAGAATTGAATCACCAAGTGGGAGATCATGATCATATTCATGCTCAAGTTTATTTCAGTAAAGGAATAACTTGCCAAACTATCAAAAATTAGAGTTTTGGCAAGTTTAAATGATGGTACTGAATTAAATCTTGTTGTCCAAAACAACGTGGCTCGTCGGCTCTAACAGAATGGTTAGCCATATCAGAAATGGCCAAACGGTGAGAACGTAAAGATTGAACCATCATATCTATTTCATGATCACGAGCTAATCTAGCTGAGTCATGGCTTCAAGCATCTTTTCATAGTCGATTGGTGCATCATTTTGTGATTGGACTTGAAAAGAGGAAGTGTTGTTGGGACAATCATGATGAAGTTGTGAGTCGGTCAGATTCTGTGACTGTTGCTTGGACTCACGCATCATCATGTCTAAGATTGATGGTGGTTGTTGCTTGGACTCATGCATACTCATCATTTCCAAGATAGATGGTTTTCTATTCTGAATGGGTGGATCTGAGTATGAATCTTGAAATAATGTGGACAAGGTGGATACGGAGGACAAGTTGGTTGAAAATTGGACTCGGGGCAAGCGAAACCCCATGAACTCTGTGAAGAGTTAAAATTATTGTGGAAATTATGGTCATAAGATGGCGGGCATGGGTTATATGCATTCGGATAAGACCATTCTGGCACACTATGTTGGTCAAAGTTATGATATGCCGGGTTGGTAATATCCGAAAAAGACGTTGGTGTGTAATATGGATTAAAATTGAAAAATTGTTATATGCCATATCACACAAACATAAAGAAAGAAAAAGAAAACAAACAAATAAGCAAACAAAAAAGAAAAAATTCTAACCTAACTTAGGGTAGACCTATGACCTCGACGACTCCTAACTGGTTAGACTGTCCACGGGAGGTAGGGTGCAGACTTTGACCACAAGTTAATCAGCCAGGTCAGGGTAAGATTGGTGGGAGGTTTTCCGTCAAAGACGTTCCTTAATTAAATAACCACCAATCTTCGGGCTTTCGGCCCTCAATCCCCTTCCTAAACACTGATTTGGCAGGAGTCAATTTCAACACCGTTCCCCCTTAGGATAATCTCCTAATTGAGTCCGAGATGTCCCTAGGGCCAACGTCTAGCCAATTTTTATTTAGGGTTAGGGTTGTGAGTGCAACGGAGATGATTTGTGGGCCAAGGAAAGGTGATGAAATCCCCACCTTATGTTATTTATGGGTTATGCCCTTAAATTTTTTTGTGTACGTGTAAAGCAGTAGACAAATATTCACTCAAAGCAGAAATCAGCCAAGGGTGCTTCCTAGTCTATATGCAATGCGAACATACCTTGTCTCCAGCACCCTTCAACAGAAATTAAAAATTAAATAGACACGTGCCTATATGCAAGAGTCTAAAAAAAATTTTATTTTTTCAACAAATAGGTTACTGTTAATTAATTAGCAGTGTACAGGTTTATCACAGAGCAAATTTTAACTAAGCAGTAAATCAGATTTGAAAGTAGCAGCAACCTGCAGAAAATAGGGTAAGTAGTGAATTACTCAGGCCGCGCAAACGCGGCTATTGCGGTGCAAACGCGGCTCTGTAGTAGGCCATGTTGCTCTGCCTCCAAGGGCAGAGGCACAAAGTTGCTATATGTCCTTACTGCTTGTTAGTTTTCCTGTTCTCCAAACCTGCAAACAGAAAGAATAAAAGAATTAGTTATTTATTTTTATTTTTTTAGAGAATACTTACCGTCCGTCCCCGGCAACGGCGCCAAAATTTTGATTGAGATTTTCCTGCACACAAAATATAGAATATTAGATTTAGAAGTAAAGATGTGCAAGGTGCTCAATTCTAATCCGCTGTAGCAATGGCTATGCGGGTCGTGATCCTCAGGGAGGGACTAGCGATGGAAGCTTGTTTAGTAAGTTATCTCTTTTTTATTTATTTTTTTATTTACAATGGTATTTACAATAAGAAGTGTGGTATTTACAATGAGAAGTGTGAAAGAAATTGGAAAGATGTGGAGTTGGTGATCTAAACTAAAATTACAAAGAAAGAAAACTATAACTAAAACACATACCTATCTCTTCTGCCCTGTTTACCTTTGATCCGTTTGCAACGACTTACCTTGTTTCTGAAGGCATTCAAGCATGGCGTATAGGATCTCCCCCTTCTCGATCTACACTACGAAAAGAAAAGACAAACTACACTAGCAAGAGACGGCTTGTTCATCACCATAGGCCATCAAGGGCACTTCTTCGGCTAAGCAGTCTCGAAGCAATCAGATCTCATGGTTTGCAAGACATCAGAGAGAAACAATAAAATAAAACAAGAATAAAAATAAAATAAGAATAAAGAACAAAAACAAACCTTTAGTTGATTCTATTAACAATGGAGGAAAAGTTTGACTTACACCGATATCACCTCAGTACAAGCATGATCTCCTTCCTCCATGAAAGCATCCTCTCCTCTCAATTACATAAAGGAAAATTACAAAAAAAGAAAAATAAAAACCTAAACTACAAATTAGCCTAAAAACCCTAGATTTAGCTCTGTAGTTCGTTGGACGCCCTTCCCTGTTGCTCTGCAGGGATATTTATAGGTGCAGAAGGAGGTAGAGTCCCAATACGACTCCTCCAAGAAAACAGTTGCCCACTCTCATCCAGATTGTCGCGGAAACACGGCTTTGGCCGCGTTTTCGCGGCCAAGTATTGTCGGCTGGCCACGCGCTTTCGCGCGTGGCCTCCTCTGGTCCGTCCATCTGGGTTTATCCGTCTGGAAGATGTATCCTGACTCTTTATTTTGGGATTTCGGGATAACTTGGGAAGCAAGTTACCCTAAATCCAATTCTTTTATCAACGAATTTGTTATCTTGCACTCTCTTCTTTGGCTTTTATCCTCATCCTGCGAGTATTTAGAGTTGAATAGAAGTCTATCCTTCCCTCTTCTTTTAGTATTTGCATCTATTGCCCTTAGTAATTGCAACTTTAACATTTGATAATTGCAACTTTTGTATTGGGCTTGAACATGGGCTTTTGGGCTTCTTTTAAGGCTTTATTCCTTTATTTTTATTACTCAAGGCCTGCGCACAATAAATAATAAAATATTAGTAATAGTGCATGATTATATGAATAAATATGAAAATGTGATAGTAAATGTGATGATAAATATGCACTTTTTACTACCTATCAGTATGCCGTGGAGGGTGTGAATGAATAGATGGAACTTGTTTCTTTCGAAACAAAGTTTCCAAACGTGTATGACCCACAACACATTGGCTCAAAGTGGAGCCCAAACAATCTACACTCTTCTTAAGCAAACAAATATCATCATTAATCCTAGAAGAAGAGGTACATGCAATGGGTGAAGTGTAAGATACTACCCTAGCATGGCAAACATGAGAAGAAATATCATTTTTCAAATATTTATTTTTATTTAAACAAATTTCTAATTCTTTTGAAATAAAATCAATTTCTCTTTTCAAAGAATCATTTTCTCTTAAAACAAATTCAACTTTTGAAGACAAAACATCATTATTCTTCAAAAAAGTTTCACAATCATTTTTAGATTTTAAAACTTTATTTTCTTTTAGTGTAAAATCAAGTTGAGATCTCAATGAGTCCCTTTCATTATAGACCTCAACCTTCTCTTGCAAAACATTGTTAAGTCTAGAATGCAAACTTATATTTTCTTTTTCAAGGCCTAGACTTTTCTTTTTCAAAATCTTATATTTTTCAATCAATTTTTCACAAACAATAGATAGTTCTTCATTCAAAGCATGGGCATCAACATAATCCTCACATGAAGAACTAGAATCAAAACTATCTAGTTGAGTTTCCGATTGTACCTCAAGGGAGTCATTCCCTTGGATCATATGGCATTGTTGTGGCTCGGATTCTCCACTAGATTCCTCCTCTTGTTGGATTGGCATGTGAAGCTTGGAGGTGGTGGTGGTTATCAACTTGTTCCACACTGCAAAGGCGGAATCAAAGTTAGAAACATGCATAAGATATTCTTTTAAAAATGTGCTTCTAATAGCCTCAAGGGCTTGTGCATTGGCCCCTACATGCTTGCTATCACTAAGGAAGGATTCCTTGGTAATGGCAAGGTGAACTTTATAACCTAGGGTTTGTAAATAAATGGACATCTTAGTCTTCCAAATAAGAATGTTGGAAGGGTCAAACATAGGTGGGGTAATGAAGTCCATGGGTCCAAACTAAATGTGTGCAAGCAAACAAATGCAAATGATAGATCAACAAACAAAGGATCTCACTCCTAGGATGTTAAGCCTAAAGTATCAGGAGCGTAGGCTCTGATACCAATTGAAAAACACCTAGAGGGGGGTGAATAGGTGTTAATGCTAATCTAGAAACTAAGTGCGCTAAATGCGGAAGCTTAAAACAAATATTGCAATCACACTTAATACAACCAACAGTGTAGCCGAATTCCCCGTGAAGGGCTCTGGACTAACTCCTCTTGATTCCCCTAGATATGGGTTGAGGTGCTATATGAAGCTCTTGTGGTTAAGTATAAGTGAGGCACACACAAACAACCAAGCATATAAGATGAATAGGCAATATGAATATATGCAAGGCACAACACAAGCAAATATGATATGATATGAATTATGCTATGCACAAAATAAAGAGAGAGAGTGTTAGAGAGACAATGGATCAAACGCTAACAACAAGATATGTTTCGAGGTTCGAGCCCCTAGCTCTACATCCCCGCCTTCACCACCGTGAAGGATTTCCAATCCACTATCTCCCACCGAGGGAACCTCCACCGAGGAGGATTTGTTACAACAAGGGAGTACCGAACTCCTCTCTCAAACACCGCCTCACAACCGAGGGGTAGGCCCTTAGCCAAACAACCACAACACCTCTACCGAAGAGGGTTTACAAACCAAATTCCACCTCTCACTAGAGGGAGCAAACCAACCAACTCAACCTCTACCAAAGAGGGAGCAAACCAATCACCCGATCAACCTCTACCAAAGAGGGATACAATAAAAGCAAGGGTGTACAATCTTGGAGGCTACAACAACCTCAAACAATCTCTTTTTCCACAAACAAAGATCCTAATAGACTAGGATAGAAGATATAGCTCAAGTGGATATCAAGGTGTTTTTGGAAAGCAAATAACAAAGAAAAACTACTTGGGAAATCTCTTGTAGATGATAGAAATGAAAATCCAAACAATATCCCAAAAACCTAGTTTTCTTTGATTTTTCAAAACCCTTGAAAAACAATAAAGATGAAATCTTTGAAACTCTAAAACACTTTTTAAAACTTTAAAAACACTTCAGAAAAGTAGAAATTTTTGCTCTTGAAAATCTTGGCCAAAACCCCCAAGAAATGGGGTATTTATAACCCAAATAGAAAACTAGTCGTTAGGCTGATCTGGCAGCCTGACAGGCTTGCGGTTGACCGGCCGGTCGACCGCCAACGGTCAGAAATATGACTGTTGGGGCAATCCGGTCGACCGCTCGGCCGACCGCCCAGATACAGAGAGCAAAGCTCTCTGGTCCGGTCGGTCGGTCGGCCGGCCGGCCCACTGTGCTGCCAGACGTGCACAGCTCTGTGCACGTCGGTCGACTGCAAGGTCGACCGGCCCTTGGTGCGGTCGACCGAGCGGTCGGCCGACCTGGCCTGTCAGCCACAGTCTGGGTCAGAAACTGGGTCAGAAAACATTTAAAAATATTTCTAAAAATTCTTTTATCTCTTCTAAAAATCCCCAAAAATAGTTTTATCATTTTGTATTGATACATAAACATGTGATAAAAAGTTTAGCTCAAATATCAAGCATATGAAACTATTTTTGTGTTTTAACATTTTTGCCAAAAACCAAAACTTGTATTTTATCAAACTTGAATTTTCAACACATGAATAGGAAAGTCAAAATAAGATTGTTTAAAAATTAAGCATGCATGTATAGAAAGATTACATCTACTATACATATAAACCATGTAAACTTGTTTTGATCAGCTATTCATGAAAACCAAATCCAAATCATGAAACGTATGTGTATTGTGCACTTGAGCATATCAACTATACTAAGCTTTACAAATGGATCTAAACACACTAAACTAAGACTAGGATACCTAAGTCTTCTTGACGATCTTCTATCTTCAAGTCGGCTTGGTCCCAAAAACTTGATCCACCGAGTGCAAATGAGTGATCTTGAAGCTCGGGCACCGGAATCACTATGAAAAGCTCCAAAAACTCCTTTGTTGAAGCTAATCACCAACTAATATCTTGATTAATGATCTGAAACTAAAATCACAAGATTATTAGTAACATAACTACATGAGTTAATCATCATCAAAACTAGAGAGGAAGGCCTCCGGGCCAACATAAATACCCCCTTGGGCTTCTTCAGAAGGACATATCCAGAGTTTAGATTGGTGTTGTTAGTTTGTTTCTAGGAGTTGTAGTTGTTTTGTATTTTTTCTTCTTCTATCTTAGTTTAGCCATTAGAGTAAAAGAAAGAGAGGGTGTACAAGTTGTATTTGAAGGTGACAATCTTATACAAGTAATACTTCTCTTTCTTCTTTCCATTACTTGGTGTTTTCATTTACTTTTACTTTCTTATTTTAGTATAAAACTCATTCTCTTTACTTCTTCTCTATTGTTGTTTTCTTTTCTTACTCATATCTAGCTAACTCTTTCATTGCATGGCTAACTAACTATTAACCACTAATCTCTAACAACTTAATTGATAACCTAAATGAGTCAATAGTGTCAAACAAACCTTGTGCAAAAAAGAGCTATGACATTTTAAGACGAGGGTTCTAACTCTAACTTACTTACAAGTATTCCCTTTCTTATATTTCATGCTTAACGGTTTTTGAAGATTTATAGATTGTAAACTTTACTTATTTTCGTAAGTTAGAGATATTCCTATTAATCTTGGCCGATACCATTAGTGCACTTGTTTCTTCCCTTATTCTCGCCTTCAATTGGATCTTGATAAGGGAATGTTTAAGTTTTTGCCGTGTAAAGCTAAGGTAAAAGAAGAACTTTCATTCGATCTCTAACGTGAATAGTTCTTATGCATAAGGGTTATGCTGCCTATGATCCATTGTGATGCTACATCTCCAAGAAGTTAGAGATTAGTGGGAGCACTTAGTAGAAAGTTAACCATGTGTTTTTACCTTTAAGAAAAATCATCTTTACAAACATCAACCAAATCCAAGAAATTTTTAAAACAATACTTGTTTTCTTTTCAATTCTTTATTGGAAACAAAGAACTTTCTCTTTACTTTGAACTAAGAAGCCACAACAAAGCTTCCATCGCTCTCCCTCCTTGTGGATACAACCCGTATAGCTACTTTGGTATTACGGAAGAATCGCAAAAGCAGTAACATCAACCATCGCTCCTTTCCTTATTTTTGTGCATGCTTTTTACCGACACCGATCGTATGACAGAATCCAACTGCGATATCTTTCACACAAAAAAGCATACGTGGCGCTCAAAGAAGCTCATGACGGTATATGTGGAGCTCACCAACTTGGACCTAAGCTCGGAGACCAGCTTTGAAGACTTGGCTACTTCTGGTCGAAGATGATCCCTAACGTCATCGCATATGCTAAGCGATGTCATGCCTGTCAGATCCACGGTGACTTTGTCCATCAAGCACTAGAACATCTTCATCCAATATCCTCTTCATGGCCATTTGAGATGTGGGGAATAGACATTATCGGACCCATCAGCCCTCTAACATCTAAAGGACACCGCTTCATCATGGTCATAACTGATTACTTCTCTACATAGGTGGAAGCCATTCCCTTGAACGAATCAAGTTCATCAAACATCACTTGATCTACTGCTTTGGTGTACCTTGATGAATTGTCCACTATAATGGACCCTAATTCGTCGGCCAAGAATTTTAGAGATTCTGTAATAAATTCAAAATCCAAAGTATGTCATCAACGGCATACTATCCATCTGCCAACGGTCTTGCAAGAGCTTTTAACAAGACTATTGAAAAGCTTCTCAAGAAGTTTGTCTCAAAAAGTCAACGTGATTGGGATGACAAATTAGGCGAATGCTTGTGGGCTTACCGCACGACAGTGAGAACTCTGACAAAAACATACCGTTTTCCTTGGTGTATGGATGTGAAGTTGTACTTTCACTGGAAATCCAAATCACATCCCTCCGAGTTTCCTTGACAACCAGGATAATGAACAAAGAGAAGTATCGATTACGCCTCCAAGAGTGAAAGCTTTAGACGACAAACATCTTCAAGCCCAATAGCAAATCGAGCTCTATCAAGCCAGAATTTAAAAAGCTTTCAATAAAAGTCAGAGAATGGATTTTCAAGGAGGGCGACCTTGGCTTAGCTGTCAGAAGACCGATAGTAATGACACATAAGACAAAAGAAAATTTTCAACCCAAATGGGAAGGACTATTTGTAGTAGAGTCAGATTACTCAAATGGAGCATACTGTCTCATAACTTCGAACGGCGATACGCTCATGATGCCGATCAACAGCAGATTCTTGAAGAAGTACTATCCTTAGAGGGACTCTTCTCATGATCAAGTTAATATTACATCTTTAATCGAAGCTCCACCCTAATCAATCAGATGGATTAGGGTTTGAAATCTAAAATATTTGGAAGATCCCCATAAAAGAGTTTCTTCTTTCAACGGATCACATCAGGTCGGGCGATGTCGGGCCGATCGAACATTATTGACATTGTGTTACATGATGTTAATATCGAAAAAACAAAGTGAGAAACTTCAGTTTTAGCTTTATCACTCTTCTCATGATCACGTTAACACTACACCTCTGATGAAGCTTTACCCTGATCAATCAGATAAATTAGGGTTTGTGATCCAAGATGTTTGGAAGAACACTAAATAAGAGCTTCTCCATTCAACAAATCATAACACAATCGATTGACACTGAGCCGACCGAACATTATTGAGGTCGTGATGCATGATGTTAATATCGAAGAAACAAAGTTAGAAACTTTGATTTTAGTTTTGTCACTCTTCTCATAATCAGGTTAATACTACACCTCTGATCGAAGCTCCGCCCTAATCAATCAGACGGATTAAGGTTTGAGTCTAAGATATTTGGAAGAGCGCCAAAGTAAAACTTCTTCCCTCACCGCATCACATCACGGTCGATCGAAGCCGAGTTCACCGAACAGTGGTGACATTATGATGCATGATGTAAACATTGAAAAAAAAAACACAGGAAAAATATTAATTTTATTTAGCCTTGTCAATCTTCTCTAGTATATAACATACACCTATATTCAACTTAGAAGAATAGGTCATAGTTTGAAGTTGAGTATGCCTAAGTAATAGGTTTGGGTACTCTTCTTTATGATCAGAAGGATGTCTTATCTAGCCTGGCTTTTCCATCTGTAATGGTGGCATACCTCCCTGCTCTATTTGATCGATCGAAGCTCGACCCGACGACAAAGGGTTTTAACAATCAGATGATAGCTTGAATGAGTTATCTGATGACTTATCAAGCCAACTCATTGAAGAAGGTTCGTAATGCATCTCTGTAGAACCTTTCCATTGTATCACATTCATATCAAGATGTAGTGATCGATCGACTTTCATGGAGGATCAAATGAGTTTATCTAATGGCTCTTCAAGCCAAACTCATTGAAGAAGGTTCGTGACGCACCTTTTGTAGAGCCTTTCCATTATTTTCACATTCATATCAAAATGTGGCAAATGAGGAGCAAAGAGGACTCCATGAGGAGGCCAATCTCTAGACAAAACACCCTGCAAAATTCATGTATATCTGTGGCCCCCAGCTTATTTGCAGGAGGCACACTGCACGACATCCAACGCCTCCGACTGCTAGAAGATAGAGGAAACAGTTGTCATTTAAGCCCAACAAAAAATCCTTGACAACTCATCATGCTAAGGAAAAGATCATGGCTAGCCCAACTCAAAAGATAGTTGGTAAAGGTATACCAAATCTGTTGATAACTGAGGGTTTGCTAAAAATCCTGAGGGACCGATCCTGCCTTCCCCTCCAAAATCCCTAACCAATTTCCATCCATGGAATGGTAAGACTACAAAAGGCTGTAATTGTTTACCCAGCGAAATAATTAAAGATCAAACCTGTCATGTTAACATTATACCTCTGGCATACCCCGCTGTTAGGTTAATATTATACCTCTAATAATGATTTCCTTAAATGTCCCCAACGAATAAAATTTTTAACTTATCAATTCTCTTCAATATAATGACGGGTTTACTAAAATTGCTCAAATTGCAAATTTATCAGTTAAGTTAAATACTACACTTCTTACCAAGATTGCTCATATCACAATCGAAATCACTGTTAAGTTAATATTATATCTCTAACGGTGATTTCCCTCAGTTTTCCCAACAGATAAAATTTTCAACTTGTCAATTCTCTTCAATAGAATGACGGGTCTACTAAAATTGCTCAAATCACAAATTTCTCGGTCAAGCTAAATACTACATCTCTGATTAAATTGCTCATATCGCAATCGAAATCACTATTAGATTAATATTATACCTCTAACAGTAATTTTTCTCAATTTTCCCAGCGAATAAAATTTCAACTTGTCAATTCTCTTTAATAGAATGATAGGCCCACTAAATTGCTCAAATCGCAAAATCTCTCAGTCAAGTTAAGTACCATCCTCTGATCAAAATTTTTCATATCGCAATATAAATCTCTGCTAAGTTAATATTATACATGTGACAGTGATTCTCTCGATTTCCACAATGAAAACGAGAAGTTCGATGCTGAGTTAAATATCACACCTTTAGCATCCATTTCATTGTTAAGTTAAATACTGCACCTATGACAATGATCTTCTCTCGAGCTTTCTTATCGAAACCAAGATGTCAAATGCTAAGTTAAATATCACACTTCTAACATCCATTTCACTGTTAAGTTAAATACTACACCTATAATAATGATCTTCCTTCGAGCTTTCTTATCGAAACCAAGATGTCAAATGCTAAGTTAATATCGCACTTCTAGCATTTATCCCGCTGTCAAGTTAACACTGAACCTATGACAGTGATTTTCTCAGTTTTCTCAATGAAAATGAGATTTCTTTGAAGCTAAGTTAATATCATACCTTTAGCACATATATCCTTGTCAAGTTATATCACACCTCTGACAATTCAATTTACTTTCAATCGCAAATCCAAACCGGTCATGTAAACATTACACTACTGACAACAAAAATCCCCATAAATCCTTAGTGAATCAAATCATACTTGTTATTCTCATCAAAAGAATGGCAAGTCCACAGAATTCGTTCAAATCATGAATTCAATTCCTGTCAAGTTAAACATCACACATCTGACAGTAACCTTTTCAAATTTCTTAATGAAATTATCAAACTTTGAGTTGCTATGTTTAATCGTTACCTCTAGCAATCAAATTCAATCGCTTTCGTTTGTTTATTTTTCAAACACAAAAAGAAAATAAAGACAAAATGAAGGCAAAATTAAGACTTTTATTATTATTCATACCAAAACTGTAAAAGTGATACAAATACTCTCTTATTCAATAAGATGGAGTGTTACAATAGAGGAAAAGGACAAGAAGTTAGTCTCACTCAGCGAAAGACATTATTTGGTCCCTAAGGTGCTGAATATCCCTTTGGTGTGCTTTCTCAACCTCGGCCAGGGCTTAGACCCTCAACTCTTCTTCTGACCAAAAACTTCTTTGCAGTAAGCTACGCATCTAAAAAACTTCTTCAGTGGAAATTGTCTTCGTGATCGGATTGTTCTATATTCAGAACAGTAGATCAACCAACTGGGCACAAAAGGCCTCCTCCTACATAAGGTCGTGATCCTTTATTTAGTGGAAATTTTGTTCCATTGAGCATGGGTTTCTCGTTGCTGTCACTTCCTTGAATAAGATTGGTTAAGAGAGGATCTAAGATCGTACTGGTGATGATCTCTTTCTCGTAACCTTTAAGTGCATCATGCTTGTTGCTGTCACTTTCTTGAACAAGATTGGTGAAGGGAGGATCTGATACTATACTGGAGCATCATGTCCAACATTATCCGGGTGCAAACTAATAAAACTTCAGGGAGGTCCAGATCTGACAAAGCCACTTATAGTCTCCATTGTACAGATCCCCCTCGCCCTCTTTGATACCATCTCTGGAAAGGAACTCTGACTTCCTGAGTAGTTGCCACTCAAGTGGGCTTGTCATTCCTTATTTTCTCCGATGAATGCAGGGGTTGTCTTCCGTAAGCTGAAGAGGAAATTGGGGTCAACACCATCAATGTGGCCAAAATGATTCCTCTTCGTCAGAGGACTCAAAGGATACCTCACTGCAAAAAGAAGAATACAGGGTCAATATCATGAAAACAAGGAAAAGTGTAGTATTGAAGCTCAAACGTGGAGCTCAACACATGAGACTCATGTTCAATGATTGAAATGCGGGCTCACATGAAGCCCGCATCTGAGCTTCATACTTGAAGACTTAGAAAATTTCTATGTCTTGAGACTCAAACGCGAATCTCATAAATGAACGAGACTTCAGAAATCTCAAAACGCGAAGTTCGCCAGGCTCGCATCTAATTCATAAACGTGAAGGTCGCATCGACAAGACAAAAAAAGTGTAGATCGTTAAATCTACGTTATGTTCATTAACGCGAGGGTTGATTGGGGGAAAATCGCGCACAAAAGTTTATGTTTTAAAATTGATATTTAAAGTGTGTGCTTTGGCTTCCTCGATACTTCCGTTATAGCATAAAGGCTAAAACGAGTCAAATCCACAAGGACGGGGGCGATAAAAGCTTACACAGTATGTTCAGGTATATGTTAAAAGTTCTTTAATGTTTGATAGAATGAAAAGAAAAGGAAATAAATAATGAAAAGAAAAGTACGGTGAAACACAAAGAAGTGGGAAACATAGAAAAGAATATATTTGTGATTTTTGATATTGTTTCTAAAATAAAGTGAAAAAGAAAGAAAACCCATGGCTACTAACTACTAATGGCTCCACCAACATGCTAACTTCTTAGTGATAGTTGCCTCACATGTATCATTGGCCATCACTAGTTCTTGCTTCAAGAGTTTTTCAAAGCATGACCCATATGTTAACTAATCACATCCAAACTCAACAAAATAAGAGCAAGCTACACTTAAACCATCAAAACTAAATAAGAGTAATCATGAAGTAAAGTAATGTTAGCTTGTTAGAGAGTTAGGATGTTAGAGTGTTAGATACATCATCATGAGCCATCATTGGCTCTTGCAAGAGCAATTCCAAGTAAAGGCTATTAGATTCATGTGGATTATCAAGTAAGAAGTTAGACTAGTTAGTGGTTAGTAGTTAGTTGCAATGAGAGAAAAGATTAGCTAAACATGTAAAAGGGATTAAAGAGAAGAAAACAAAGAGATGTAAAGAGAGAACCTTTCATAGATTGTCACCTTCTATTACAAGCACTCTTGCTTTACACCATGTATCACTCTCTCTCCTGTTACAAGATCTACAAGAAATGAAAAATACAAAGGAGAAAGAAGAAGAAGAAGAAAACTAAACTATACTACCCTAAACTACAATAAAAATAAGAAAAATACCGTAACTCTCTGTATATCCCTCTGAAGAAGAACCTCAGGGGGTATTTATAGGCACCAGGAGAAAGGGGCCAGGGGACAATCCCTGGCCCAAAGCACAGGAGCGACCACGCCCGTACAGCTGAGGCGCGGCTCTTCTAGAGTGGCGCGCACGGCGCCTGCTGCCACGCGCTGTCCTATCTGTCCCCTGTCAGTTGGATGTCCCGGTTTCTGATTTTGGGCCCCTAGTTTTGATGAATCAGCTCTCCAAAGTCAATGCTATATTATAGGCCTTTAATCACCAATTAAATGGTGATTTAGGGTCTTCTTCTTCATTGCACACCATGAACCAAGAAACATACAAAAGAGGTATTATTAGCAGAATTTAATATTAAATAAATGTGAAGATGTGGTATGAAATATGCAGTTTTAGAGACTAATCAAGGGTCATATATACAAAACCAACATAGACTATGAGTCTCGCATTGACTGTTCAACTTCAATAGAAGTTTAAAACTTCAAAAAGAAGTCAAGAGACAGTCTCTCTCTTCATGTTCAACAATGGTAAAAGCCATTTCTTATCTGAAAGGAAGTTAAGAGACAGTGTCTCTTCATATTCAACAATGACGAAAGGTTCAAAAAGAAGTTAAGATACAGTGTCTCTTTGTATTCAACAATGGTGAAAGCCATTCCTTACCTGAAAAGAGGGCCTCTTGAGGAGGAACGCCATCCATTGGGGTTGCAGTAATGACAGTGTCAGAAGAGGAAGTAATGTTCTTCGACTTTGGAGTCATTTGACAGCGATGGTCCTTGAAGAAGATTGGGAAAAAGCACAAAAGCTTTGAGTTCCTTTGAAAACTCAAGGGCTTTTGAAAGTTCTTCAGATATGGGTTTGAGGGAGAATATGGTCAAAACAAATGACTGTTAGGCCCTTTTATAGGCCCTTAAATGGCCTAAATTCGCGGAGCAAGTCTCAAACTCGATCTGAGCAAGACACGTGTTTAACACAATGTTCAAGGGACATCTGCGCCCAAAGACTCTTAGCGACCTTTGAGTCCCAAGGCAGAATCGTGTCCAAATAAAAACTGTGTTCACAAATCAAAAGTGAACCAGCGAGATCTGCGTCAACTGTTTAACTTCAACAAAAGTTTCAAAAAAACTTCAAGAAGTTAAGAGATAGTGTCTTTTCGTGTTCTCAATGGCGGAGGCCATTCTACTTATCAGAATTGGGGGCTTCCTGAGTAGGAGAATCACCCATGGTGGTCGGCGCAGCGGCGGCGCTTGAAGAAGCAACATATTGCTTAGGTTTTGGGCCATCTCAATGGTGAAAATCTTTGAAAAGATTTGAAAAATCTCAAAACTTTATGAGTTCTAAGAAAGCTTGAGAGCTTTTGATCTTCAGACGTGGTTTAATCGAAGGAGAAGAACAGTCAAGTGAATTGACTGTTGAAAGACCTGGGTCTTTTAGAGGCCCTTCAGTGACCGAGATACGCGGCGCGTATCTCGAGCTCGATCTGAGCCAGACACACATCCAACGCGGCATTCGCATCTGGAAGCATCCAACTTGATCTAAAATTGAAAGTCGTGTCTCAACAATAATTGGGAGTCGCGACTTTTCGGCAACTGAGAATCGTGTCTCAACTTCATTGAAGTTCACGTCTACATTTGATCAGCATGGCGATCACGTCTATGAGGGTCGCGTTCTCTCACATATAAAGGGTATGTCCCTACTTCTGCAATCAGTTCAATAGTACACTGACAAAAGCAATCGACAACTCTACTGGTTTAATAGTACGCCGACAAATAAATCAGAGCTCATAACAAGTGCTAGACTGAGTTTATAAGACTCTTGTGATGATCTTCTCTGGAGGCTTCAAGCAGTTCAACAGTACACTCATGAAAGACCAAAATCCAGATAGAATCAAGCTCAGGCCATCTCGAAAGATTGTTAGTCCAATCATGGGAGCCCAAAATCAACTGAAGTCCAAAGTATTTCAAAATTAGTCCCTGTCAACCACGAAGTATTGAAAACTTTTGAGGGAAGGCTGTCTAAAAATCACTAAGGACAGGTCATCAGACGTGAACCTCACTTCAACAATAGGTCGCTTTCAACTAAAATGCGAACCCGCGTCCAAAGAGAAACGCAGACTTCAGACGCAGCTCTGAGCAACCTCGTGTCTTACTTCAAATGTGGGTCTAAGTAACTCCGCCTGAGCAACCTCGTTTCTTACTTCAAACGCGGGTCTGAGTAACTCCGCGTCCCACTTCAAGTGTAAGTTTGATCAACTCCGCATTCTGATTGAGACGTCGCGTCTACAACAAACAATATGAGGTACACATCTACCGCGAGACCCACGTTTCTGTTATAACTGATCTCCATTACTAGGTCAATTAACTCTCCACATGATGGGGGAGTTAATCCCCATTATGAAGAGATTATAGGGGATAATTATACCCCCTGACTCCCTATAAATAGCCTAAGGAGCTATGAAGGGGGGAGAACTTTTTGAAGAGGAAGCTAGAGAAGAGAAAGAGAAACTTTTGGAGATTGAGAACTGAGAATTATCAAGCTAAAAACATCTTGCTTTCCTCTTGCTTTTTCAGAAAGAGAAATTGGTGGACTCTATACACTTAGTATGTTAAAAATAAAACTCCCTCCTGGTTGATTTTTGAGAGCAATTTCAAAGAAAAGCTTGTCATTCAGCCGGTCAACGGAGAACAAAAATCACTCTCTATCGCCACACGAAGAACACAACCTTAAACAAAGGAGAGAACTAGTTATTTTTTCCACTTTTGTAATCGAAATCATTCCATTGTAATTTTTCATCCACTTAAAGAAATTTTACTTCGTGCTATTTTTACATCCAAACAACAATCCTCATAAAAATGCCCCATTTCTGAGGACTGCGACCATGATTGTTGTCCTCACAAATATTGTAACACCCCGTTCCCGGAATACGTACTTAGTTGCGTATTCGTATTTTCAATCATATTTTTCGATTTACTTCCTGTATTTGTTTTGTATTATGAATTCTTTATATGAACGTTTCGTCTTGGATTTGGATTCGTGGACTCGGAGTCAGCCCTAGTCTGAACCGAGGGCCCGATCCTAGAGTATTGCTCGATTTGGGCATTCCGGTATTCCGATTTGACCGATTTTAGTTTTAAACATCATTTTCTAATATTTTAGATTTTCTATGATTTTCTGGAATTTTCTTGGATTAAATGGTAAATCTTCAAAACCGGTGTCGGCCAGTACCGTTGACCGATTCCCAGATTTTTAATTTACAAACGGTTTGGAATTACCAAAAGGGCCTTTAGACATTATTTCTTAAAATCATATTTCCTATCTAAATTCATTTTCTGGGATTTATCAGATTTTATTGAAAACCCGGCCAATCCGGCATATACCGAGATTGACGGTTGACCTTATGATTTTTATCTTTGAAAACCGATTTCACCAAAATTATTTTATAATATTTACTATTTTTGAGAATTTTTGGGAAGCTTTTCAAGTTACTTTATTTTTGGGACTTTTCCGGAGTTTCGGTGTTTTCCCAGATACCGGAATAGTGTCCAGATATTTCCCACTTTTTCTCTCTCCTCGCCAAAACGCGAGCTTCACTTCTGGGATTCTGCATTTAATGCAGAGATCTTTTCCACATCTCCCCATACCGCATTTAATGCACCTCAGATCAAATCCCATCAAGCCATCATGACTTTCGTCCTTTTGTGAAACGCAGCCTTTTGCCTTCCTTGGACGCAGCTTTGACTCTCCCGCGTTTGGCACATTTGGCCTAAACGCAATGGTTGTGGGCTGCGTTTTGGGTGGTGAAACGCAATCTCTTTTGGTGTGTCCTTTGATTTGAAAGTGCTACCTTATTATATTCTTTTCCTTACCATTATATAATACTCTCTCTCTCTCTCTCTCTCTCTCTCTCTCTCTCTCTCTCTCTCTCTCTCTCTCTTTGATTTTTCTCTTCTCCTTCTTTTGGCAGCCAACAGAGAGCTTTTGGCAGCCATGGCTTTGCCTTGGCCGGCCACTTCCCCATCACCTTCACCTTCCATTTTCCCCCACCATTTCTACCACCTACACCACCAACTTCTTCACTTCCTTCTCCACCACCACCTCCTTCATTATAACCACAACAAACACCACCATGCCACCTTCTTCTTCCTCTTTTCCCACCATGAAACACTATGAACCCATCTTCTCCACCGAAACTTCTCCACCCTCTCCACCACCATATGCTCCACCGTAGCCGCCACCAAGTATAACGCCTTCACCTCCGCGGCGAGCTCTTTCATCCGAGCCAAACCATCGCCCCCCGCGGCACCGTTTGTAAAATCTCATTTTGACCACTTGAATTAGACTTGCACCATCACTTTCGTCTCTGGTAAAGACCGGTACCCTCCTTTTGGATTGGGGCCGTGCTCTTCTTCGTCGGCAATACTCAAGGGCCGGCCACTCCTTTTGGATTGGGGCCGCGTTCTTCTCCGTTGGCAAGACTTGGGGCCGGTACCCTCCTTTTGGATTGGGACCGAACTTCCCTTCGTCGGGCGCAGCAAGGAATCTTGTCGGCGAGTGATTTTCCTCGCCAAGACTTTCCTAACGCGGATCTCACCCCGCGTCTAGGCAATCCCTTAACGCGCTCCGCGCGTTTCTGTATTAACGCGACGCAGAACCCACGTCCGCGTCCGCGTTTCCCTCGCGTCCGCACTTGAACGCAGGTCTCGCGTTAGAGGCATCTATGCGACGCGAATCCCGCGTCTGCTATCCCGCGTCTGCTATTCTTGCAACGCGAACCCCGCGTCTGTGATTCCTGCGTTTGCTAATCCCGCGACGCGACTCTCGCGTTTGTGATTCCCGCATCTGCTATTCCTGCGACGCGTCTCCCGCGTCTGCAACCCCCGCGTCTCACTTTCCAACTCGCGTCTCCCTGTGTCCCTTTCTCTCTCTAGGTTTCTCCCTCTTTCTCTCTCCTCTTCACTTTCTCTCTCCTCACAATTATATATTATTTTATGGCGCGTGCGCGAGTTCCATGGATTTCAGACTTTCGGCTTTCCGATGATTTAGGCGAGTGTTCTCGCTCTCGCCTCCATTTGGGATTTCCCCGCTTCGTCGGGTCGATATGTATTTTACTTCATGTTTCCATGTATTTTGTATTGGGCTGAGTCCCTGTATTGTGTATGGCCGAGTGCCAAAATCTGGACATGTATTGCTCTGTGACGAATGCTTGTACTAGGGTAGTTTCATCTTTGCACATACCATGCCTGTGATGTATTGTACTGCCTTATACCATACTTGGCTTCCGGACCCCTTCAGCCTCCGGTCACTCACTGTCTCGAAAGAGAGGTGATTGGGACTGGCAGGTCTCTCAGTTCAGCCTCCGGTCACTCACTGTCTCGAAAGAGGCGTGATTGGGATCGTCAGGTTTCTCAGCTCCGCCTGCTTGTTCAGCTCCGCCTGGTTATCATGATCAGCGTTCAGCGCTTTACCACTAGATTCGTCTAGGCGAGTTGCTGCCGGATTTACCGCCCGTACTTCAGTCGAGTCGTCCCGGTAACCTCGCCAGACGCTCCAGTGTTAAATACTGTTTGCTGTCTGTACTTCCAGCTTGCTCAGCTCCGCTTGTTTGTGCTCAGCTACTATTCTACCCCATGCCATTACTTCATGCCTGACACCTGTCTATACTACTTGTCGTTTTCATATTACTTTTAACACATGTATATCACCTGTCAACTGACTTGTTATCACCTAACACCTGACATGCTACTACTTGGCAAGACCCCTTGTTATGACATGACTTGCCACCGGATTATTATCAATCTCTTGACATAACTGGTTACCTGTCTAATATCACCATCTTGTCATGCTATCACTTGACACTCAGCATGATATACTTGACCTGTGATTATCACATTTACGGGAACCCTGCCTTGTTATCCTGTACTATGTACAGTGACCTGATATCCTGTATCATGATCAGTGACCTGTTATCCTGTATTATATACAGTGACCTGAACTCCTGAATTCCTGATCATGTCCTGTTCCTGTTATTCCCGTAAATTGATAATTAATCTAATAAATCATAAAAGGAACAACTTGCATCGGGTCGGGGGAAACATGCGGCTATCAATATGTGTTCGTGTTTACAGTGGTATTAGGCATGTTGTGCAACTAAAACTTCCGGTCTGACCTGTGGGCCTCCAGGCAACCGAGGGGAGTGCTGGCTCCCTCCTCCTGAATCATGATAAGGGCATACATAAGTCCCTCCTGTTAGCCTTGCGGCAGGTTCCGTCACCTAGCAACGGAACAATCCTGGGCCGTGGTCCCGGGTATGTACGGGACCCACTGTAAACATAGTTCGTTGATACCCCCGCTGGTTTCCAATAACAACCTTGCTTTACTCGGATATGGATCTATGTGTGCTGGGACGCTAGTTCACATAGCTAGATATCAGGGTAAGACGAGTAATAATAAGTGTCAAGATAATAACCGGCTCTTTAAGTTGTAAGTAGAGGTATGTGAAATGGGACGCATACTGAAGCCTGCAGCTTAAACGGCTATGAATCTGTGATATGCCTTACCATATTTGCTTGTCCTGAATTTTACTTCGGATTCCCGGCTTTATGAGTATTATGGTATTAATTGCTCATGCTCTGCTTTATCCCTGGTATCCACCTGCCTCCTGTTTATTTTCTTATCATGCCCTGAGTGCAGTCGGATTGTATGTGCTTAGATTATGGTGACATAAGATAAGGGTATATAGATGAGGGTTTCCTTGTTTGGATTATTCCTTCGACGTACTAGTCTTATGGAGCCGTGATCTGAAACCATACAATCAGATTTGCTCGTCCTCGGCTTTATTTGGTTCTATCTCTATACATGTGCTTACCCTTGCTCGCCACTTGGCATTGTATCACCACTCGCCTGGGGAGTTTCATCTGACTCCCCTGGATTCTCATGTCCAGGTCAAGGAGCTTAGAGCGTGTGGATTCTCCCAGTTGTTGATCAGAGTGGCGCAGCGGTAGCGTGGATCTCCAGCAGACTGTTTAGAGCCACATCCTTCAAGGCCCCCTGTGTGCCTCTCGAGTTTCCTTTAGTAAACTCGTGAGTGCCCTTTTGTACTATTCATCCATGTACATCTGCTTGTAATCTCGCAATTGCGCATGTCAGTGATGTAATATTCATGTAATATTGGATCACCTCTGGTGATAACTTTGTAATTGTACTCATGTGTTGGAATGTATAATGCACCACTTACTTCCGTACTCTGATTCTTGCTTGTACTGATGCTTAGCGTATATACGTGAGGGTATTTCTGACCTGCGTATATACGTCGCAGTGACGTCCCCGTACCCGCAGGATCGGGGCGTTACAGGTTGGTATCAGAGCTTAGGCTCTCACCTCCTCAGTACGTCCAGACGGCAAATTAATGGTAAAGAAATTTGCAACTGGAATGCATGAGTCTTGGTTATACAATCCAACTACAAGTACAAGGTTATCCATTCTCTCTTGATAATCTCATTCTGGAATTCTGAAGTTCTCCCATCCTTTCATACTTCAGTTTCTTGTCATTCTTGGACCAACTCGGACATGAAAAGATGGGGAAATCGTAACGGTTCTGGTTCTTCTTAGGGTAGCCCTAGCGGAGAAAATCTTGATTTGAGACTATTTCTGCAAGATATGATGAGACACGATCAAGTACAGGCGAAGGCCCCGCACCAAGGATCATTGGTTGCACTCCGGGAACAGAAGCCAGGCGACATGTTAGATTTCAGGAAACTGCAGCCGGCAATCTTTTCAAGCATGGAGAAGCCCTGGATGCATAGCAGTGGTCAGTAAACCTGATGGATCTTCTAAGTCAACTTGGGTCCCTGACGAGAACTAGGTGAAAATGATCAAGATTCAGTTAGAAGATGTAGCCTGGATGTAGTAGTTGGCGGAAGCAGCGAGACTGGGAAAGCCCATCACTTGGGACTAGTTCTTGAAGAATTTTTATAAGAAGAATCTTCTCTGTAATAACTCAGAAAGAAATGAAGGAACGATTTATCTAATTGCAATAAGAAGATTGAATTGTAAATAAGTACACTGCAAAATTCCTAAGGCAAAGTCGGTCGGTGTTTTACATGGTGGCCGATAAGGAGAACCGAGCAAGCAATATCTTAAGTGAGAAATGAAGATGAAGAGTAGGATGTTTCTTATCCCCAAGCAGCCCAAGGAGTATTCTCAAGTTCTTCAGTCATCATCCGGGAAGTGGAATGGACCCAAAGGAGAAAGATTAGGATGAGTTGCAGATGAAGTTGGTGAAGAGACCCTCATAATTGATGGAAGTAAAGGCTCAGACAGGCCTCTGGACGCCCTACTAGCTAAGCCATCCCTCTAACCCTGCCCACAACATATGACCGGTGGATATTGTCTGGAGCTGGGCATCTACAACACAACCACCAGAAAGGTTATGAATTATGTCATACGCGGGTTCAGAGATTAGTTGAAAGGTGACGGTCTGTTCAAGGAAGCAGAGAACATTACACCGATCAGATCAACCCATCCAGTATCACCGTCGTGAGGGAATCTAGGACCTACTGTTAGAATAACCTCACTTCATCCCCAGCATCCAGCATGGAGTCGTATACAAAGGAGACTAAGAGTTAGGGCACGTGGTAGAAGGAGGCAAGCATGAAATCTGACTGAAGAGGAAGTCAGGATGCTCAAGATGATGGAGTAAGAACAGGAAGGATGCTCAATATCTGAAGGAGGAATCCTTGAAGTACTGACCGTAACTGTTTATCCCCACTTTTAGCATGTCCGGGAGTTGGTAAATTCTCTATATCATACCCTCCTCATTTCACTATCACCATCAATCCTAGTCCGTCCTATCTCTCTCCCTATTTCATGATTCCTATCTTTCCTATTTTTGCTATTCTGATTTTTATAAACTTTATGCCAACTTAAGATATGCGTAGCTAGAGAGGTAATAGCAGGGCAGATGTAGTCACTCTCATTATGTTCTGGCATTCCTCGACTCTGGTATATCACATTGTCTTATACTGGGCAGATCTTCGGCCTCGCATTATATTCTTGTATTTATGGATACATCATGGGAGACTGGTACATCAAACAGAATAGTCATCACTTATATAGTCAGATAGATTGCATCATTTCATGAGGAGTCAGTAATTCAGAATCAGGACTTCTGGCAGACAAAGTTATGATATTTTCTATTACTCTAATAGCGATCATGATTTCTTCGACTATGTTCACGGAACTCGGGTATTCTCAGAGCTGATTTGCAGTCAGATTATTATTTAGAAGACAGTATTCGAGACTCGTTTTGATTCTTGTGATTTCTTGGTCATGTTCTCAGAGCCACGAACTTTTGGTGATCCTTATTGACTTGGCAGAACCTGGGCTCTGCTAGCCTCGCTAAGCGAGGGTCGTGTTCTAGTCATCCGTGAACCTAACCGGGTGTGAGTTTCGCTGCACCCTGGTGCTTAGCATTTAGCGTTGTGTTACGCGCTGGCTTCGTCGCGTGAGCTTCGCCATACGCGAGCCTCGCAAAGCGTTAGCCTCGCCGCACCCTAATGTTTAAACACCTGAGCTGTGTTACGCGATGACCTCATCTAGGCTTGGTTTCATCCGTGGCTAGTCCCTTCGGTGCTTAGCACTCTAGCCCATTCCTCGGATTTCTTCTGCCCAGCGTGCTTTCATGGATCTGCTGAACAGAATTTCATCACTATATCTGGACTATCGCCATGACCTTTGTTAATGGTCCATTCCACCAATCTTGCAGGGCTCAGATATCTTCTTCATGTTTCATCTGCAGACGGGTTATCATTCAGAAGTCAGTATTCAGAATTCTTCACAGTTATTCTATATTCTTGGCTACGTCTTTCAGAATTAGCAACGCCCAGTTTACGGAAATTCTTAATTATTGGTCTTCTTGATTTATACTCATCATTATCAAGGTTTTCTTTATCTTGGGTATTCTGGTTTATTCCCGGGGAATTAATATGTATATGGCACCTCAGTAATTCTACTGCAAAAGGACAACATCTTACTATGCAGGGTTTTATATTATAATATGGACTTCAGCACTATGGATTTCATTAGCTTTAGCTCACAGTCTAATCGAAGTATTATTGATTATCTTACCAAGTCAGCTCACTTTATATTGTTCAGAATGGGTTAGTCCTTTGAAGTTCTGGCAGTGTTCTTTTATAAGCAGACATCAGATCAGTATTATTATGACACCGTCAGAGGTTATATGAATGCGGCAGAAGTGCAGAAATGCCTTGAGATAGTTGTTCAGTCTGGGAGGACAGCTCATAGTTATTCATATCTTGATTGGCATAATCCTCATCCCTATCTTTTTGTGTTCATTCCACCCCTTATCGAAATTGCGAGGACGCAATTTATTGTAAGGTGGATAGAATGTAACACCCCGTTCCCGGAATACGTACTTAGTTGCGTATTCGTATTTTCAATCGTATTTTTCGATTTACTTCCTGTATTTGTTTTGTATTATGAATTCTTTATATGAACGTTTCGTCTTGGATTGGATTCGTGGACTCGGAGTCAGCCCTAGTCTGAACCGAGGGCCCGATCCTAGAGTATTGCTCGATTTGGGCATTCCGGTATTCCGATTTGACCGATTTCAGTTTTAAACATCATTTTCCAATATTTTAGATTTTCTATGATTTTCTGGAATTTTCTTGGATTAAATGGTAAATCTTCAAAACCGGTGTCGGCCAGTACCGTTGACCGATTCCCAGATTTTTAATTTACAAACGGTTTGGAATTACCAAAAGGGCCTTTAGACATTATTTCTTAAAATCATATTTCCTATCTAAATTCATTTTCTGGGATTTATCAGATTTTATTGAAAACCCGGCCAATCCGGCATATACCGAGATTGACGGTTGACCTTATGATTTTTATCTTTGAAAACTGATTTCAACAAAAATCATTTTATAATATTTACTATTTTTGAGAATTTTTGGAAGCTTTTCAAGTTACTTTATTTTTGGGACTTTTCCGGAGTTTCGGTGTTTTCCCAGATACCGGAATAGTGTCCAGATATTTCCCACTTTTTCTCTCTCCTCGCCAAAACGCGAGCTTCACTTCTGGGATTCTGCATTTAATGCAGAGATCTTTTCCCCATCTCCCCATACCGCATTTAATGCACCTCAGATCAAATCCCATCAAGCCATCATGACTTTCGTCCTTTTGTGAAACGCAGCCTTTTGCCTTCCTTGGACGCAGCTTTGACTCTCCCGCGTTTGGCACATTTGGCCTAAACGCAATGGTTGTGGGCTGCGTTTTGGGTGGTGAAACGCAATCTCTTTTGGTGTGTCCTTTGATTTGAAAGTGCTACCTTATTATATTCTTTTCCTTACCATTATATAATACTCCTCTCTCTCTCTCTCTCTCTCTCTTTGATTTTTCTCTTCTCCTTCTTTTGGCAGCCAACAGAGAGCTTTTGGCAGCCATGGCTTTGCCTTGGCCGGCCACTTCCCCATCACCTTCACCTTCCATTTTCCCCCACCATTTCTACCACCTACACCACCAACTTCTTCACTTCCTTCTCCACCACCACCTCCTTCATTATAACCACAACAAACACCACCATGCCACCTTCTTCTTCCTCTTTTCCCACCATGAAACACTATGAACCCATCTTCTCCACCGAAACTTCTCCACCCTCTCCACCACCATATGCTCCACCGTAGCCGCCACCAAGTATAACGCCTTCACCTCCGCGGCGAGCTCTTTCATCCGAGCCAAACCATCGCCCCCCGCGGCACCGTTTGTAAAATCTCATTTTGACCACTTGAATTAGACTTGCACCATCACTTTCGTCTCTGGTAAAGACCGGTACCCTCCTTTTGGATTGGGGCCGTGCTCTTCTTCGTCGGCAATACTCAAGGGCCGGCCACTCCTTTTGGATTGGGGCCGCGTTCTTCTCCGTTGGCAAGACTTGGGGCCGGTACCCTCCTTTTGGATTGGGACCGAACTTCCCTTCGTCGGGCGCAGCAAGGAATCTTGTCGGCGAGTGATTTTCCTCGCCAAGACTTTCCTAACGCGGATCTCACCCCGCGTCTAGGCAATCCCTTAACGCGCTCCGCGCGTTTCTGTATTAACGCGACGCAGAACCCACGTCCGCGTCCGCGTTTCCCTCGCGTCCGCACTTGAACGCAGGTCTCGCGTTAGAGGCATCTATGCGACGCGAATCCCGCGTCTGCTATCCCGCGTCTGCTATTCTTGCAACGCGAACCCCGCGTCTGTGATTCCTGCGTTTGCTAATCCCGCGACGCGACTCTCGCGTCTGTGATTCCCGCGTCTGCTATTCCTGCGACGCGTCTCCCGCGTATGCAACCCCCGCGTCTCACTTTCCAACTCGCGTCTCCCTGTGTCCCTTTCTCTCTCTAGGTTTCTCCCTCTTTCTCTCTCCTCTTCACTTTCTCTCTCCTCACAATTATATATTATTTTATGGCGCGTGCGCGAGTTCCATGGATTCCAGACTTTCGGCTTTCCGGTGATTTAGGCGAGTGTTCTCGCTCTCGCCTCCATTTGGGATTTCCCCGCTTCGTCGGGTCGATATGTATTTTACTTCATGTTTCCATGTATTTTGTATTGGGCTGAGTCCCTGTATTGTGTATGGCCGAGTGCCAAAATCTGGACATGTATTGCTCTGTGACGAATGCTTGTACTAGGGTAGTTTCATTTTTGCACATACCATGCCTGTGATGTATTGTACTGCCTTATACCATACTTGGCTTCCGGACCCCTTCAGCCTCCGGTCACTCACTGTCTCGAAAGAGAGGTGATTGGGACTGGCAGGTCTCTCAGTTCAGCTCCGGTCACTCACTGTCTCGAAAGAGGCGTGATTGGGATCGTCAGGTTTCTCAGCTCCGCCTGCTTGTTCAGCTCCGCCTGGTTATCATGATCAGCGTTCAGCGCTTTACCACTAGATTCGTCTAGGCGAGTTGCTGCCGGATTTACCGCCCGTACTTCAGTCGAGTCGTCCCGGTAACCTCGCCAGACGCTCCAGTGTTAAATACTGTTTGCTGTCTGTACTTCCAGCTTGCTCAGCTCCGCTTGTTTGTGCTCAGCTACTATTCTACCCCATGCCATTACTTCATGCCTGACACCTGTCTATACTACTTGTCGTTTTCATATTACTTTTAACACATGTATATCACCTGTCAACTGACTTGTTATCACCTAACACCTGACATGCTACTACTTGGCAAGACCCCTTGTTATGACATGACTTGCCACCGGATTATTATCAATCTCTTGACATAACTGGTTACCTGTCTAATATCACCATCTTGTCATGCTATCACTTGACACTCAGCATGATATACTTGACCTGTGATTATCACATTTACGGGAACCCTGCCTTGTTATCCTGTACTATGTACAGTGACCTGATATCCTCTATCATGATCAGTGACCTGTTATCCTGTATTATATACAGTGACCTGAACTCCTGAATTCCTGATCATGTCCTGTTCCTGTTATTCCCGTAAATTGATAATTAATCTAATAAATCATAAAAGGAACAACTTGCATCGGGTCGGGGGAAACATGCAGCTATCAATATGTGTTCGTGTTTACAGTGGTATTAGGCATGTTGTGCAACTAAAACTTCCGGTCTGACCTGTGGGCCTCCAGGCAACCGAGGGGAGTGCTGGCTCCCTCCTCCTGAATCATGATAAGGGCATACATAAGTCCCTCCTGTTAGCCTTGCGGCAGGTTCCGTCACCTAGCAACGGAACAATCCTGGGCCGTGGTCCCGGGTATGTACGGGACCCACTGTAAACATAGTTCGTTGATACCCCCGCTGGTTTCCAATAACAACCTTGCTTTACTCGGATATGGATCTATGTGTGCTGGGACGCTAGTTCACATAGCTAGATATCAGGGTAAGACGAGTAATAATAAGTATCAAGATAATAACCGGCTCTTTAAGTTGTAAGTAGAGGTATGTGGAATGGGACGCATACTGAAGCCTGCAGCTTAAACGGCTATGAATCTGTGATATGCCTTACCATATTTGCTTGTCCTGGATTTTACTTCGGATTCCCGGCTTTATGAGTATTATGGTATTAATTGCTCATGCTCTGCTTTATCCCTGGTATCCACCTGCCTCCTGTTTATTTTCTTATCATGCCCTGAGTGCAGTCGGATTGTATGTGCTTAGATTATGGTGACATAAGATAAGGGTATATAGATGAGGTTTCCTTGTTTGGATTATTCCTTCGACGTACTAGTCTTATGGAGCCGTGATCTGAAACCATACAATCAGATTTGCTCGTCCTCGGCTTTATTTGGTTCTATCTCTATACATGTGCTTACCCTTGCTCGCCACTTGGCATTGTATCACCACTCGCCTGGGGAGTTTCATCTGACTCCCCTGGATTCTCATGTCTAGGTCAAGGAGCTTGGAGCGTGTGGATTCTCCCAGTTGCTGATCAGAGTGGCGCAGCGGTAGCGTGGATCTCCAGCAGACTGTTTAGAGCCACATCCTTCAAGGCCCCTGTGTGCCTCTCGAGTTTCCTTTAGTAAACTCGTGAGTGCCCTTTTGTACTATTCATCCATGTACATCTGCTTGTAATCTCGCAATTGCGCATGTCAGTGATGTAATATTCATGTAATATTGGATCACCTCTGGTGATAACTTTGTAATTGTACTCATGTGTTGGAATGTATAATGCACCACTTACTTCCGTACTCTGATTCTTGCTTGTACTGATGCTTAGCGTATATACGTGAGGGTATTTCTGACCTGCGTATATACGTCGCAGTGACGTCCCCGTACCCGCAGGATCGGGGCGTTACAAATATGTCATATTTCAGTCTTCTTTATTAGTACATGTTTTTGAATCTTTATAGGATAGCGATCATAATCGCATCGCAGTCCTCTTTATTAGGAGAGTGAATATGATCGCAGTCCTCACAAAAATGACATGTTTCTGAGTTTTTATAGGACTGTGATCATGATCGCAGTCAGTCCTCTTTATTAGGACTGCGACCATAATCACAGTCCTCACAAAAATGTCATGTTTCTAAATCTTTATTAGGACTGTGACTATGATCGCAGTCCTCTTTATTAGGAATGCGAGCATGATCACAGTCCACACGAAAAATCCCTTGGTTTTTAGTCTTTATTAAAGGAATGCGAAGATAGTCGCAGTCCTTACAGAGGACTGTGATCATGAGTCACAGTCCTCATATCAGCATCGTCATCATTAGCAGATCCCCCATTCACTGACAACTGATTCATACCCAATGCTTTTCAGATCTAAAAAATATATTAAACACAAACACAAACAAAACTCATCGCTAGTACAAACAAACGAGATTTGTAAAAAGTCGATCCCAAAAAATTTGGTCTGGGGGCTCCGCCCTCGAGACCCCCCAAGGGGGGCACCCGGCCCCCTTCCAACCCCACAGCGACCTAATCGTGTAGGTCGGCCTGCAAATTACTCTACATCTGGGTGAGGGGAGAGCAACATTTGGGGTGATGGAAAAGGGAAAAAAGAGGAAATGAAAATATATAAAGAAGTAGTGGTTGGGAGGACTCAATTTATGCTGACGTGGATGAGACTGTAGCAAAAAAAATTATAAATCTGAGTATTTTCTAATTATGAAGCAAAGCAGGTTGTTGTAGCGAAATTTTTCTTTAATTTTTTATATTTTATTTTCAACTCGTAAATTCTTGCTTTATTGAAATTAATACAATACGTAGTCTAATTAAAAGTAAATTCAAAATTTAAATCTTAATTTATAAATTTCTAATCTTATTACGAGTTAGCTTTTATTATAATTATTATTGATAGTGATACTATTTCTACAATTATTATTGTAAATTAAAATATAATAATTTTATATTTATACATAAAAATAAAAAATATAATTATTATGTGCAAATCATTAAATATAAATTTTTTTGATTACATTTCTAAATATTTAAATAAATTTCCTGAAGTACTTCAAGTAGATAGGCTCTAATATGATCTATAAATTATCTAAAAGTTAAGAAAATTTTGATGTCCAATATACCTAATTACAATTACTTCGCAAGTCCTCTATACTGAAATTGACTGTCAAAAAAAGACATTTATATATTGAAATTAATTATCAAGTTTACTTCAAATATATAAAGATTTAATTTGAAATTCCGATTCAATCAATATTCTAATTAGATATACTTTCTTTATTAGAATTATAATTGAGATGGCTTTCTAATTTAATGAGTTTTCACTTAAATTTTAAATTCTAACTTGACATGAATCTATTTTTCTTATGACAATCCTAACAATGAAACTCTAAATTCTGCATAAGGTTTTTTAATTGAAAATGCTAATTAATTAAATCAAGACTAATTTTTTTAAGTCTACATGCAACACTTTTCTAGTGTTTCTAAAAATAAAAAAAAACTCATTTGAGCCAGAAACATTTACCAACTTCTTTTAGTGTGTATTGAAAATTAACATATTTTGAGAGAAATATTAGATTTAGTAATTTAAAATCTGAACTTGATTGCTAGAATTATTAAGCTTCATTTCTCACAGAACTCCAAATTTTTTTTAGGGTCTGTTTGGATTTAAGGAATTGGTGTGAAGTGAGGAAGTAGGAAGTAAGATTTATTTCCTTTAGGAAAAAGGAAAATGAGTAGTAAGTTTTCTGGTGTTTGGATGATTGTTGGGAAGTGTGGTTTGGAAAATTTTTGTCGTTTCCGGTGTTTGGATGGTAATGAAAAGTGGAAGTGGAAAAGTTGACCACAAAGTTGACCGCAAAATAATATTAAAATAAAAATTAATTAAGAAAAATAAAAATAGATTGTAATTAGAATGCAAGTGAGATTTACTTGACCAAAAAATTAACTGTTTTATGCTATAACTTATTATAAATGAGATTTACATGACCACAAAATTAACTGTAGCACTCTGGAAGTTAGAAAATGGTTGTGTAAAAGAGAGATGAAAAAGGAAAATGGGGGTTTTCTTATTTTCCTTTTCTGATGTTTGGATAGATAGGGAAATGAGCAATTATACTTCCCCACTTCCTCACTTCACTGTGATTCCTTACATCCAAAGTGTAATTGATACCGCATGTGGCTCCTACAAATTTATAATGGATCGTCGAGGATCTCGGATAACCCAACCCATTGCCACGCCTAACCTATGATTCAAGTATAATTAACAGCGTCAAATACTCTGCAATTCATACGGTTTATTAATGTGAGCGCAAAAACAATTGACAATCCATCAATTCAGAGTCTAACTTCATGAAGTAATCCTGTGAGCCACTGAAGTGTGAATGGTGGAGGAAAATGACTTTTGCAATGAAATAACTTGTATATTATACGCAAAAGCAATTCAAATCCAGTTCCTTTTTTCTCATTAAAAATGTTAGAAAGAAGTACAGAGAACTGTATAGGCAAAGTTCTGTTCAAAAGCTCATAGCGTCAAATCCTATATCACTCGTTAATATTGATGAATAGGAAACAAAATGCTAGAAAAATTCAAGTTTGAAAGCAGAACAACCTTTCTTTCTGAACTTCCAGAAAGCCCAAAATTGAGATCAACAAGATGATCTCACAGAAATGCACTGAATTACTAGTATGTATACGCTCATTGAACTTTGAGAGATTTTATAAGACCAAAACAATCACATTTTTTTTTCCTGCAGGTAAGCAAAAGTGAAGATGTAGAAGATACAAGCTTTTCACTGAGAAATTACAGGATGAAAACGGCTCAACGGGCATATTCATTGAACAGTACTGTTACAACAATGATAAAAATAAATCAATGAATCATGTATTAAAAATCTCTTCATGCTATCATCTGTACACCTTACAAGCATTCAACTAACAAAATTTTTATCTGGAGAACAGGCTCCAGAAAATGAAATATAAGGTAAGAATGGAATGATTCACATCAATAACGTGGAATCACTAAAAGAATTTAAGGACGGAACTAAAGCCACAGGATTCATGGGCTTCACAAGTTCCTCTTTTTTTTCCTGACCGTTCGGGTTCTTGATTTTCACTTGTGCAGATGAGTAAAACTCTAGCTTTTCATCGAACTGCAATAGGATGCTTGGCTAAGAGAACTAAATGAATAAATGAAAACCCAAAACATTAATGCTCAGGGAGTCATATAAGTAGAGCTGAGCAATATGAAAGAACTTACGCACTAGTGCCCAAACTTTCGGGAGAGCAGGCTGAGCTCCAGGTGTGAGAAAAAAAAATAAAGAATCTGGAAGGCTTTCTGATATCCAACATTCATAAAATAATCATAATAAGATTGCTGTGCATGAACTTGTATCAGATGTTGAATAAGGGATTAAGCAGTTACAGGGGATATTTTCATCAAAAGGCAATTATGTAATATGGTAAGTTAGAAACAAGAATTTAGTCACTAATAAACCACATTACATCAGATTAAAATTTTGACCTTTATAGGTGTATACTATTACACAAGAATAAGCTCAACCAATCAAATAACAATAATGAGTAAATAAACAAACACATCAGCTCCATTTTATATTAGAACACTGGCCAAAATTGAAATGAGATTAGTTTTCCAAGCCTTGTACTGGCATTCGACCAGATTCCAGAGTCACTCATGTTGCTCAGATAGTTAGCTGACAAGTTGAACCTTTATAGTCAGACAACTCTACCCACTGTCCCTTGCTGTTACAGCTAGAAATTATTCAGGCAGTTGACTACTTATTTTATAATCAGAGCAAACAGTTCTGAGTGGTCAAACTTAAACAAAAATGCAAAAATGTGTATTATTATGTTACTTTGTGTTGACTAGATTATCTTCGGACTTAATTATTAATAGCAATGGCAAAGTTCCTCGGGATTCATGGACCAAAGTAAAAGTTTATTCCAGATTAATGTAACATGAAATGCATATTTCCTGTTTGTGTGAACGCACATCCACAATGTGTTGAGGAATGTCCTGTACTTTGTGGGACCTCAAATTATGTCAGTAATTTGTTAGGGTAGGGAACAAGTTTCCATTCGGGTAAACTCTCCGGTGATCCTTGAGTGGGTTTGGCAGAGTTTTTTTTTTTTTTTGGGCCTCCTTAGCCAGGTCTGTGCATGCAATGGGTGACGGAGAAGGTCTGCTCCCCATCCTCAAGGATCTCTATAGTGAAGGAAGGTGGCAGACCTATCTAGAGTTTCCTTTCTCGCCCTTATCAAGTTTTCTTTTTTCTTGTATTACCATGCTAAATATGGCATGCGAGTTGCCATTCATCCAATCAAAGGTTTCATCTGTGTTGGAATTGTTGGATCAGAAGGGCACACAATCTGACTTAGGTATTACGACCTAGATTAAGGTGTAATGCTGCCTCCATGTCAGTGGCTACTGTGCCACAAGGAACACAACTCCTGTGGTGGCCTTCTCACAAGCTGAGACAGAGACCTCAGAGGTCCCAAAAGAGACGAGTCTGGGCGCTTCGAAGCCTAGTGCAGTGGCCGAGGAGGGTTCTGTTGGGTGACTGAGCAAGAAGGTGTTGTTAGAAGGGTGCAATCCTTTTTTTGTGGTTCCAGGATGCATCCCTCAACAACATGCAGAAGGCTCGCCTTTGGCTTGGTCACAATCTTTCAACCCTCCATTGGAGCCGACCAAGGTTCAACAAGAAGGTCATCTAATCTTTGAGGGTGGAGTTTCCAGATGTTATCTGCACTGATGAATTATTAAAGCTCTATAAATTATGGAATTGGTCAATAATTGGTAAGTCCATAGGTGGGAAGATAATGATGAGATTCCAGTTGAGAACTCCGCAGGTTAAGTGAAAGCTGGCAGCCAGGTTTCAATTGATTCTGCAGGCGCCTATGGCTTCTTGTTCAAGTTCTTTAGCAAAGAAATCCTGTAGAAAGTTTGGTCAGGGCTTTGGGTTGTGGCAGGACAACTCTTGGTACTAGAATATTGGAGACTGAGATTTCTGCCTTGCGACAGTATTATTTCCAAGATCAAATGTGTGAATTCGTATACGGAAAACCCTACCAGAATTGGAATAAGGGTGCTCCACAAAAGTTAGTCGGCTGGGCTACTAGGCATCAACACAAATGGAAGGAGTTATCAAAAGGAGTTTTGCTAGGGGGTGTGTGCATCTTTATGCAGTTTGTATCGCCAAACACAGGAAAACATAGAATTGATCTAAGCATGGTAAAATAAATATTGAGAAAATATAACGCATGAAGAACATACAGATTTATGTGGTTCAACACGAACAACCTACTTCCAGAGGACGAAGAAGAAAAATCCACTATAAGCTGAATACAAGATGTGGAGAATCTCTCGAATCTCTAAACCAAACACACCTAATTCAAAACTCTGTCAAACGCTAAAATTCTCAAAACAAAAAAAAAGGGTGAAGACAAAAGAAGATGAGAGAAACCGTAATAACCCAATTTTAAAGCAAATAAAACCAATTATGTTGAATTTGTAAATATTAAAATTGGAGGGGGTTTTGTGAAAATAGTCTTAATTAAAGGTTTAATTAATAAATGGTTAATATTAAGGGCTAATTAAAAAAACAAACCTAACCTTAAAATTAGATTTAGGGGTTTGCGATCATAGGTCGCAGCCGCCATCAGATCGCAACAAAAAAAAGAAAGAGAAGAAAAGTGGGAGCGAGAGCGAGGGAGAAGAGCCGAATTCATTGAGGAGAAGAAAAAGATAAAAAAAAAAAGGTAAGATTCATGTACCTTTTATTTTTTTATGCTATTTAGAGGTAAGTTGTAGATTTTTTTTAAATTATAACCATGATTTTAGTAACCTAAAAGATCTTGATTAGTTTTAAATTCTTTCATAAAAAACAAATAGAAAAAGTTTTTTTATGTTGGATTCATCCATTAGAAGTCAAGGTAGATCTCACGTAGAAGATGAAGTAATACTATTAAAAATCCCCTGATATGTCCCTTAGTTTCTTTTGAGGACATAAAACTCTAGAATTTGATTCCAGTGCAAATTTATTTTGCAAAAATTACCCATAGCTATTCTGCATGAATATTAGTTTGCAAAAAACAGTCCATAATGTAGTTATGAGATAGCCTTATAATAATTCTGAAAAATTCTAGGAAAAAAAGAAAAATTAATTGGATAGTTAGGATATACTATAAATTTAATATTTGTTAATTGTGGGTAGCGTTGATGCATAGGACTTAAATTTGTAAATTTTAAACTCTCTTAATATGTATGCATCTATGTGAAGACTATATACTTAATGTGTAATTTATTATTTATCAGGAGCCAATAGGCATATCTGAGAGAAGCAGTTTGGAGCCACATCTGAGGCATATCGTTGACTAAGTAATGGACTCCTACTACTTGTTTGTAGTTTTTATTATATATATGTTCACATTCATAAAGTACATAACATATGGTGATGTTTTGATTGGGAATTGGATTGTATGGAGATTGTGACTATAATTGTGTTTAGTATGAACTAATGTGTAACTGACTTGCTTATATTGCCAATAGTGTGAAAATAGAAAATTTATGTTTCCTAGTAGGAAAACCCATTTATCATATAGTGTAGAATGAGATCATATACAAAAGCAAGTGGATATGATGAATTTTATTGAGACATTAGATATAACCTAGTGGATTAAAAGTGTTATTATTAATTGTTAGCCGTTCGCTCATGTATCATGAATCTCGAGTCAATATATCGTTATATGTCAGAAATTAAGTAATACCAGAGCTCAATCCCTTGCCTCTCTGAGGGCTATTTTAGTGTTATATTATGAGTCCTTGTATGGATCTCAATTCCCGACCATAGGATTATGTGGAACTACCAAGTCAACTAGGGTATAAAGTATTGACCACATTGAGATATGGCCTACTTAATATCTCTTGCATGAAATTAAAATACTATCTACATCTAGCAAGCATTGCATGGAAGTCATATTGATTTATGTAACCCCATAATCTGTTTTATCATGTTTATATGTCATATCAGTAGTTCCTACTTAATTGCTTGATATTATATTTACTTGTTATGCTTTGTAGTTCATTGTGTTGTTTCTAATGTTTTTAAGATTAACAAGGCCAAAGATTTTGCTGTGGCAGCGGGAGTAGATTTCAAATTATAGAAGCTTCAGTGGGTCTTTTATTCATCCTTTTAGTTTAGTAGGTTTCAACACAATAACTACCTTTTGATATTTGTAATTGGATTATATTGTGAGGAACTTTATTTGTATATGGAGCTTTGAAAACTTATGGAATCATTCTTTTGGATTTTGTAGTCGTGGAACTTTGGAAATAATTTTTGATTCAGACTTTAGTGATGGAAGTAAAGTATTTGATTAAGATGGTTTTAGTTATGTGAGTTACTAGATGATTTATATGAGTTTCGTGTTAGTTAAATTAATTATTATGGATATTTATCTCAATTGAGATGTTAGAAAGGAAGATTATGATCCAATTTGTAAGTGTTTGAAATTGGGGTGTGACAGGATGGTATCAGAGCATAGGTTGAAGTTCCTAGAGGTGCCCAGGATATAAAATGTATATCTTGGTGCTTAGAGTTAGTGAGAATAGTCTTGACTTAAGTTTAAATATGATGACATATTTGCCTAGATGATTGCTATATTATTTTGATAAATTGTTTGATGAAGTTGAATGATGTCCACGATTGATGATTCTAAAGTCATTTGTTTTGGGTGATGATAGATTTGAATGGTTCGTTCTAGAGGAGGCACTAATAATTATAGGAAGCGTGATTCCCCTCGGCTCAATGCACGAACTGAGGGTGATGCATCACGGATTGCGTCTCGTTCAGCTAGACGCCCTCAGCGTCATAACGGTCGAACAAGGAGGTTGTGGTGGTTTAGGAGATTGCTCCCGAGGTGGAGACTAGAGAAATGAGGGGACCCAAAACTCGTGGAGGGAGAACTATTTGTATTCCCGGAGCAAATGTAGGTGGTACTGGTGCTCCGCAGGGTAAGAGGGTCTTAACAATTTTATGGAGATTCAGACAGAATTTTTTGACAGGCAGGTTGAGCTAGTCGAGAAATAGTTCCGGCTTTTGAAACTGCAATCAAAAATAGCAGAGCAATCTGGCAAGGTACTGGAGTCACAGAAGAAGGATAGAGTTGAAGGTTGTGACTTCGACAAATTTAAGATGTCACCACCATCATTTAGAGGTTGTCCCGACCCAACAGTGGCAAAGAAATGGCTAAAGTAGATGCAAAAGCATTTCAAAACCCTAAGATGCACAGAGGAGCAGAAAGTAGTCTTTGCTATGCTAGAAAGGGATGCAGAGACACGTGGGAAACTAAGAAGGGAACGATAGCGCCAAATGGGAGATTGTTTCATGGAGCAAATTCACTGATTTGCTCAAAATGTATGTGGGAAAAAGAAGAAGAGAGACTTCATGAATCTTGTCCAAGGAGATATGTCAATAGATGAATATGAAGATAAATTTAATGAGTTGTCCTAGTACGCGCTAGAGATGGTAGCAGAAGAGCGTGACAAGGTGGAGATGTTCGAGAATGGGTTGAGGCAAGGATAAAGGAGAGAGTAACTGTGGTTTTGTCAAAGACCTTCGAAGCCGCAGTTGAGGTGGCCAAGGGGCAGATATAGTGATAAAAGGGAAGAATATTGATGGGAGGCAGAGAAGCTAGGAGCAAAAAAAGAGATTTAGGCTAACAATTCTCTTGGAGATAGACTGACCTATAGGCCTCCTAAAAGGCCTGATTTCAGGGACCAGTGGCTATTACTCAGAGGCCGGAGCAATTTGCTCAAAGGACGGGGCCCCAGTTCATAGGCATGATGGGGGCACTACAAGTATGGTAATAACCGCAAAGGACGCCCATGTGCCTTATATCGAGGTTGTTTCAAATGTGATCTGCAGAGTCACATGTCGAGAGATTGTCCATTGGAGAAGAAAGCTTCAAAGTCTAGTGATCAGAAGGCAAAGTCGGAAAATAGTTAGAAGATCAAGACTCAGGGAAGGGTGTGTGGACTCACGAAGCAAGACGCGAAGGCAACCAACTCTGTGGTAACAGGTGCACTCATTATCTATTCGTAGTTTGCTCATGTACTATTTGACTATAGTTACACACACTAATTTATATCACATTGTTTTGTGAATAGATTAAATAAACCCCCTGAACTGCTAGAGTATGAATTGCCAGTTGCTACACCTTCTGGTAATTGTATTATGGCCTAGTATACCTTTAAAGAATGTGGGTAGTAATAAGAGATAAAACCCTCGATGCAGATTTAGTAATATTATATATTTAGGATTTTGATGTGATTCTTGGCATGATTGGCTTGCTTCTTATCATGTATCACTGTTTTGAGAAGAGGGTGATCGTTAGAATTACGGGAGAATCAAATTTTGGTTTGAAGGAACAGGGTTAGCAGCTCCTTGTGTCATTTCTGCCATGCGAGCCTGTAGATTATTAAGAAGGAGATGTCAGGATTTCCTTGCGTGTAGTTGACACTAATAAGGAGGAGATTAGCTTGAATGATATTCCCATTGTTCGAGAATACCTTGAGGTGTTCCCTTACGATCTTCCTGGGTTGCCACCAGATAGGAAGATCGAATTTGCTATTGATATACTTCTAGAGATGGGTCCTATATCAAAGCACCTTACAGAATGACACCAGCTGGATTGAAGGAATTGAAGGCCCAATTGCAAGAGCTGTTAGATAAATGGTTAATTCAGCCGAGTGTGTCCATAGGATGCTCCGTGTTGTTTGTTAAGAAGAAAGATGAGAGTAGTTGACTTGCTAATATTGCTAGTAGTGTGTATTTTATACAATTTATAAAATAAAAAAATTATGTTTCCTAGTAAGAACACGCATTTATCATATAGTGTAGAGTGAGATCATATACATGAGCAAGTGGATATCATGAATTTTATTTAGACATTAGATAAAAATTAGTTGATTAAAAGTGTTTTTATTAATTGTTAGCTATTAGCTCATGTATCATGAATCTCAAGTCAATATTTCGGTATATGTCAAAAATTAAGTCATACTAGAGCTCAATGTATTTCCTCTCTGAGGGTTGTTTTAGCCCTATATAATGAGTCATTGTATAGATCTCAACTCCCGATCATGAAATTATGTGAAACTACCAAGTCAACCGGGATATGAAATGTTGACCACATTGAGATATGACCTACTTAATGTCCCTTGCATGAAATTAGAATAATATCTACATCTAGCAAGTATTGCATGAAAGTCGTATTGATTTACGTAATCCCACAATTTGGTTTAACATATTTATACATCATGTCAGTAGTTCCTATAAATTACTTGATATTAGTCTATCCACTAGTTGAGCTCTGTAGATTATTGTGTTGTTTCTAATATTTTTCATATTAAAGGCCGAAGATTTTGCTCTGACAGAAGGAGTAAATTTCAAATTAAAGGGGCTTCAGTGGATCGTTTAATCATTTATAGAATAACTGTAAGTTAGTAGGTTTTAATTCATGAACTATCTTTTCATATTTGTAATTGGATTATACTGTGAGGAACTTTATTAGTGGATGGAGCTTTGAAAATTTTTGGAATTATTCTTTTGGATTTTGTAGTCGTGAAACTCTGAAAATAATTGTTGATTCAGACTTTAGAAATGGAAGTCAAGTATTTGATAAAGATGGTTTTGCTTATGTGAGTTACTAGATGATATATATGAGTTTGGTGTTGGTTAAATTTATTCTTGTGGATATTTGTTTCTATTTGAAATGTTAGAAAGGAAAGTTATGACCCAATTCGTAAGTGTTTGGAATTGGGGGCATGATAAAGACTCCATGAGAGAGATGATTAGGCCATGAGAAAAAGCTTGAAGTTTGATTAGCAATAACCATACACAAGATTCATATTAAGAAATATAGTTACATATATGCTATCATAAAAAATTTCAAACAAGAAATGTATGTTGAATCATGATATAATATTCATCTGCAAGGCGCCATGTTCTGAAAGCTCTTCATGATGGCCTTATTATCAATAGTATAAAACAAATCCTTCTCAGCGTATGTAACTAAACAATCATTCATCCAATCATTTCAATTCGATCATGCCACTGACTTTTTACAATATTTATTGCTGAGGATGTCCTTTCAATAATAGCAGTCTACGTTGCACAAACACGGTTATACCGATGCAAGCACAATATGCCGACACGTGGCAAATTCTTAAAGATATACACGATATCATGCATGTTTTCTACACGACATATCTTCATGATAGAAGTGTCTGTGCAGTTGCGATAGACAATAACAATATCAGTTTTATGAACAGATACACTAAAGGATCATAATGTCCTTTTTGAGATCAACCAAATTTCTTAGAGTGATCACCATTCCTGTCTTGCAACTCATCACTTGAGCACGTCTCAATAGAAGTATAAACTAGACTTCAAGTGTCATTAACTCCTCTAGACATGGATAAAACTTTGCATGATGTATAAACTTTTATTTATCAAAAACGACAAAACTCATTACTTGAATCAAAACATGTTACATACAAAAATAACTTGGTACTTGCCTCGTAAAAATGATCTTCAAACTTCTTCAGTTGCCAATCAATCCTGGTATTAAATATGCAGATACAGAAATGATGCATATTTGTAGTTTTTTTCCGCCCTACGCCGTAATCATCCTTGTGCAATAAACTTATCCCCCATATTTGGAAGTTAAATATTTTATTTAGCACAAAATGAAGAAACTTTTTCATAAATGGTTCTATTCATTATTTCTCAAGTCATGCAATTGTTGTTTAGATAATCTCACTAACGTAATTGCATTTTTAATATCTTGATCTTATCTTTGTAATGCTATGAGAGTTCATTAGCCCTTTATAAGATGTTTTCATTAAATGCATAAGAAATGCAACCTCAATGTGTGGAAGGCTAGGTGTATCACCTCTTTACTCCGAAATCGATTCACTTGTTCTAACAATTTCAAGCACCACATCCAGAACATGTGAATTAACTACAGAAAATTACCATAATGGAGTCTTTTGAACCATTTGTCCCAGGCCCTTTTGATGTTAATTTCTTGATTTAAACCCCTAGCACTCTTGACTTTATCATATCCAAGTTCCTTAGCAACTCTTTCAACTTTTTCCCTCTAAGAGTGTCCTGACGCTTACAAGATCCACTAACAATATTTGTTATTTTTACAACCAAATTAAACAGTAAGTAATGTGAGTATGAACTTGTGTAACTGCACAATATTAACTGACCGATGAATGAAGCAATGAAATAAAAAGAACAGAAGGATTTTCCTTTATAATCAAACTGTTTAGGCAGTTAAATTCACCTCTTATATTGCTTGTTCCCATCATACCCGCCTATGTAAGCTTGATATGCTCAAACCAGGCTTTGAAGAAAACAAAAATCAATTGCTCCCTTAAGTTGAAAATCATGGTCCATAACATGAACAGTAGCAAGAACCGCTTAATCACTTGTCCTCTTTTCGACATATCACAGGACAACGACCATTTACACTTTAACTGAAACATCATGAACTCGTCAACTAGAAAACAAATCCTTTCCAGATCTCGAATGAAAAACTTTGGTTGTTTCAGCAGCAGCAATTTTAACAATTTCCTTTTGAACTCTCAATGATGTCGACTTGTTATTCTCTAGAGCATTTCTTTTAGACAATTTCTAATGCATCTATCACGAGAGGCAAGAACTTTAAAAGTTCAAGAAAAAATCATATTTGTAAACAAGTAACTGATGCATCCAATATGCCTGATATTTAGTTTAGCATCATTCAATTATTTTATTAATAGCAACACTAATATGTTGTTTCTGGTTAATCAAATTTCACACTTTATCACAGCATCATTATGCAAACTATTGTGACATGTGACATAAACTCAAACTTTCTTCTTCTATTTCCAATTTGAATCTCTCAATCATAAAAGTATAGTCACCCTCTTGACATCCATATCAGTTTTATATATATATAGCAACACAAGCAAAATGGTTGATCCTTTGATATGTTATACTCCAATCATATTTATGGTCAAGAATCACGACGGAAAAAACAATGAGTACCATCTCCATATTGCCTAAATGGAAACTTAGGACTACAAAGCTGATAAGAACATTTCAATAAACAGGCTCTCGGAACTAACTAGAGACCATTAGAACCATTTTGAAAATTTAGGTCTCAATACCAGGAATAACAATGGAATTATTTGGATCAAACTTTATACAGAATTTCACCACAAGATGATTCTCATACCTGGATGTTCTTTTGAATATATAATCATATATAATGAAACAGTCACTAGTGAATTATCAATAAATAAATTTTATAAGACATTTAGATAAATACCAACTACATTTATATCAATAAATTTTCCTAGAGTAGGGACATATGGATCAATTATAATTTCAATTTGTTGCAAAACCTTAAATTCTCAAGCACCAGGATGAATAAATTTGCATAAAGTGTTTTGTACATTTACAAGTTGTGTATTTTAAGGATTTCTGATGACAACAATGCATAATAATTATTTCTTGAATTACCTAAATAACTAACTTTTATAGAATTTATTTACTCTTCTCAGATGATCAACATGCCAAATGCATTTCATAATCAAAGTTTCAAGAGTAGTTAAAATATTCAATGGTGGGTTAATCAAGGGTTCCTTATGCATGTAGAGAATTAATGAACTGATATATTTCTAGTAGTTAGAGGCTCTTATGCTAAAAACACCAAATAACCACTAGATAATCAAGGAGAGATTTTTCTCTAATCAAAGATAAAAAAAGAAAATTAAGAAAAAAATCAATTACTATTAATATATTAATTTCTTTATTATCTACATGGCAACCCTTAATTAACCATCATTGTCCAGTTACTCTTGAAAATTTTCATTATGAAAAGTGTTTTGCATGTTAATCTAGTGTGAAGAGGAAAGAAACTCTAGAAAAATTAGTTACTCAACTAATTTGAAAAATAATTATTTATGTATTATTTTCATTAGAAATCCTTAAATTACACAACTTGTAAATAAATGACACTTTATGCAAAACTTATTCATTTTATTGCGTGAAAATTCAACATTTTGACACACAAATTGTACTTGTAGGTGCTGCAAATGTCCCTAGTATAAGAAATTTTATTAATGTGAATGTTTGTATTTGTTTACTTATCTAAATGTTTTTATGAAATTTATTTATAGATGTGCACTAGTTGTCATGTTTCATTAAATATGGAAAATATTTTTAAAAAATATCAAGATTTGAAGAATTATATCTTGTTGAAACTAGTGATTGTGATGTTAGTCAATAAATTCAAATAAAGTCAGTAAATGTTTGATCCAAATAATTTTTTTCATGAATGTGACCTAAATGTTCAGAGTATGACTCTAATAGTCATGAGTTAGTTCAAAGAGCCTATTTACAGAAAGGTCATTGTTAGAGCCGTAGTCATGAGTTTCACTTTAAATAATTTGGGAATGATACTAGTCATTTTGTTCCTTTGATGTTTGATGAATATAAATATTGATTGGTGTATAGCATAGCAAAAAATCAAGCATTTTGCGTGTGTAGTTATCTAATTAAAACCAATAGTGGTGATTAAAGAGACATCAATACTTATTTTACATAATGGTTTTCAAATTGGAAAGAGAGGAAGAGACTTCGAGTTCATGCCAGAGGTCACAATTGTTCTCATAATGATGTCGTGAGACAATGTGAAGCATTGAGGAATCAGATGCAACACACAAATGTTGCTCCAAATAAAATTATAAGATGATGCTAAGACCTAATAAATATCATGGTTTGATGCATTAATTGCTTGTATTTGGTTTCTTTTGTGCCAAAGATTGGCATTTCGTAGTCACAATGAATCTGAAAATTTTACGATCAAAGGAAACTTTCTAGAACTTTTAGAGTTTCTTAACTCTCATGATGAATGTGATAGAAATTTTGTTTTAAAGTTCTAAAGAATGACAAGTTAACATCACCAAGCATTCTTAAGGAAATTGTTAACAATGTTGTTGCTGAACAACTGAAAATATCACTCGAGACCTTAGAAGTAGATTATTCTCTATTCTAATTGATGAATCTCGTGATGTGTCAGTTAAAGAGCAAATGGTCATTGTCATGCGGTCTCTCGACAGAAAAGGGCAATAGATTGAACATCTCTTACTATTGTTCATGTTAAGGACCACTACTTGATAAACTTAAAAGCAATTCATTTACTTTTCTCAAAGTATGATTTGAGCATATTAAACTTATGTAAGCAAGGGTATGATGAGGCAAGCAATATGAGATCTGAATTTAGTGGCATAAACAGTATGATTATAAAGGAGAATCCATGTGTTTTTCATAATTATTGTTTTGCTCATCAACTTGACACTTGTAGTGGTTGCACATGGTCATTCTCACATTATCTTACTATTTAATTTGGTTGCAAAAGTAACAAATCTTGTTAGGGGCTCTTGCAAGTATAGGACACTCTAAGGAAAAGAAGTTAAAAGAGTTTCTAATGATCTTGGATGTGGTGAACTCACTAGTAGTTTAAGTCATGAAACTAGAATCAAGAGGGTCGGGGACACACGTTAGGGCTTCACTTTGGTGTATTTTATTTAATTTAATTCACATGTTCTCAACTCTGGTTCATGTCCTTGAGATTGTTAGAACGGGTGGATCGAATTCAGAGAAAGGAGGTGACGCACCTAGCCCATTTAAGTTCCATACAAACTTTTGAATTTGCATTTTCTTCTGCATCTAATGAAAACTATTTTAGGAAAGAAAATTGATTTCTCGTAGGCATTACAAAGAAAATATCAAGACATTATAAATGCAATGACATATGACATTAGTGAAATTACCTTAGCAACAATTGCATGACTTGAGAAATAATAGATTGGAATCATTTATAAAAGAAATTTTGTCATTTTGTAGCAAACAAAATATAATTGTGGAGAATAAGTTCATATCACAAAAGCGATTACAGCATAGGGAAGAAGAAACTATAAACATGCATCATTTTTAATTCGAAAAGTTAACACCATGATTGATTGGCAACTGAATAAGTTTAAGCATACCGTGTTACTTTTGTGTGTAGCATCTCTTGGTCCAAGTCGCAGGTTTGTCGCTTTTAATAAAATAAAAGTTGATGTCTTGTAGAGTTTTTATCCATCTCACTTCTCTCTAGTGGAGATAATTGCACTCGACCGTCAACCTAATAATTATATAGACATCCGCTCCAGTGATAACTTTTTTTTTCAAGTGAGGGGGGTTGGTGATCTCTCTAAGAAATTGGTTGAAAGGACACTAGTTATCCTTGGTGCATTTACTCATAACATTAGTATTATTGTTCCCTGTTGCAACAGTAACCGTCGATAGGGCATTCACAGCAATGAATATTGTAAAGAATCAGTTGCATAATCGAATGGGAGATGATTGGATGAATGGTTGTTTAGTTATATATATTGAGAGGGAGGTGTCTAATACCATTGATAATGAGGTAATCATGAAGTGCTTCTAGAATATGACGTCTAGCAGAGGAATATTATAATATTGATATATACACTTTTTATTTGAATTTTTGCATGGAAGCATATGTGTAACTGTGTTCCTTAATATCATCTTATATATAGTTCCTGCTAATCCAACTTCGAGTTTGTTTAGAAGGCATTATAGGCTAACTTCTGAAATTTGAGTGTGTGTGGGTGGGTGGGTGGGTGCACATGGGTGTATTTCTATTGCATCACGCTAAAAAAAAAATCATGCCTCTGGCACTGGTCTGGCCAAGCTTAACATGGAGCATATGAGAGAGTGAATTTGAATTTTGTGGAAGCAATTATCACAGAACCGGGTTGGGCGAGCACTGGAGGAGATGGTGCTAGGTTGCATCACTGAACCTAAGTTTGCAGAGTTGACGAATAGTACCTCTGCTTTCTATTGAATTTGCTTTCTATTGTCGGCAAGAGGTTTTAATCAAATTTTCAATCCTAACCATGATATCTACCTCATGACCCCCATTAGCAGATTCCAGTTTCAGTCCTTGAGGAGATTGAGAAGGTGTACATGGACTTTTTGTGGGGTTGTGACAGTTGGAATGGCATCCACTAGGTTTCTTGGAATGCTTGTTGTATGGATACAAGAATGGCAATTTAGGTTTCAAAACCCTGAGGCTTTTTCGAAAGGCCATGCTTGCAAAAGACATGGCAAGAGCACTCTCCCAGCCTAACTCATTGTGGACTGAATTTATTCACACAAGTATTGTCTCTCCTCAGCTTGGACTCTTATGAAGCTTACTCTTCCATCTTCAGCCTCTCTAATCATTAAGCTGGTTTGTGCACAGTATGAGCTAGCAATTTACAACCTAAAATTGGTGGTCGTGACAGAGTATGCAATAGTGAAATGGATGAGTGATGGGTTGGCCATGTTACGCTAGCAAGTTGGTCGACTTTCATCAATACAGATGATATGCCACCCAAGGCAAATGTTAGCAATTGTATCTCAGAAACTAATTGATGTGTCCGCATCACTCATGCTTAGGTTGCCTTAGTTGTTCGGCTATGGTTCGACAAAGAATTAGCTTTGCAAGTTTAGCAGGATGGAGGTAGCATAGCTGCATAAGGAACTTCCTTTAGTTGATGGGGCCAGGAGTGGTAGCATCAAATGACAAATGGCAACTGAAGGCAGCACCTAGGGTTCACCAATTCCATTGGGGTTGGCCATGGACATGATCCTTGTACACGTGCTGTCAATAGGAGAGGCAAGCATGTTCAGCTTATTCCCGACAGGTGCAATTTGGACATGAAGTCGTCCCAATACATGTACACTTGCTTTAATGCTTGGTTGGCATGGAAAGAATTGTGAGAGGTCCCCAAAGAGAGTGCTATGGTCGATTCTTTTGGTGATGTCATGGCTATTCTTCAAAGACTATGCAAAAAACACCAAGAACATTTCCATCAATTTGTTGTTGTGTCCTTGCAAGGGAAATTTGGAATGTGAGGAATTCTTCACCAACACATGATGCCTACCAGGTCATGTTCACTAAGGCCATTTCGCGAGCATTAGAGTATTGGAATGCGTTGAGAAATGTCTCAAGTCGATCATATGCGAACTATCAGTGCTCAGCTGGTTGTCACTCCTTTCACATCTTCTCCTCATAGGAAGTCTCCCAACATGTCACTGGCTCAAGGTGAGAATTTCAATGGTGATTTCTTCAGTGACTCAAGAGTAGGTAGAGATGGATTCGTTATTATGGATTGTTATGATACACTTCTAATAGCCCATAGTTTGCCATTGCTTGGTCTCATTGTTCCAATTTATAGACAGTTGACGTGTGGACAGGTCTCCCTGTGCAGTGCTGAAGTTTTAAGCAAGGAGAATTTGGTTGGAGAGGGTGTAGCTGTTGTTATATAAGTTAGACCTAAGTTAGATTTGTTGGCCCAAAGGCCTATCACTCTCGTTTTGATGATGATTAACTCGTATAGTTATAATACTAATGATCTTGTGTTTATATAGTTTCAGATATTTGATTAAGATCTTAGTTGGTATTTAGCTTCAACAAAAAATTTGAAGTCAAGTTTTGAAGCTAGCACGTATTGATTCAAGAGCTCGCACTTCAAAGATCGCATCAAGTACTCAAGAGGAGTCTTTGGATCAAGGTGTGGACCAAGTCAAGATGGAGAAGAAGATTTTCAAGACTTGAGTCTAGTTTTGTAAGTGTTAAGATTTTGTGTTTTAGATAAAATGTAAAGGATAGATTAGTTGTGGATTGTTCAATCTCATATATGCACACACACACACATAAAATTTATGTGTTTTCTTAAAATAGTTTTGATTTTAGAAAATACTTTTTTAATTTTGAGTTTCAAAGAAGATATCTTTATGTTTCATGAATAGAGTTCATCAAAACAAGTTTACATGTTTTATATGTGTTTTAAATTTCATCCATACACATTGATGGTTCAAATGTTTAGAAAAACTTATTTAATATTTTTAGTTCATGGTTTTTAAGTTTTGTATTTATCGAAACTTTGTTCAGAGCTTATTGTTAAAAACATAGATATTTCATCTTATATGTGTATTGGATCATATCCATTCCTTCAAATGAGTTTTAACATCATGGTTTTATATTTGAACAAGTTTTGAAAAATCGGTTTTTCATTTTAAAGTTGATTTTTGAAAAATACCGATTTTTGTTTAACGCTGAATTTCTATATCATAAAAATAGTTCAACTTATTTATAATATGTGTTGATTTTTGATCACACATATTTGGATTTCAAAGTATTTCAATGAACTGATTTTTGTAGATTTTATGTGATTTTATGAGTTTTTATAGGATGTTAAAAGACCAAGTTTGAATCGCTAATTATCCCTGACCTAGCCTTCTGGAGGTCGACCGAGCCAGAAGTCGGTCGACCAGCCGATGTGCACAGAAACGTGCAGATGCCCTGCTTTTTGGGCCGGTCGACCAATTCAGAGAGTTTACTCTGGATCTGGCCCAGGTCGACTGAGCAGTCGACCGACCAAAGAGAAAGCTCTTTGGTTCTTGCCTTGGTCGACCGACCAGTCGACCGACGGGTCAAGATCTGGGTACGATCGATCGGGCGGTCGACCGGCAACCCTAACGGTCATAAATATGACCGTTGGCTGGTCGACCGACCGATCGACCAACAAGTCATCTGGCCTAGGAATTTGCCCCAACGGCTAGTTTTTGTAACTCTATAAAAAAGGGCTGTTTTGGGTACTTTCATACAAGATTTTGGAAATGTATTAGAGCCAGTTTTTTTCTCTCTTAGGGTTTTTTTCCACTTGCTTTTGGGTTAAAACTTTCATATCAAAAGGAGAGTTTTTAAGAATGTTTTCAAAGAGATTTCTTGAGTTTTCCACCACTCTATCTACCTTATTTTCTCACACAAGATTGAGCTTTTTCATTAACATATCTATCCTAGAGGAGCTTTGTTGTGAGTGTTTTTGGTGATCAAAGTGTAGAGATCACCATGGTTTCATCATTGTATTTGAGGAGGCGAACTTGTGGGTTCGCATTGTGTAGAGTTTTTGAGGGAGCTCATTGTGCAGGTGCAGCCTCGGTAAGCTAGTGTGCTTGCGTGTGTTGTTCTTACTAGAACAAGTGAGGGACTTGCGAGTCTAAGAGTTCTTGAGGGAGCTCGTTGTAGGTGTTGCGGCACCGAGTGATCTTACGAGATCAATTCTAGTGAAAATGCTTCATAGTGTTGAAGGCGGGGACGTAGAGCAAATGTGCTCGAACCTCAAAACAATTCTCCTCTGTTTGCGATTGCTCATCTCTCTCACTTGTGTCTATATATCTTGCATGATTATATTATTTATCTCTTTATATATTTGATATATCTTGTGCTTAATTGATATATGCTTGGGATTGTTTGCTCACACTTGTATTCAATCAAGAGAGTCATAGTGGCACCTCAACTCTTAATTTAGAGGAATCTTGAGAAGATAGTCCAGAACCCTTCACCGAAAATTCGGCTAAACTCTTGTGTTATACGTTGTGTGTAGTGTAATAGCTTTTAGTTTGCATAATTAGTTTTAATTTCATATTAGTGTTGCATTAGATTAGCTTGTCACCTATTCACCCTCTCTATGTGACTTACAATTGGTATCAGAGCTTGGTGCTCTTGATTTGGGTCTAACAACTTAGAGTTAAAGATTCTCTTTTAGCTAATCACAATATTTTCTTGCACTCACACATAGATTTCATGACACCTCCCATGTTTGACATTCTTAACCTTCAAACTTGGAAAGTTAAGATGTCCATGTACCTAAAAGCCCTAGGTATTCATGTTTATTTTGTCACTGTTAAATATTCATATCTTATAAATGGCAAAAGCCTTGAGGCTAATGCAAAAGCCATCAATGCATTAAAGAGTACCCTAAATAATGAATATTTATCTAGAGTTGCTAACTTTGATTCGTCTTTTGTAATATGGAATACCTTTATCTTCCTTGGTGAACAAAAATAATACTACATGGGAAGTGATGCTTCCAACATGTGCTACATGATCCAAGGGGATGACCCCCTTGAGGTAAATTCCGAATCTGAGGTTGATGAAGATATTGACATGCCATATGTGAGCTTACTTTATTTTGTCAACTACTTAAAAAGTATGAATTGTTAAAAATGAAAAATAAAAGTTTGAAAAATAAAAATGATTTGGTTTTAAAAGAAAAAGATTCTTTTAGAAATAAATTTGAAATTGTTTCAAAAGAAAATAAAGTTTTGAAAAACCAAGTTATTTTAATTGAAAAAGAAAAGGACATTGTCTTAAAGGAAAAGAACTTTTGAAAAAGAAAAATATTTAGAAAGAAAAAGAAAATATTTCTATTTCTAAAAAGAAAAGGGATTTTGTGTCTTATGTCTCTTCTTCCAAAATTAATAATGATATTTCTATTATAAAAAGAACATTGATTGTTTGGGCTCCACTTTGAGCCAATGTGTTATTGATCACTCTAAATTAGAATTCATGTTTTACAAGAAATAAATTTCACATGTTCATGCGCATACCTACCGCATACATATGCACACCATGCTCACACTCACACCACTCATACGCATGCTAGAGTGTACAAATGTACACATTGTGGTCGCAAAGGCCATCTTGCAAGATTTTTCTTTGATAGATTAAATTCTATAATTTTGCAAATAAAAATGTTTGGGCGCCTTATAATGCTAACTCCGTGGACCCAAAAAGAAATGGTACCAAAATTCTCAGCTCTTGTGTTTGATATAGGTGTGGGGTCTCACAAAACGTGAGAGGTTTGGTGCCTTGGTGGTGGATGCATTTGGAGCTTGAAGGAGACATCTATTTGATGCATCGCTATCAAGGAAACTTGGTGAAAGGACCACCATATTTTGGAGACCTAAAAATTGGTTCATTGATTTTTGTAACTATCTCTAGACTCCTATTTTAGTTTACATGCTTTTACATTAATAACTTTTTAGCATGTTTTGGTTTTAATGCCCTTTATATTAAATATAATATTATTAGACGAGTGATATACATATATAGTCTTTGAGATACACCCATGTTCATATGCATTATATTTTGTGTTTTCACTATTGTTTAAACTATTATGTATATATTAGTTCTAAAACACGTGCATTTAACCTAATGATCATATTTGTTTTATGCTTTATGTGATGATTACTTGTTTAGATGTAGTTTTCATTAAAACTTGAAGTTATACTTGTACAAGTAGTGAGCTACACTTGATTATTATATATTTGCACTTCATCATTTGTACTCATTACATATATATGTATAATCTAGTTTTGATGATTCTTTCAGTTATACTTGTTTTTCTTATTTTTATACATGTTTAGCTTCATGTATATGCTATTTTTGTCTAAAACTAATAGATATACATGTATATCCTTGAATCACTTGCCTTCATGCAAAACTCTATTATGAACTCATTTGTGTTTGGGATATGTATGTATACTTTTAATTTCGACAAAACATACATATACCTTTATGCTTGTTTAATTTTATAAAAAATTTAGTTTTGATATTTATTTTGAGCTTATTGATTTATTTTATAAATATACTATTCACATGATTCTTGTGCACTCATATTACTTTTTGTTTACTCATGACCTTACTTTTATGAGCTAATTTTTGTGCTTTATAGATCTTGAGTGACAATTTTTGTATACTTAGCATGCTTCATGGGATATATAATTTGGTTTCATAGTTTGAAGGATTTTTAACTAATTTTTCAAAAATAATTTTAAACTAATTATTTATTTTTCACTTAGTAGAGTTTTCAAACATAGTAATTTATTTTTAAACTCTTATTTTTGATAACCCCTACCAAACCAAAGGGCGGATGGTTGAGCTACCATGCCTTATAACCCTTAAATGAATATCTTTCTAACATGTGCATGAATGGGTAGTAGTTATGAGTTATACACATGATCTTCACGGAATTTTATTGTTGTATACTCATATAAGTTTTCTATATATGTATGCACCAAAATTCAAGTGGTATTTTCATTTTCATACATACATATATATTATTTAGATTGTGCTTACTTTGCAATGTCATATATTTTTTTAAGCACAAATTATGTTTATGCTAAGCTTGACTTAATTCTAAATGTTAATTGGTATCTTTACAAGCTTATGCATTAATTTCAATTGGTATTTATTTGGTATTAAAATATATTTCATGTTTTACCTTCAATTGGTATCAAAAACTTACAATGAACTACAATTGGTATCAAAATTTATTTTGTTGACGTTAAAAAATTTCAAAATTTTATTTTAAGTATTATCAAAAAAAATTAAAATTTATTGATATGTAGCCTATATGCAAGGGGAGATTAACATTTTCTCTATATATAATGTTGAGTGTATCTCATATTGAGGAGCTTGACCTCTCTTCTTTACGTGATATACGTGTGTAAAGACAGCTTAACATCTCCGCTTATATATTGTATATTATGTTTTATGTGGGTTAGGGTCTAGTCATCGCTTCTCCATATAATGCATGTATGCAGGGGAGCTAACTGAACGTCCCTCCTCTTCATGAATGTATATCGCATATACATCTTTATTGTTTGATTGTCTTGACCCCTTTGTTGATGAATTGACAAAAAGGAAAAGAAGAATTTAGTGAGTTTATATATGCATGCTTAATATTTGTTGTTTAGTTTTTGCATCTATTTGTGTTTAGTTTATGTACTTTATTGAATATCTTTGTTGTTTATTGCTATGAATGAGTTAAGGGGGAGCTTCTATGAAGCTTATCTTTAATACATGCATATATAACTCCATGAGTTTTGTCATCATCAAAAAGGGGGAGATTGTTGGCCTAAAGGCTCATCACTCTAGTTTTGATTATGATTAACTCATGTAGTTATAATACTAATGATCTTCCATTTATATAGTTTCAGATATTTGATCAAGATCTTAGTCGGCGTTTAGCTTCAATGAAAGATTCGAAGTCAAGTTTTGAAGCTAGCATGTGTTGATTCAAGAGCTCGCGCTTCAAAGATCGCATCAAGTACTCAAGAGGAGTCTAGCACTTTGGATCAAGGTTTAGACCCAGTCAAGATGGGATAAGATTTTCAAGACTTGAGTCTAGTTTTATAAGTGTTAAGATTTTGTGTTTTAGATAAAATGTAACGGATAAATTAGTAATGGATTGCTTAAGCTCATATATACACACACAAAATTTATATGTGTTTTCTTAAAATAGTTTTGATTTTAGAAAATATTGTTTTGGTTTTAAGCTTCAAAAAGATATCTTTATGTTTTATCAATAGAGTTCATCAAAACAAGTTTTATGTATGTTTTGGATTTCATCCATACAGGTTGATGAATCAAATGTTTAGAAAAACTTATTTGATGTTTCCAGTTCATGATTTTAAGTTTTGTATTTATCAAAACTTTGTTTAGAGCTTATTGTCAAAAATATAGATATTTCATCTTATATGTGTATTGGATCATATCCACACACTATACTTCAAATGAGTTTTAATATCATGTTTTTTGTACTTGAACAAGTTTTGAAAAAAATCAATTTTTCATTTCAAAGTTGATTTTTGAAAAATACCAATTTTTGTTTAAAGTTGAATATCTATATCACAAAATAGTTCAACTTATTTGTAATATATGTTGATTTTATATCACACATATTTGGATTTCAAATATTTCAATGAACTAATTTTTGTGAATTTTATGTGATTTTATGGAAATTTATAGGATGTTCAAAGACCAAGTTTGAATCCCTAACTATCCCTGACCTGGCCTTCTGGCGGTTGACCGATCGGTCGACTGAGCCAAAAGTCGGTCGACCGAGCGGTCGACCGATGTGCACAGAAACGTGCACATGCCCTGACTTGAGGGCCGGTTGACTGGGCGGTCGACCGATCCAGAGAGTTTACTCTCTGGATCAGGCCCTGGTCGACCGACAGGTCAAGACCTGGGTACGGTTGATCGGGCGGTCGACCGACAACCCCAATGGTCATAAATATGACCGTTGGCCGGTCGACCGACAGGTCATCTGGCCTGGAGATTTACCCTAACGGCTAGTTTTTGTAGCTCTATAAAAGGGGCTGTTTTGGCTAGTTTCATACAAGATTTTGGAGAAATTTTATAGCCATTTTTCCTCTCTTAGAATTTTTCTCTACTTTTTTGGGCTAAAACTTTCATATCAAAAGGAGAGTTTTTAAGAGAGTTTTCAAAAGAGATTTCTTGAGTTTTTCACCACCCTATCTACCTTGTTTTCTCACACAACCTGAGCTTTTTCATTGCCATATCTATCCTATAGGAGCTTTGTTGTGAGAGTATTTTTGGTGATCAAAGTGTAGAGATCACCAAGATTTCATCATTGTATTCGAGAAGGCGAACTTATGGGTTCGCATTGTGTAGAGTTCTTGAGGGAGCTCATTGTAGAGGTGCAACCTCGGCAAGCTAGTTTGCTTGCATGTGTTGTTCTTGCGGGAACAAGTGAGGGGCTTACGAGTCCAAGAGTTCTTGAGGAGCTCATTGTAGGTGTTGCAGCATCGAGTGATTTTGCGGGATTGATTCTAGTGAAAATCCTTCATAGTGTTGAAGGTGGGGACGTAGAGCAAGTATGCTCGAACCTCAAAACAATTCTACCGTATTTGTGATTGCTCATCTCTCTCTCACTTATGTTTATATATCTTGCATGATTATATTATTTTATCTCTTTATATGCATGATATATCTTGTGCTTAATTGATATATGCTTGGGATTGTTTGCTCACGCTTATATTCAACCAAGAGAGCCATAGTGGCACCTCAACTCTTAATTTAGAGGAATCTTAAGGAGATAGTCCAGAGCCTTTCACCGAGAATTCGGCTACACTCTTGTGTTATACGTTGTGTGTAGTATAATAGTTTTTAGTTTGCATAATTAGTTTTAATTTCGCATTAGTATGGCATTAGATTAGCTTGTTACCTATTCACCCCCCTCTAGGTGACTTACAAGATTAACCATAGACAGATAGCAGAAGGTTACATTGATGACTTGGTTAATAACACATGGATGGGCTGGACTACTTGAGGAGTTTATGGCTTCACTTATAGTGAAAGAAGGTAAAGCAATTGCAAACTTTATGGTTGGTTGTGGTTCTTATTATCTCATTGTGGAGTTTAGTGTGAATTATTGTCTGATATATTAAGAAGTTTGTTGTAGCAAACACAGTTGAAGACTTGGCCGAGTCGGATATGATTCGGCTGAGTCGTATCCGTCTCGACATCCGCCGAGACGATTCCGAGATCCGATTTGAAGAATCCACTAAGAAACAACCGACTCGGCCTTGACTCGGAGCTTACTCGGCCGAGTCACGATATGACTCGGACTGACTCGGCCGATTCGCTTGAGTCAAAGCCGAGTCGGTTTAAAAAATTCAAACTTACCTAGGATTTAGGGCTCCCCGCCTTCGCCGCCTGCCCGCTCGTCGCCTGCCCGCTGTCAACACCGCCGCCTGCTCTGTCCGATCTCTTTCCATGTCCCTCTCTCAATCTCTCCCTCTGTCATCTCAATCTCTCCCTCCCTTTCCCTCCCACCACTCTCTAAGAGCAACGGAGGGGGGGAGAGGGAGAGGGGAGACACGAGAGAGGGGAAGGAAAACGAGAGAAGGGGAGAGAGGGAGACGAGAGAGGGAGATTGAGCCAGAGTGAGGAAAAGAGTAGAAAGAGAAGGAAGAAGGAAAGAGACGAGAGGGAGGGAGATAGAACCAGAGGGAGAAAGAGATCCACTCATCCGATCTCTCTTTCCCCTTTATCTTTTTTTTTATATTTGAGTTTTTTATATTTACCCCGTCAAATCTTTTATAATTCTGAATTTACTCTCAAATCATCATATTTTTTCAATTATCTCTCTACAAATTTGTTTTGAACATGTGATACATGAATTTTGATGTCTACATTTTTTTAGATTTGTCGTGATTTTTTAGAATTTTTTGAGCTTTTTATGTAGTGTTTTGCGCGTATCACCCTAGACCGATCCGAGTCGCCGAAACCGATCCGTCTCAGTGCCCGCCGAGTCGGCGGCCGAGACCGCGACTTTGAACCATGGTAGCAAAGTTACGAGGTTTAGTAGGAGCCATCCTTACGATTAAAAAAACAAAGATAAAAAAGAAAACAGAAGAATTTACATTGTTAGCCCTTGAATCCCATGAAGATAAGGGCACTATTTATGGTAAACTTTCATTGCAATTTATGGTAAACCTTCACCTTCCCCTTTCCCCTTGAATCCCATGAAGAAGATCTCAAGAGTATCATTCCTTCCATCCCTTAAATCCTAAAAAAATAAAAAGTTAAGCCTCTACCTATCAGCTTAAGCTTTTGGGTTAGATAGGTATCTGCTTTTTTTTTTGTGTCTTCACTTGTTTAACTCCCCAAAAGTTCAGTTTCACATAACTCCTCATGACCATAGAAAAATTAGGAGATACAATTGCATCGTAGCCCTCCAAACTACATTGAAACTTTCAGACACGGTTTTGAAGGTTTAAACCTGCTCATCAACTCTCTGGTAGTGTCAGTTCAGCTTCATGTTTCGAACTAGTCGGACAAGTTTGGGCAAGTTTCAAGAGATTTAACTTATTATATCATATCTATAGTATATTTAAACATAAGAACAAGTGTGTATGACACACGCGCGTGCGCATGCACATAACCACAATCATGTACTAGAATGTATATCAGTATATGCATAGGAATATATTTGTGTGCGCGCAAGCGCTTGCGTGTGCATGTGCACACTAAGACACTTATAGCCATGTGTAAATCTATATAAATACATGTTCAACATAACTATATATGTATCACAATTAGGGCTGATTTAGTTTGGTTTAAGGTTTATCAGGTTCGTTTTCGAGTTCTGGTACGTTTTGGAAAAAAATTAAAACCCACGTGATCAGGCTTGGGCAAGTTCCAGATCCACTCTCGTACGATAGCTTTCCGGCGGGTTCAGGTTGGGCCTAATCTTTACATAAGGATAATGGTTATGAATGCTTGGAATCATAGTATGAAGATAGAGAATCCAAGGACAACTCAAAATTAAGATTCTTTTCTTTAGTACAAACCATTTACATCTGCATAGATAATGTTCTAAATAATGGAAGCGTAGCGTAGCGGACGAGTGCCGCTAAGCGCTAAAGCAGAAAGAGGCCGCTAAAGTGGGATGGGTAGTTAAATAAATAACTAAATATGTATGCATGATTTATATATATAATGCATACATATATGTGCCTTTAAAAAATTAAAATATAAGAAAATTCAGATCAGTCAAAGAGATAAAAGCTTCAAAAAAACCATAATTGAAGCAAAGTGATGATTTGAACCATGGGTAGGAGAAAGTTTCTTCAAAACTTTATCACTGCTCGAGATAAAAAAAAAAATCCAAATCATATTTAAGAATTGAAAGTTGATAAGTTGAAAATATTAAAAAAGATTCCAATATGAAAGAAAGAAACTTGAGATCTTCCATCAAATAAGTGATCACTTTGAAAAAAAATGAAAAGCAAACTTGAAAAAGAATACAGGAAAAGGAAAAAACTAGCAATGTTGTTTCCTGACTGCTTGCTACTTTGATTGCTCCTCTCACAGCTGCCCGTCTTCTCTACAGGGGAGGGAGGGAGGGGGGGAGAGAAAGCCTTTGGGATACAAATCCGTCGTAGGTGAGATAATTTAAAGTGGGTCAGATTTTTTTCACTTAACGGGTTTTAAGAGATTCTTTTGATGTTAACCCACTTTTTGCCACTTTTCCTAGGTAAAAAAACCCTCTTAGTGGGTTTGCGGCGCTATAACTTTCACCCACTTAGTTGTTCCTCGTCGGATTAAAATGTAGCGGTTTAACACCACAACGCTAAAGTGGACGTTAAAAATGTTTTCTAGAACATTGTGCATAGACTATACAAGAAAATTTGTGGACATCCTAATGTTGCATCAAACAAACATATATTATCTTCGAATTTGGATGATCAAGATGAATATTTAAAACTTGCCAAAAAAAATGCTTTTGAGAGAGATTAGGAAGTGGCAAACTTACAGTTAGTTATTAAATATGTACCATGTGTATGTATGAATCAGTTGTCATCATCTTCGAAGTCTATTTCATCAAGAATAACATATTTTGAAGTTACATTAGCAGTGGGAGACATCTGTTCTCCATTTTCATTATGCTGGCCCTTCCTAAATTTTTGGTACCTGAAATTGAGGTCAGAGCTAAAATATAAGCCACTATATTCAAAAATTAGTGGTGATTTAAAAGATGAAATATTTTCAGAGAAATCCAGTGAATACAAACCATGCAACCCTCGTACCAAATTGCATACCATACTTTACAGCATCCCATTATCTTCTATACTCACTTTTCTCTTTATGCAGGATAGGTACATTTTCAATATTCATGGATGCTGCGAAGGGCATACTTTCTATAAAGTATTAAGAAAAAAAGACAATTTCCATATTCCCAGGGATTCCGAAGATCCAAAATAGAAGTTTCAGTAATCACAGTATGGAAGACCACAAATTTAAGAATCTTTTGGTATATCAATGAATCTCCATCCTGTTAGTTGTCGCTTTCGAGAAGTAGAACTTAGAGCAACTTTCCCATCTGTAGTTAACAAGCTTATGCCCCTTCCCAGTGAGCAAAGGATAATGAGACACTATGCACTCTAAGAAAACATCATTTACCTAAGTAGCACTTTGGCACGAAACTTAAAACATATAAACCCACCAGCCATGCTAATATACTACAGAAATTCATTTGAGAAACTCCGCAAGAAATTGAGGAGCTTTGTGATATAAGAGGCTCCCCAATAACAACAGGAAAACCTACACCAAATAAAGGATTTGACATTCAATATTATTTAAAAAAAACCAATGTGTAACGGCCCTACTGTTCCTAGACTTTTTACTGTGCTTGGATAACTTCAATTTAATAATACTGAATTTCCTTATTTTTCCAATAATAAGCAGAGGATACCAACCAAATACTTACAGAAAGATGTCCATGTATAAATTTTTAATTTCTTTGCATATAGCTTAGATTGGAAATTTTTTAAAGTAACTTAGAATTTGAGGAAGAAAACTAAAATACACATTTGGGTGGGGAATAGAATAAGGAAGGTTTCAGGGGTATATTTGAATGCCCCAATGAATTCCACCAATGTTGCATATAATATCTTATTCTTCCACTGTATGTCTTAAGCCAAGATAAAGGAGGGCTGCATTATGGAAGTCTATAACCAACCTAAAAGATGGTCAGATCTATATGAAAAAATATAAAAAACCCTATGACAAAATTCTTATATTGTTTAAAAAGCATATATATAGTAATACTTCATTCAAGCAAAGCATCATATATATATACTTAAGTTGCCCATATGTTCTTTGCAATTCATAATATTGCATGAATTTCTCTAATAGAAGTGGTTGATCCACAAATGCACTTCCTTTTAATAAAACATGATGACACAGGACGGAAAGGGGAAAAGCTAGGGTAGATGGACTGGGGATAAAATAATCTAAGGTTTGTAGAAAATATAGAAACTAGGGAAAAGATAAAGGTGGGGGACTCGAACCCAAGAGATTCACTCTCCCACTTGATGCATCGCACACATCGCCGTATCACCTTGAATCTGAGAGTAATTTCTCCAGCACCAATCTTCAACTTCTCCTTTGAACCTGCACTTTGCATATAAATAGATTTTCACATCCGTCATATCATAATAAGAAAATAACTCTTCCAAATCATCCATCCAATTTTCATATCCATATGAATCATCAAAACCCTCCCAGAAAAAAAGCACATCACCAAATTTGTGAGGATTGTAGCAATGGTTTTGCAAAGGGGGCAATGACACTTTAAAGGAATAACTATAACCATAAGATTGATGAGAATAATATAAAGATGATAGAGGATAAGACATAATAAGAATCAGAAGTTACTACTGGGTGGAGAAGTCCATTTTCTATTTTGGGTTCTTCCGGACCTGTTAAAGGGTCGGTTGTCTCCACTTCGAGTTCGAGACCCACTAGGATGCATGAAAGAGTCTCCCATGATTCCCACAGCTCGAAAACAGCTCGAATCGGACTCGGAATGACTGAAAAACTATTGAAAAACCAATTTTGATGCTAATCGGGTCTGAAATTGCACGCGGGTTGGGCATGTTCTGCTGGAGGAGTGGGTTGTGTGCTACAATGAGTTGGGTCGTCTGCAAGCGGGTCGGATTCAGGTGGTTGTTAGGTTTGGGTCGAGTTTTGTGTTGAACCCGAGTCAGAATCGGACTTAATCGAAACTGAAATCCCAAGGTCGAAGAGGAGATGGATCAGGGATGAGATCAGTGTTGTCGGCGGGTGTAGGAGACGGTGTAGAGGTTGCACCAGGAAATTGAGATTGATTTGACAAAGTCGAGATTGACTAGGGCTTGGATTCGCGGCTCGGAGTTGAATCGAACTCGAAGACGTGACCTCGAATACCTCAGATCGGCGGCGAGGAGATGCATGGGTGAGGACGAGGGCGAGGGTGATAGTGACAAGGGTTGTTGAGGTTTAGGGTGTGGATGTCGACGACCTGAGTAGTAGGCGAGGTCGGGCTCGAGCGACGAGGGAAGAGAAAGGGAGAGGGAAGGGTAGCGATTGGGTTGTCAACTGAGAAGAGGAGAAAGCAAATAAACAGTAAGATTTAGAAATTTTGGGGATTTTTGGGGGAATTTTCTGGGAATTTTGAAGAGTAACTTTTCTTCTGGCTGAGCATAGAAATACTACTGGAGAAGAAGAGATCTAATGTAGTGTGTATGTGTGTGCGTGTGTGCACACATATATATTTGACACAGGACAAAGGGGGGAAATGTAGGGTTTAGAGGGATTGGGGATAAAGGCTTGCAGAAAAGATAGAAACTATGAAAAAGATAAGGGTTTCAGGCCTCGGACTCAGGAGAATGACTCTCTCACTTTATGCATCGCACATAAAGATTCAAAGAAACAACTGTGCATCAAAATCTTTCATTAACTCATTCATTAATCTTCAAATAAAATCCTACAATGGTATTTAAAGACAAAAGCCACGTGCACTACTCGTGTCATGTTATTTTCTAATCATAAAAGAACTAATAAAAAATTAATAAAAAACAAATAAAAACTATTCCTACTCCTAATAAAACCAAACTCGGGAATAGGTCTTCCGATAGCTCCTTAGATCTTCAATGTCCTCGTCATGATTTTAGTGACTTCTAAACTACACAGCCACATATACAGTTTGGGTGGCCACATATCTGGTAGCATGAGGCCATTTTTGTGTAGCAGAGGGTTGTGCATATTCCACAGTTTACAATACTATACTACTTCTCAAGACCACTACTTCATCTCAATTGCAAGGATCATATTATTAAAAGTTTCAAATGCCTTTTATGAAAAGAACATGCTAGAAATGGCCTTAACATTCAGTGTTAATTTTATTTTTCAAATTGATATTCTCCTTAAGGTGGCAGACTTCTCCAAAGGCTTAATGGCAGCATCTAATGGGTAAGTTTAAATGACCTTCATAAGAAATTGTAACACTGGTGATGGATCAAAGCAAACCAAGGCCAAAAGAGCTATCAAGACTTAATCAGTTTTTAACATTACTATGAGATATCAAATTTAATGTTAGAACAGAAAGCAAATAAAAATAAGGGTATCACATATCTATTGCTAGATTTGTAATTCAAATTCTATGAACAAAAGTATCATAAGTTGGAAAACAAGTCAATCCTGTTGTAATGTTCACAACACTAAGAATAAAATTCAATCACTAAAGCAAAAGATGTAGTGACTATTAGTTGTTAGATTTACAGAAGTAAACTTCGTTGACTCTGAAAAATTACATCTTTATTGATATTCAAGACAACTACAATAATTTGTTTTTGGTAATTCATCTTCGTTCTAGAAGAAAGATGGCGAGGGTGCGTCGTGTGGTGGAGGAGATTTGGATCAAAAACCCTAAGGCGTCGGTACCATGTTTGATTTACAGATGTAAATCTTCATTGACTATGAAGAACTACATCTTGATTAACAGTCAAGAGAACTATGAAATACAAGTTACCTGAACCAACATGTCTCCTTATATAGACAATACAAGATCATATCCTATTCTAACTATGACTCCAATACTACTAAAACTCTAACTACTCCAAATACTATTTCTGTAATGTAATATAATATAATATACTTATTATATCTAACATTAGTTTCTATTTTGCTATTAATGGAAGGGGATGAACACTAAATAATCTATTTGGTTAGTTGTAGGAAAAGATAAGCATAAGGTGCTATATCCATTAGGAAGGTATGTTTACTCTAATTTTCCCTTTTTACTTTATGATTCCTACAGATCCTCCCACCAGCTTTTGCCTCCATTTCAAACATGGACACAACAATGAGACGTGTAGTTCACCAATGCAACTATAACCCTCTCCGCCATTGATACATGCTCAGTGGTAAAGGGGTGGGAGTTGGTTGTGACAAGTCTTGGGTTCAAGTCTTGCAACTAGACACAGATTAAGAAAATATAATTAACAATAAATAATACATTAATTGTAGCCCACTCTCCTACCACCTCCGCAATCCATCACCTTCAGTTCCTTACAGAATTTTCCTCCCACCAACCCACCCCCCCTGACCCGACCAAGTCAAACATGTCCACATGCATCCACAAGCACATGTGCACAAGAACATTGCACGCTAGCACATGCATGCACACACATGTACCTACTATTTGTAATAACCCAGGTTTTAAATAAATATAAAAAATTAAGCCAATTTTGTGTTACATTTGTAAATATTAAAATTGGGGGGTTCGTTAAAATAAAATTCATTAAGATTTAATTAGTAAATATAAGTTATTAGGGTGCAATTAAATAAAAATGCTTAACCTAAAAATAGATTTGGGGGGTTGTGATCGTATAGATCGCAACTGCCACCAAATCGTAACAACAAAAAAGAAAAGCGGAAGGGAAAGAGAAGAGCCGCACTTAAAAAAGAAATCAAAAGAAGAAGAAGGAGAGGACTACAACAAGAGATAGCAAGGAAGAGGGAAAAGGTAAGAAAAAATAATAAACAACCTTTTTCATTCAATTGATTAATATAGTGTTGCTTTGGGTTAAAATAATTCATGTTGGAGTAGTTTGAGTTGAATTTGTATTAAAAATATCAGTTTTCAAAAGTGGGTTATATTGGAGGTTGTTGGCTACAGGAACGGAAGAGAAGAGAAAATTTTCTGTAAGTTCCTAGTTTGACACAACTTATTTTGGAGTACACATGAGTTGAAATTACTTTCTAACTATTTATAGTGATAATTGAATTAATAAATCATATATGATATTATTGTTTTATTTTTAAAAAAAGTTCACGGTTAACCGCCAACCTATATACACACACCTTATTCACATGTCCACCTGTAAGAATTCGAACTTGTGACCACTAGGGAGCAAACTCAGTGGACTGACCAGCGGGCCACTGGCGGGGTACAACCATATAAGATATTATGCTCATGGGCATCAATAAAAGTAGTTTTTCTCAGGGATTTGATGTTAAGTATGTCTTATAGAATTTTTATCATATCATGACAAATCATAGAAATCATGATAATGAAAATTTTCTATTCAGTCCTTAATAATTAAGAGATTTAATTATTAGCCATTTTGCCTTATAAATAATTCTATAAAAATTCCAAAAAAAATAGGAAAGTTACTTGGATAGATAGGGTATATTATAAACCTAATATTTGATAGTGGTGGGTAGTTTTGACGCAAAAGACTTAAATCTATAAATTTTGATTTTTTTTATTGTGTATGTATCTATGTGATGGCTATATGCTTATTTGTGTCATTTATTATTTATTAGGATCCCTTATGGACATCTGAGAGAAGCAGGTTGGATCCACGTCTGGGGCGTATCGTAGTCGCATTGTAAGTAATGGACTTCTATTTAGTTGTTTGTAGTTTAATTTTATATATAGAGAGGATAGACTTGTGTCATTCTGAAAGGATTCGAGGCCGAATCATTCCTACTCAAATACAATCTACGACATCCGAATGTAAGATCTACTCTATTGAAGTTGATCTACATTATTTCAAGTAACTAAAAATAAAAAATCATGCATTTTGAATACTTTTTGCCCATCCATCAAGTATGCGCAAAATGAACGCCAAAATAGTGAGTTGGTTAGTTTAACGGTGTATAATATTTGAAATCTAACAAAAATTGGCATGAAAAGGTTTTTAAGTGTTTAGATCATGATGAAATGATCGGATTGAGAATTTGTATGTCTAAAGGCGTAGATCCAAGCAATACGCTATTTTGACCGTCCATTTTGCGCCTACTTAATGGATGGGCAAAAGAATTTTTATGGTTTTTTATTTTTAGTTACTTGAAATAATATAGATCAACTTCAACGGAATAGATCTTGCATTTGAATGTCGTAGGGATGTATTTGAGTGAGAAGGATTCGACCTCGAATCCTTTCGGAATGACACAAGTCTACACACACACACACACACACACACACACACACACACACACATATATATATATATATATATTCACATTCATATAGTATATAACACATGATGATGTTTTGACTGAGAATTAGTTGAATTTGAGATTGACTATAATTGTGATGTTTTGTATGAATTGTTGTGTAAGTGATTTGTTAATCTTGCTATTAGTGTGTATTTTATAGAATTTATAAAATAGAAAATTTATGTTTTCAAGTAAGAACACGCATTTATCATATAGTGTAGTACAAGAGCAAGCGGACATGTTGAATTTTATTGAGGTACTAGATATAACCTAGTGGATTAGAAGTGTTATTATTTAATATTAGCTCATGTATCATGAATATCGTGTCAATATACCGGTATATGTGAAAAATTAAATAAGTCATACCAGAGCTCAATGTGTTCTCAGTAATAAGTCCTTGTATGGGTCTCAACTCCCGATCACAGGATTATGTGGAACTACCAAGTCAACTGGGGTATGAGGTATTGACCACATTGAAATTGACCTACTTAATCACCCTTGTATGAATTAAAACACTACCTACATCTAACAAGCATTGCATGGAAGTCATATTGATTTATGTCTATAATCTGTTTTAACGTGTTTATATAAACATGTCAGTTCATACAAATTACTTGACATTAGTCTATTCACTTGTTAAGCTTTATAGATCATTGTGTTGTTTCTAATGTTTTTAGATTAATAAGGTCGAATATTTTGCTCTTGCAGCGGGAGAGATTTCAAGTTGTAGGGCTTTAGGGGCTGTTTGGTTGCAAGGAAGTGGGCGGAAGTAAGAAATAGGAAAGTATAATTGCTCACTTCCCTATCTATCCAAACACCGGAAAAGAAAAATAAGAAAATCCCTTTTCCTTTTCTCTTTTCTCTTTTACACAATCATTTCCTCACTTCCAGAGCGCTACAGTTAATTTTGTGGTCGTATAAATCTCATTTGTAATAAGTTGCAGCACAAGACAGTTAATTTTTTGATCATATAAATCTTACTCGCATTCTAATTACAGTCCATTTTTTATTTTTCTTAATTAATTTTTATTTTAATATTATTTTAAGGTCAACTTTGTGGTCAACTTTTCCACTTTCACTTTCACATTACCATCCAAACACCGGAAAAGACAAAACATTTTTCAAACCACACTTCCCAACAACATCCAAACACCGGAAAACTTACTAACCAATTCTCAAGTTCCAAAGGGAATTATTACCACTTTCTCAATTCCTTACTTCCTCACTTCCACCCTTAACCAAACAGGCCCTTAGTGGATCTTTTATTTATCATTTTCAAAATAATTTTAATTTAGTATGTTTCAATTCATGAACTATCTTTTGATATTTATAATTAGATTATATAGTTAGGAACTTTATTTGTAAAAGGAGCTTTGAAATTTTGTGGATTTATTTTTTTGGATTTGGTAGTCGTGGAACTCTGTAAATAATTGTTCATTTAGACTTTAGAGCTGGAAGTCAAGTATTTGATTAAGATGATTTTTGGTTGTGCGAATTACTAAATGATTTATATGAGTTGGGTGTTGGATTGGAATAAAATAAATTTATTCTTGTGGATATCTGTTTCTATTTGAGATGTAAGAAAGGAAGGTTCAACCTAATTCGCAAGTGTTTGGAATTGGAAGCGTGACGGTGGTACCAGGGCATAAGTTGTAGTGGCTAGAAGTGCCTAGAATATAAGATGTATATCTTAGTGCTTAGAGTTAGTGAGAATAGTCTTGATTTAAGTTTAAATATGATGACATACTTGCCTAGATGATTATTATATTATTTTGATATATTGTTTGATAAAGTTGAATGATATGATTGATGATTCTAACGTCATTTGTTTTGGTGATGATAGATCTGAATGGCTCATGCTAGAGGCAGTAGTAATTCACTTAGGTGCTTCCCCTTGGCTCAATGCACGAACTGAGGGTGATGCATCATTGGCTCCGTCCCGCTCAGCTAGACGCCCGCAGACTACAGGTTGTAGAAGTTTTGACACTACTCAATCGAATAGAGAGGTCTCAGTGGTTTAAGAGTTGCTCCCGAAGGGGAGACTAGAGAAAGAAGGGGACCAAAACTCATGAAGGGAGGACTACTCGTATTTCCAGAGCAATATAGGCGGTACTGGTGCTCCGTGGGTGTACAAAAAGTCTCAACAATTTTATGGAGATTGAGACAGGATTTTTGAACAGGTAAGTGGAGCTGGCCGAGAAGTAATTCGTGCCGTTAGAACTGCAATTCAAGAGAGCGGAGCAATTTGGCATGGTACTGAGTAACAAAAGAGGGATAAATTTGAAGATTGTGACTTTGACAAATTTAAGAAGATGTCGTCGCCGTCATTCGAGGGTGGTCCCAACTAAACAATGGCAAAGAAGTGGTTGAAGCATGCAGAAGCATTTCAAAGCCTTAAGATGCATGGAGAAGCAAAAAGTAGTCTATGCTACTTTCATGCTAAAAAGGGATGTAGAGACTTGATGGGAAAACAAGAGGGGCACGATAGTGCCAAATGGGGAGAATATTTCATGCAGCAAATTTCACCAAACTATGCAAGGAGAAATATTTTCTCTGTATATCGAATAAGAAAGAAGAGAGACTTCATCAATCTTGTCCAGGGAGATATGTTAGTGGATGAATATGAAGCTAAATTTAATGAGTTATTGATGTGGGATAGAAAAGTGAAATTTAGGATTTTGTGGTGTGATCTTGTAGAATTGGAGAAGAACAGGGATTTTGGGGATTGGGTATGATCACATATCGCAACCCCAGCCTCGGCTTCACCACCTAGTTCGATTAATTCATCAGATTAATGCAAACAACACAGGTTTTCATTAAAAAATAAATTTTAATTCAAATCATTGTTATTTCAAAAATCTAATACATGGCTATATATAGCCTACAAAACGTGCATCGCACATGTAATTATTGATAGGATCAAATCTACTCAAATTTAACCCAAATTAACTCTTAAATTTAACAAAAATTATTTAAATCTAAACTAAATAAAAATCTAAATCATATTAAATCAAATCAAATCTTCTTCAAATCTAAATTCAAATCTAAATTCTAAATCTAAATAAATACTTGTAAATATGAGTCATCTGATTCCCATCATTCTCTCCAGCTTGAAAATATTCATCTCTGATAATACAATACTAAGTAACAAGGTAAGATGGAGACGGCAAAAAATTTCTTTGAAGATATGAAGATGAAAGTGAGGGGCGGAGAAGATCGGAGGAGTGATGACAAGGCAGTCTTCGTCGGCATGGCGGCGTGGAGATCTCAGCGATGACGACGAGGACTTGGTGGAGACTAGAGGGTATAGAATGGAGGCAGTGACGGTGATGCGACGACAATAATGAGGTGGAGGCAATGGAGGCATTGTGGTGATAGCGATGGCATGGATCTAGAGTTTGCAGATGAGAGTCTGGGGAGAGATGATGAGCAAGTTTTTTTCAAAAAGTTTGGCTCTGATACCCAAATGATGTGGGATAGAAGAGTGAAATTTAGGGTTTTGTGGTGAGATTTTGTAGAATTAGAGAACAGGGATTTTTTGGGGGTTAGGTATGACCACAGATCGCAACCCGCGCCTCGGCTTCACCGCCTGCTTCAATGAATCCATGAGATTAATGCAAACAACACAGATTTTCATTGGGAAATAAATTATAATTCAAATCATTGTTATTTTAAAAATCTAATAAATGACTATATATAGCCTACAAAATGTGCATCGCACGTGTAATTATTGATAGGATCAAATCTACTCAAATTTAACCCAAATTAACTCTTTAATCTTAACAAAATCTATCCAAATCTAAACTAAACAAAAATATAAATCATACCAAATCAAATCTTCTTCAAATCTAAATTCAAATCTAAATCCTAAATCTAAATAAATACTAGTAAATCTGAGCCATCCGATTCCCATCAGTTATCCTGGTACATGCCAGGAGAAATATTTTCCTCTGTATGTATGTGTGAACAAGAAGAGAGACTTCATCAATCTAGTCCAAGGAGATATGATAATGGATGAATATGAAGCTAAATCTAATGAGTATCCTGGTATGTGCCAGAGATAGTAGAAGAAGAGCATCACAAGATGGATATGTTCTAGAATAGGTTGAGGTCAAAAATAAAGGAGAAAGTAACCTTGGTTTTTCAAAGACCTTCGAAGCGATAGTTGAGGTGGCCAAGGGGGCAAAGATTGTGACAAAAGGTAAGAAGAATACTATGAAGGGCAGAGAAGTTGGGAGTAGAAAAAGAGATTTAGGCCCGAGGATTCTCTTGGAAATAAACGATGAATAGACCTCTTGAAAGGCCTGGATTTTAGGGACTGATAGCTCCAACTCAGAGGCCAGTGCAATTTGCTCAGAAGAAGGGGGCAATTCAAAGGCATGATGGGGCGTACTACAAGTGTTGTAATAACCACAAGGGAGGCCCATATGCCTTACATCGAGGTTGAATGTGGTCGACAGGATCACATGTCGAGGGATTGTCCATTAAAGAAGGAAGCTCCAAAGTCTGGTGATCAGAAGCCAAAGTTGGATGACAATCAGAAGACCAAGACTTAGGGGAGGGTATTTGTAATATCTTGATCTAAAATACTGTATTTTTTAAAGTATTTTTTATTTTACTGGTTATTTTGTTATTATTTATTAACTTGATTTATAGTACAAGTTATTTTAAGATAATAAATGATATTTGGCCTTATATGTATATTTAGCATTATTAAGTATTATCATTTTAATTACTAGTTAGTATTTTTCTCATTACTATTGTTACTATTATTATTATTATAGTTGCTATTGTTGCTAGTATTGATATTGTTATTATTCTTGTTATTGTATTATTTAGTCATTATTATTAATGGTAGTATTTTTACAAGTATTATTAGATAATATTTTTAATATTGATAATTTATTATTATTATTACTACTATCGCTTTTTGATTGTTGGAATTATTATTGTTATTATATTCATATCTTTTCCTTTTCCTACCCCATAACTCATTACCATTGAGATCCTTACCCATTAACCCAAAATTCAATCTTTAATCCTAATCAAAATCCTATTTTATTAAATCTTTTTCATAAATCTTAACTAATCCTAATTTAAATCCTAACAAAAATCATATCTAAACCTAACTTACTCAAATCTAAATATTATTTTTAAAATCATAACCTTAATTAATTCTATCCTAACTACTAAATCAAGCAATTTAAATCCAACTGAAATTCTGATTTTTTTAATCCTTAATAACCCATAGAAACCCTAAACTTCTCTCTTTTTCTACCTCCAAAGAAAAAATCATAACCCAACTCTCACCACCTCCTTCTTTCTTTTCTCCTCAAGCGGAGCATGAACAAAAGGGATCTTGAAATGTAGAGATTGAGGACCATGTTAGGGGAGATCAACACCAAGTAAGTAATCTATCTTCTCACAATTTATTTGATATAAATAATTTATTAAAATCATGTCTATACCATGATCTCCATGAATATTTTTTTATGCATCAAAACCCAATCTAACATCTAACTAAAATACATGTGAAGATATATCAACTCATAATTTTAATCTACATATTTTTTCTAGAATTTTTAACAAAAGATTTTCAGAAAAAAGAAAAACAAAAAAAATCGGACTGCCCTGCAGCCCAGGCCAGACCAAAGCCTGGCCTGGCTGGCCGGCTGGGCCAGCACAGGGCCTTAGGCCCTGTTAACAAAAACACAAAAAACAAATTCTGGACCAGGTCTGGGCCTGGCCTGGTCTGGCCTGGTCCAGCCTGGGTTGGGCCTAGGCTTATAGAGACATGTATAAAAAAAAGAAGAAAGAAAGGGAATTGGCATATTAAAATAATTTATTAAAAATATCAAAAAATAGAGAAAAATATAAATAATCTACAATTCTTTTACTTTCTATGATAAAAATTTTAGACTAATACCAATATAAATTAATTCAAATCACCCACTTTAAAACCATTTTTCTTAATTGTGAATTTAGACCTGTTAAGTATTTTAATGGTTTAAAGTCTATTAAAAATCCAATAAAAATTAGAAATTGATTTAAACTAAGCCTATTAAATTCATTACACCCAGTGGATTAAAACTCTAATAATTTTCAATCCCCAAACCAAATAATCAAGATTAAAACTCTTTATAACTCCCAAGTAAAATATCCTTTTAAAAATCTAATAATTTCTATTGAAATGAACCATGTACATTTATCGGGGCCTTATGATTTCAGTACTTTGGACTTGCGATCGAGTTCAAGTGAGTGTTTCTTTTCTTTGTTTAATTTTATTTAATTTTATCGTTAGTGTTTCTTTTTTGTTAGATTTTATTTAATTTTGTCGTGAGTGTTCTTTTCCTCCTTCAGTTAAATAAAAATTTTGTTATAAATGATTTTATATTGTTGTGTAATTATATTACTAAAATTTATTGAGATGATATTTGAGAGTGTTTGCTCTTGCATCATTTCTTTATTTGTTGTTATCAGTTACTTGTATCATTTCACATGACCATCTGATATATTATACCAGTATGTTTACCTATATTCCTTCATGAGACATCATTGAGGGCTAACACTATTTATTTAGTTGATCTACGTCATTTCATGTATAGTCGCCTATCACTGTTGATTCATGATTAGTTGTAGTATACCTTAGACCAGATTTGATCTTGTAATTGACCTAGTTGTGAGAAATTTTAAAATATAAATTGATTGATCTTGAGGTTGATTGGTCCGTGATTGAGGTTAAAGGTGCATATTTGTTGATAAATAGTATATTTATTTGAGGTAGTTATCAGACATTTATTTTTGATGATACTTCAGACGAGAATTCATTTAGACAATAAAGCTGGATTAAACAATATGTTACCTTAAGATTGATTTATCTTGATGCTTGGATTTATATATGGACGTAGAGTTCAACTTGGGATTTACATGAATACCTTACCTTGATTTTGATCTATCACATAATGCTGATTTTAGATTATTAGTTGCAAGTATTTTATTTGGAAATATTCACTGATAAATCATCTGAGTAATGATGTTTATTGATATCGAGGTTTGAGTACAGAGACTTTCTAGATTTTATGTAGCTTGAGAATATCTCACTCCTTAGTTATTATCTTGATTGGGATTGAAATTATTGGTGATGTAACTTAAACTATAATTTTATTTAGATCTTAGATTTGACTGGTTCATGATGGTAGTTATATGAGTTGACATCTGAGTGACATTATCAGTAGATTTGATTATTCTTATTGATGGTAAAATAGGTTAGAGTTTGGTTAGATATTGATGATTGATTAATTTGAAGATTCTTTATTAAAAAACAAGATATTGGACTTGGATTTGTTAGTAAACTCGATTGAGTTAGAGTTGATCTTGGGTTGAGGAGTATGCATTTTATATGTTGGGACTTGGATATATCGATGATTTTGAGGATCTGAGTTGATTATATATTTTGCCCGGATTATTCTATTTATGCCCGCATGTCATTTCTTATTCTGAATATCATGATTTACCTGAAGAACTTGACTGATTATACTTAGCATCTACCTGATAATTATAATTCCATGTTATTACAGGTGCTGGAAAAATATTGTATACTGTAACAATACTCTCATGTTATACTTGTTACATGTCATGTTATACTGGTACCCTGTTCACTGACATTATATATCATGTTATACCGGTATCCTGATAACACATGTTGGCGTCGTTACCGTGACTATTATCGAGCTATCCCAGTGATCTATGTGACATGCACATTAAATAATCTAGATAAATTAATAAACATAATATTAAACAACTTATATTGGGATTGGAGAAATTGATGGAGAAGACAGCATCTACATTTTAGGTGGACCTAGGATATAGGTTGAATAGCCGAAAGAGGGTTCCACTGCAGGGCTCCCGTGGGGTGACTGACACCCTGTCCTGTTCTTATTCCTATTATACATCTTCCTGACTACCTAGCAGTAGAGTCTGGTTCAGTGCCAGGAGTCTGGGTCGTGATCCCGGGTATGTACAGAACCCACCTAAAGTATGGACAATGTCTCCAATCGATCAGTTCAAATAACTTAGGACCTCGATTGTCACGTGTGATAGGCGTAGCATGGGATGCGTCTATTACAGGTGGCAATTGGTGTTCGCTGACATAATAATAATAAATTGTTCATAATATATTGTAACTGTGTCTTTGCATGATACATGTATGTATGTTGGACACCTGATGTTACACCTAACCTGATTAGGATATCTAACTCTAGTACTGACTGACTCTACCCGCTTGATATATAGACAATGTTTTAAATATCGGATATCGACGATATACCGGTTGGCAAAATTATATACCGGATACCAGATACACAGTGATATATCACGATATTTATTAAATACCGGTTGAAATATCAATAGTCAATACATATAAGATATTATTAAAAGAAATAAATTATTATCCAAACATCATATAAAACATTATTGCAATACCACAATGAATATAGAATAAAATAAAACGATCACAAGCAAAAAATAATAATTATCCAAATAAGTAACTGTATCGGCCGATATATCAGATATTTCATCTCAGATATCGGCCGATATATCGGCCACGTGGCGATATATCGGCCCATATCAGTCCAAAATGATATCTGGTAAATTTTTACACTTATCGTATCGTTTTGGATAAAATACCGATAACTCGGCCGGTATACCAGTATACCGGCCGATATTTAAGACAATGTATATAGATCGTGATAGACACCTGATTGGACACATACTCTACTGTGTGGCATTCACATTATTATTTATTTTACTTTATTCATGCCATTTTGTATTCCAGTATATATATTTTCTTTATCTGCTCACATGTTATATGTGCATGCACTTCTAGTTTATTTTTATACATTCACTAGGAGTTCTAACTCCTAGGGTTTGCATATCCAGATCTGTGGCTATTTATTACTGATCAGGTATTTGGAGAGGATTACATGTATTACAAGGAGCTGAAGTCTCTCTCTTCTTGATTATCTGTATTTCTACTCTTTTATTCATATTATTTCCTGATTCTATTTATATCGCATCCCGTTGTCGTTTCTTTCCTTTATTCATCTGCTATTATTGTGTTAGATATTTATATGTCGCATTGCAGTGATGTTGATTTATCATAGTAGATTTTATAACTTGCTCAGGTTACTTTAGGCTTAGCGTGTATGCGGGAGTATTTTCCTCGCGTATATACATCGCTGACTCTCTTCGCGACTCCGTTTTCACGCATTTTAGGAAGCAGGGTGTGACAGTATTTGCACTCACAAAACAGGACACAAAGGCATCCAACTGTGTGGTGACAAGTGCATTCACCATCTCTTCACAGTTTACTCGTGTATTGTTCAACTTTGGTTCCACACACTTTTTTATATTAAATTGTTTTACTGATAAATTAAGTAAACCTCCTGAACTCTTAAGAGTCTGAATTGTAAGTTGCTACACCTTCTAGCGATTATTTGATGGCTTAGTACATCTTTAAGGGATGTGAGGTAGTAGTAGGAGATAGAACCTGGCTGCAGATTTAGTATTGCCAGATATTCAGGACTTTGATATGATTCTTGGTATAGATTGGCTTGCTTCTTATCATGCATCAGTTGACTATTTTGAGAAGAGGGTGATCTTTAGAGTTCCAGGAGAATTAGAATTTTGATTTGAAGGGACAAGCTTAGTAGCTCCACGTTGTGTCATTTCTGCCATGTGAGCCTGTAGGTTATTAAGAAGGGGATGTCAAGATTTCCTTTTGTGTGTAGTTAACACTAAGAAAAAGGAATTTAGCTTGGATGATATTCCCATTGTTCGAGAATACCCTGAGGTGTTCCTTGATGATCTTCTTGGGTTGCCACCAGATAAGGAGATCGAATTTCTATTGATATACTTCCAGGGATGGGTCCTATATCCAAAGCACCTTATACTATGGCACCAACTGAGTTGAGGAAATTGAAAGCTCAATTGCAAGAGTTGTTAGATAAAGGATTTATTCGGCCAAGCGTAACTCTATGGGCTGCTCCTGTGTTGTTTGTTAAGAAGAAAGATGGGAGTACATGACTATGCATAAAATATTGAGAGCTGAACATGGTGATTGTGAAGAACAAGTATCTTTTGCCTCGAATTGATGATTTGTTTGATCAGTTGAAGGGTACACAAGTCTTTTCCAAAATTGATCTTCGGTCTAGGTATCACCAGCTCAAGATAAAACTAAGGATACACCTAAAATTGTCTTTCGGATAAGGTATGGGCATTATGGATTCTTGGTGATACCATTTGGATTGACTAATGTGCCAGCTGCCTTTATGCATTTGATAAATCGAGTGTTCCGGCCCTATCAAGATCAATTGTATTGATTTGCATGGATGATATATTAATATACTCCAAGAGTCAGGATCAGCATGAGAAGCACTTGAGAATTATTTTGCGGACTTTGAGAGAGCAGAAGTTATAGAAGTGTGAAATTGAAGAAGTATGAATTCTGGACAGATAATGTTTCTTTTCTATGGCATGTGATCTCCAAGGAAGGTGTATCAGTTGATCCTTCGAAGGTAGATGCAATTGTTGATTGGAGTAAGTCTAGCAGTGTGACAGAGATTCGAAGCTTTCTAGAGAGTAGTTGGTTATTATCGGAGATTTCTTGAGAGGTTTTCTCGCAATGCAGCACCTTTAACTCGATTGACTCAAAAGGGGGTGAAGTTTGAGTGGACCGAGAACTGCAAGAAAAGCTTCCAAGAGCTGAAGGATCGGTTAGTCTCAGCACCTATTCTCACAATACCTTCTGGTTCAAGTGGATTCGTGATACATAGTGATGCTTCTCAAATTGGTCTTGGGTGTGTTCATATGCAAAATGGGAAGGTAGTAGCATATGCGTTGTGACATCTCAAGCCTCATGAACAGAATTACCCGACTCATGATCTGAAGTTGGTCGTTGTAATGTTCACATTGAAGATTTGGAGGCATTATCTTTATAAGGCGCCTTGTGAGATATACACTAATCATATGAGTTTGAAATACATTTTTACTTAGAAGGAGCTAAATATGAGGCAGAGGAGATTGGTAGAATTGATGAAAGATTATGACTTTAGCATCCATTATCATCCTGGGAAGGCAAATGCCTTGAGAAGGAAGTCAGATGCTAGCATTGCTAATTTGATTACCACACAGAAGCATATCCTTGAGGACTTGAGGAGGCTTGACATTGATATTCACGTGCGTGGGTCTAATGTGATGTTTGCTCATCTTAGGTTGAAGCCTACTTTAATAGAGAGGATTGTGGTAGAGTTTGTGAGGTACAGATTGATAGAGCAATATAAAACGAGAAATTGCAGAGTTGTGTCACAGTGCTCGGTGTGTCAGCAAGTGAAGGTTGAGCATCAAAAGCCCTCATGTTTACTTGAGCCCCTTCCAGTTCCAGCATTGAAGTGGAAAGAGATAACCATGGATTTTGTGACTGGATTGCCTAAGAGCCAGACCAGTAGTGACATGATATGGGTAATTGTGGAATGGCTCATTTCTTATCTTGCAAAACTACTCATTCTCTGCAGAAACTTGCTAAGCTATATGTTAGGAAGATTGTGAGATTGCATGGGATACCAGTAACCATAGTGTCGGTTAGAGACTCAAGGTTTCGTTCTAGGTTTTGGCAAGGTTTGAATGATATCTTGGGAACATAATTGGGTTTTAACACATCGCATCACCCACAAACATAGTCATTAGAGGACTATACAGACATTGGAGGATATGGTTCGAGCTTGTGCATTGGATTTGAAGCGTTGTTGGGAGGAACTTACCTCAAGTAGAATTTGCATATAACAACAATTACCAGTCTAGCATTGATGTGTCTCCATATGAGGTATTATATGGAAGGAGATGTAGAACACCAATTTTGTTAGGAACGAGTGAGAGAGAGAGAGAGAGGAGGTTGCTTGGTCCTGAGATAGTGTAGATTATCACTAAGAAGATTCAACTATTCGAAAAAAGATTCATGAAGCTCAGATTAAGCAAAAGAATTATACAGATAATAAGAGGAGATTGGAGTTTGAAGTCGGAGATCACCTCTTCCTCAGAGTATCTCCTTCTAAGGGAGTAATGAGATTTGGGAAGAAGGGTAAGTTGAGCCGACGTTTCGAGATAATTAATAAAATTGGAGCAGTGGTGTATCGTCTCGCCTTAACCCCAGAGTTGTCTAAGATGCATAATGTATTTCACATATTAATGTTAAACGAGTATGTGCTTGATCCTAATTATTTGCTAAATTATGAGCCTCTTCAATGTCAGAGAAGATTTAACTTATTGTTGAGAACCATTTAGATCTTGGATCGAAAGGAGGAAATAATGAGGTCCAGAACCATTCACCTGGTGAAAGTTGTATGGAGTAATCATTATGTTGAAGAAGCAACGTGGAAGCATGATGATGAAATGGAGGAGAAACATCCCAACCTCTTTGAGGACTTAAGCATGTCCAAGTTTTGAGGAAAAACTTTTGTTAAGATGGGGTAGTATTTAATAACCCTGCTTTTAAACAAAAATAACAAATTAAGCCAACTTTGTGTTAAAATTGTAAATGTTAAAATTGAAGGGAGTTTTTAAGAAAGTAGGATTCATTAAGGTTTAATTAGTAAATATAAGTTATTAGGGTGTAAATTAAAAAAATGCTAAGCTAATAATAGATTTGGGGGGCTGTGATCGTGTATACACAGCCGCCACCAGATCGTAACAACAAAAAACAAAAGCGAGAGAGAAGAGCCGCACATAAAAAAGAAATCAAAAAAGAAGAGGGAGAGGACTACAGCAAGAGATAGCAAGGAAGAGGAAAAAAGTAAAAAAAATAATAAACAACCTTTTTTATTCACTTGATTAATATAGTGTTACTTAGGGTTGATATAATCCATGTTGGAGTAGTTTTGGGTTGAATTTGTGTTTAATGTCAATTTTCAAGAGGAGTGGGTTATATTGGAGGTTGTTGGGTACAAGAACAAGAAGAGAAGGGAAATTTTCTGTAAGTCCGTAGTCTAACCACAACTTATTTAAGAGTACACATGATTTGAGATTATTTTCTAATTATTTGTTGTGATAATTGAATTAATAAATCATATATAATATTATGATCATAGGCATCAACAACAGTAGTTGTTCTCAGGATTTAATGTCAAGTATGTCTTACAGATTTTTTTATCATATCATAGACATAGAAATCGTAGAAACCATGATAAATGAAAAAAAATTGTTCAGTCCCTAATAATTTAGAGATTTCTTTATTAGCCATTTTGCCTTATAAGAAATTCTATATAAATTCCAAAAGATAGGAAAGTTACTTGAATAGATAGGGTATATTATAAACCTAATATTTGATAATGGTGGGGTAGTTTTGATGCATAAGACTTAAATCTATAAATTTTTGAATTCTTTTATTGTGTATGTATCTATGTTATGGCTATATACTCATTTGTGTAATTTATTATTTATTAGTCCCCTTGGGATATCTGAGAGAAACATATTGGAGCCACATCTAAGACGTATCGTAGTCTCATTGTAAGTAATGATCATCTAGTTGTCTGTAGTATATATATATATATTCATATTCATATAGCATATAACATATGGTGATGTTTTGTCTAAGAATTGAGTTGAATTGGAGTTTTTGACTATGATTATGATGTTTTGTATGAACTAATGTGTACGTTATTTGCTAATTAGTGTGCATTTTATAGAATTTATAAAATAGAAAATTTATGTTTCCCCGTAAGAACACGCATTTATTATATGGTGTAGAATGAGATCATACACATGAGCAAGTGGATATGTTGAATTTTATTGATGCACTAGATGTATCATGAATCTCGTGTCAATATACCGGAATATGTCAGAAATTAAGTTATACCAGAGCTCAATATGCTCACTCTCTGAGAGCTATTTTAGCGTTGTAAAATAAGTCCTTGTATGAATCTCAACTCCCTACCACGGGATTATATGGAACTACAAAGTCAACCAGGGTATGAAGTATTGACCACACTGAGATATAACCTACTCACCCTTGCATGAAATTAAAACACTACCTACATTTAGCAAGAATTGCATGAAGCCATACTGATATATGTAACACCATAATCTATTTTAACATGTTTATATATAAACATATCAGTCATGGTTCAAAGTCGCGGTCTCCACCATTGATTCAGCGGGCACTGAGACACATCGATCGCGGCGTCTCGAATCGATCTCGGGTGATACGCACAAAACGCTACATAGAAAGCTCAAAAAATTCTGAAAGAATCACGACAAATCTTAAAAGAATATAGACATCAATATTTATGTATCACACGTCCAAAATAAGTTTGTTTTAAGTAATTGGAGAAATATAATGATTGGGGGGTAAATTTTAAAATATGAAAGATCTGAGGGGGTAAATATAAAAAACTCAAAAATTAAAAAAACAAAAAGAAAAGGTTAAGAAAAGGGGAGACAGAGAGAGAAAGATAGAAAGGGAGGGAGATCGGGTGTGAAAGGGGGAGAGAGACAGACAGAGAGATCGGAGGGAGGGAAAGGAGGGAGGGAGAGAGAGAAGACAGAGAGAGATCGAAGGGAAGGAGAGGGTGAAAAAGATAGGAGAGAGAGATGCACCCACTTGATTGGCGGCAGCGGCCTTGCAGGCCTTTGATGGCGGTCTCACAGTCATAGACGAAGAAGGCGGGTGACTGGATGGTGACTGGATCTGGATCTCGCAGGCGAAGGTAAGTGTTAAAAAGTTTTTTTTTCCATTTTATAACCCTACTCGGGGCTCCTATGAGACCGATTCGGCTTGACTCGGTCGAATGGGCCAAGTCAAATAGAGTCGTCTCGAGATTCGGTCGATTCGGCTGAGTCATACCCGAGTCACGCCCGAGTTATGCAATTTTTGCCACATCTAACTACTCGCATCTCTTTAACGGATCAGCGGTGGCCATTCCGAAGATGACTCAGTCGAGTCAAGAGCGACTAAGCCGAGACTTTGAACCCTGATGTCAGTAGTTCGTACAAATTACTTGATATTAGTCTATTTACTGTTAAGCTTTGTAGCTCATTGTGTCGTTTCTAATGTCTTTTAGATTATTAAGGTCAAAGATTTTGCTCTTGCAGCGAGAGTAGATTTTAAGTTGTAGGGGCTTCAGTGAATCTTTTATTTATCATTTTTAGAATAATTTTTAGTATGTTTCAATTTAGGAACTATATTTGATATTTGTAGTTGGATTATACTGTGAGAAACTTTATTTGTAGATGGGGCTTTGAAAACTTGTGGATTTATTCTTTTGGATTTTGTAATCGTGAAATTTTGGAAATAATTGTTGATTTAGACTTTAGAGGTGGAAGTCGAGTATTTGATTAAGATGGCTTTTGGTTACATGCGTTATTAGATGATTTATATGAGTTTGGTGTTGGTTTTTGTTTCTATTTGAGATGTTAGAAAAGAAGATTATGACCCAATTTGTAAGTGTTTGGGATTGGGGGCGTGACACTATTTACCTCGATCAAAAGAAACAGCCACTGGTCATGTTTGTGTTAAAAAACAAGTGCAGGAAAGCAAAAGCAAAGGCAATAGCAATAATTGATGATATGTTACATAAAGAACCAATAATATGAAAATATTTCATACTAGATTGTTGCAGACCAAATGTCCAACATGATATTTTATCACCAAACCATCGTCCTAAGCCACAATAACGCAACTTTTTAGAAACCATATGCATAGAATGAAGAAAATGGACAACGCCAGATACTTCCGGACAACGCCAGATAAACATCATATGGACAACGCCAGATACTTCTGTTGGCTTCCTCAAGGTCATCATCAATATAAACTTAAATTAAGAACATTATTCTTTTGAACAAAGACAACATCAAGCACAAAATAAGCAAAAGATATGAATTTACTCTTAAAAATACAAGAGAGACGATTACTTACTTGTACCAGTTGAATAAACTAACGCCAACCATAATTGTGAGAAGTCCAACTCCCTTTACCCAGGTAAATTGATCGTGGAAGCAAAACACAGCAACCTGAAAAAAATATTAAGTGGGTTACAAGAAACATAAACTGGGCTCCATGATACTGAAAATATAAACAATACTTTCTCGATATTATGTTAACTAAATGTCAACAAACAAAAGCGAAAATGATAACAAAATTCATAAATAAGAGGGCAAGAAGATAAGCAGTATGATAAGTGAAATTCAAGTGGAAACAACATTGTAGGTTATGATTGTTTATGGCTTATAGCATGAAAGACATGGGATATCAGCTAACTATTCAAATGACCTAGGTAGCCCCACAGACAAATGAATAAGAATGAGAAATATCAGTACCTCAGTGGTGGTATGTGAAGCTCAATGAATACAAAATGCTAGTGGAATAAAAAAGGAAAAAAAATCAAATACAAAAGAGAAAACTTTTCCACTAAGTTGGTAAAGAGCCATTGCTTTCGCCAACTTCTTCTCGTTTTCCTTTTTCTTTTTCCAAGAAATAGGTGTAGTGATGCCAAGATGATTAAGACTTTGTCAGCAAAACATTAACATCTGTAGTCACAGTTCTCCAGACATGCTGCTGCAGATATATGCACATCTCTCTATATATTTAACTAAAATAAATTGTTTTATAAGCACCCGTGGCTCTGATATAACATTCCAAATTCACATGAAATAAACAAGTTACAGAAATTATAACAAGGATTTTTTTACTTAAGAAATGTAGCAATGTTACCTACTTGAAATTTGTCTTAGATAAGATGTTTTTTAAAAAAAAATCCATTTCAAATCAATCCACCATTTTACCTTATTCTATGCAAACACTCATCAATCTACACTACAAATGACTTGCCCCCTTGTAGTGTGTAATCTATGCTAGAAATTTTGGCATGTGTTATACACGTGCAATAAAAGTAGATTTTTTGTAAAATAAAATCTTTGAAAGATTTTTCTATGTACCTTTCTTTATATGCTTTTGATGCAGACATCTAACCCTGGCGCGTGCACTGGAGAAGACGAAGACACCTCACATTGATTTGGCTCGAGTAAAGACTGAATAAGGGTTGAATTTTTCATTTTATTGTATTTTGTTTACTTCAATTTTTTTTGTTTTATTTTTAGTTTGCTTTTAGTTTAGTACCACATTGGTTGTGGACTGGAAGTTGAATATTGTAAAGCCTATTTAAAGGCTCCTCTATTATTAATAAATTAATGTAGAATTTTGACTAAAAAATATTGAGTGTTTGGTTATCTCAAAAGAGTTTAGGAGTGAAATACTATTTTATCTTCTTTAATCAAACCCTAAACATCTCTCTCTCAGTCGACATCTCTCCCTCCTCCAAGCAGCCAAACCCCTTCTCTTGTTATTTCTCTTTGTTACTCCCTCTGACTTCTCTCCTGCCTTTTCCTTACCGCACCCATCAATACACCCAACTCCCTCTCTCTCTCGATAACAGCACGTCAACCTCTCGACTTCACTCTCTCTTCCACGCGCCGATCCGCCACCAGAGCACTGGCGACGAGTCAATGACGCCTCCAACACCATCACGCCCACACTCCTGCCTTCGCCTCCCACAACAGCTCGCCACAGCCGCGCAGATCGAGATCCCGCGGCCTTTACTCCCTCCTCTCGCTATCACTGCCACCTCATCGGCCTCCTCGGCCGCCGCTTGGCCGCGCCACCTTCTTCCCCTCCTCCACCAGTTGCTGCCAACTTCCCATGCCCTCTCAACCCTCCTCGATAACTATAGAAGTGTTGGCTTCAACTGGGATGAAAACAAAACCGATCCAATAGCAAATCAATTTTGAGTTTAAGTTACCAACCCGTTAGTGTCGAACCCAACCCGACCCGCACTCAAGAAAGAAGAAAAGACGACGGGTTTAAGTTACAAACCCGTGCTACAGTAGATCCGACCCGCGTGAACAGTAACTAGTTCAGACAGAAGTATAATCGTTAAGATCCAGCCGTCGTTTCGGGACGTAACTTCCGCAACATGTGTCTGTTTCAGATGATTTTTTAGTCATTATGATCCTGATGGCGAGAGCTTCGCATCAGTATCCACCTCAGGTCACTGAGATCTCTGTGATTCTCAACTGGCAATTTTTCTTAACTCGGCCTTTTATTTGTGAGTTGAAGTCCGCCTTTATTATTTTTTCTGCTTATCTGCTGTCACTTGTATATTGATTTTACAAGCTTATGCCATTGTAACTTAGTAGTTACTATAGTTTATTCAAATTGAGATCGGTACAATTGTGATTGATGCATTTTGTAAAATCCATCTGCTTGCATATTAGTTTTAATTGTTTTCCTACCCAAGATCGTACAGTTGGTGAAATGTGGCGAAGTTTTGTTCTGTCACTGATTTCTAATTCACACATCAGCTATTTGCTTTGATTCTAGAGAGCTCTAAGATTGAGTGGAAAAACGAAGAGATCATTCATCTCTTTTTGGGATAAATGTTATGTTTCTCTCTAACAAATGTTGTTTCTTTTATTTCAGAATTCTTCTTTGAGATAGGAGTCCCTAATAATGTTGTTGTTGTTTTTTAATTCAAACTTCTTTTTGGAGATAGCGATGTAAATATATTGTGGATTTCAAGTTTAGTTAAGGATTTGTAAATGTATGGCTAGATTTTATTCAGACGTGACACGAATGTAAGTCATTAACAAATTAGCATTTTAACCAAAAGAATTATAGTTATAATAATAGATATAGATCCAGCTTTATCTATTTAACTTGAAATCTGAAATGAAATCGACATGTTTGGCCTCATGTTGGGATGTTTGGACATGATATAATCTAGAAACTAGATGTCGAGTATTGATAAAATTGCCAATAATGAACAACAAATCCTTAGAGGTTCCTCACAGATAGTTTTTACTAGCGAAACAATATAGCCAATTTGAATTTATGATGCTATTTCCAAATATGTTCATTCAGTCTGAATGCATATGTATTCTACTGTAATATCTTACTAATATGTTGAGCATTCGTAACTACATATGAGTTATCATATAGGTGTCCAGCACTTGCTCAATTTCATGGCATTAGGGCTAAGCATATATTTCAATAAGTCTTAAAATGTTCGTATGTGCACCACAGATCTAGGCACCATTGCATACCTACCCTAGATAATACTGCATTAGACTCCACCAAAATTGAAAGCCTCAACAAAATAAGACCACATTTCAGCTAAAAAAAGAAAGCTTTTGGAAATAAGCAAAACCAAAGCTATTAGTATTTCTCTAGAAGACAAGTCCATCATAATCTTTTGATTGTAATCTAACAGTTACTAAAAATGGAATAGTGACATCATGATTATTTACTGCATTCACCATCCAAGGACACATAACAGCAAGCAGATGGTGGGCGAACGAAAGCAAGGGAAACAAGAGGAAATAAATGGGATGAAATGGAAGGATTATGGCCTCACACCACTATTGGCTTCACACCTAGATGGCCTCAAACCAGCACAAAGATAACAAACTTTTCTCTCATAGAGAAGCAGAGAAAGAGCTCTCAATTTAAAATAAATAAATAAATCACCCTTCAGTTTTAATAAGGAAGGATAGCAGCCTTTTAATAAGTAAATTTTAACTAAATCCTAAAAAATCTAATCCTAAAAGTTAGAAGTAAAAGCTTTTCCTTATCAATCAAGCAATCCAGATTGAGGCCTAAGAAATCTAGTCCAAAAAATTAGAAAATAAAAGATTTGCCTTTCTGGAAAAACTACTGATTATAATATACTTGCCTTCTATAAGATAAGGCTTACAAAAGATAATAACCTAAAATATTTGTGTTCAAATAATTATTAGCCAAGATCTGGACCAATTAAAGCCACATGCATTGCAACAACATTGAGAAGCCTCTTGGCTATCTCAATCGCATGCTAACTGAACCCAAAGCATATCGGCTGCATAAGTTAATCTCTGCCATGAACAAAGAACAGTGCATTAACCAAAAAGACCCCAGACTGAAATCATGTAGAACCATGAAGCCCTTGGATCTGTGAGCCCACAAAATTCCATGCACATTCGCACTTGGATCAATTAATGCAGCTACAATGAAACATGCTGAAGTCGAATGAAAAATTTGACCTTGTCTTCTTTACTTCCAACAGGCTTTGATTGATTTTGTTCGGCATCAGCATTACCCTGTGTACCTTTGCTAACTTAATACGGAGCCAGAATCACATCTTGAGCAAGATGGTTCCACCAAATTTCTTGACAAAAGTACAAGTTATAATTGCATTATACTTCCAGATCAAGAGATACTTCACACTGATAACCACACCTAGCATGTATTTTATTTGGTGCACATCCTGATAGACCACTAGAGCATTCCATTTCTTGTTCTTCTAACACTGACAGAGCTTATGTGCAAAAATTTCTTTTCGATATGTTTTGAATTTCCAATTACTAGTCAACAAAGATTGAGTAGGATCACGTTTGCTGGTGCCCAAGTATGGATATTAGAACTCGCCAAAGCAGATTGGAAGAAGGGGTAGCTAGGCTACTTTTTTCCTCAGTCCTTTTTCATTTTAGTCAGTCATATGCTTCTCCTGGAGCTTGCTTTCTTCCATTTCAAGGCTCTTTTTCTTTTTTACGACTAAGGGGGATGATTCAAATATTCTTCCCTAAAGGGAGGAGAAAATCCCTCCGAGTATGTTTTTTGTGCCCTTGAACTTGTGACCAACCTATCATAAGCAGAACTTTGAAGAGGAACCTCAAGAAGTTCCTCTTCAAAAATGCCATATTGTTATACATGTGTCATCCTTTTGTTACTCTCATATGAATTTGTTTTCTCCATTTGAATTTTACTTCCTCAATTACCTTTCAATTATTTCTTTTGATCGTCTTTTTTCAAGTACACAGCCATATTGGTCTACCTCCGCATTTTCCTCATGTTCTTACTTAAACTACGAAGATAAAATAACTTAGGACTCATAGAGACATAGATGTGAAGTTGTAAATCAGTTACAATGATGACATGATGAAGAAAGTCTCCGCTGGGGGGACCTTACAGGTCAAGGCATTAAGAGTTACATTGATGATATGGACAAACTTCCTCATAATGGACAAGGAGGCTCTCATGTGTGGAAGTATATTAAACTACAGAGTGTTTGTTAAGCTTGTCCTCTGTCATTTTACATCCTGAGTGCATCATCTCACTGTTATCCAAGCTGTTTATTAGCATCCTGATTAGACAAACCTCAGATGATGCATATCAACACTTATCACATTTCTGATTCCTTTTAATGTATCAGAAAATTTTAATATTTCAAAATCCCAATACAGGTCCATATCTGATCAACACAGGGCCAATGTGCTAAAATTGAATGCAAAACCCAGATTCATGAATAACATGTCTTATGAACTCTAAGGTGCAGAGGGCAAAGGCTTATGCTTACTTGTGAGACTGGTTTGCCAATAACTCAATCCTCTCCTCACCATCAGCACCATCACTCCAAGCATTTTCATCAACAAAATCAACCAGCTATGGATCACCGTTCAAAATTGAGAAACTCCACTAAAGAAATGTGAAATTTTCTATACAAGCTGTCAATCTGACGTCTACGCTGTATGAAATGATGTCAAATTCCTGTCCAAAAAAACCTAGACAACAAAGGGTCTTTCCATTAGAGCTAGAAGGTCACGTAGCGGGTCGGTTGATCTACCTTACTGGTCACACATTTAAGATGATGCAACCAGGGAACATAGTATGAATCTTATTAATATCATTTTGCAAGGATAAGCTGACGCCTGACAGGTTCAAAAATTATTAGTCCAAATACTGCATGCTTGCATAGGCATTACATAAAAACTTGTACAACACCTCTACAGTAAATATTTGTATAAAGCTTTTGTATTACCACATCAACCTGAGGTATGATGTCGATAGTGTTGATGCCAAAAGTTTATAAGCACTGTAGATCTTTCTGAAAATGAGATTCAGAGTTATTATAACATAGAAAACCTGTTTTTGGTGGTATGAAGTTGCTTCTTATCATAATACACCTGAGCCAACAAAGTCATCATCCAGAGCATGACTCCATGACTTCGCACTTGTTCAGGGTTAATCATTAACATGTATTCAGGAGTTCTCAGTGAAGTAAAAAAGTTTAGAAATGTTTTGTATTTGTCTTTTGCATTTATCTTGTGTCTTAAAGTTGGGAGAAGTTCCTTATAGCAAATCCCTATCCTTTCCCCTCTTCTAGACTCTCTAAGTCTAGAACAATTTTCAAAGAAGGCTCCTGTTAGAATGTGTCTTGTAGCTAATTGAAAGTGGGAAAGCAGCCTGGTTAGGGTGTATTGATGAGTTTCGGTAGGTATGAGATTATACCCCATTGACTAGGGTAGTGATAAGCTATACAGTTAATAGAACTGGACCCAAAACTCTGAGATTTTCTCTCTCGGGTCAAATTGAATTTCAAACTTAATAACAGTGGACCACACTGCTCGTTGCACACCTCCAGATTTGGGTCTTAACCTAATTCCTAACAAGTAATATTAGAGCCCATTGTTTGCTGGGCCTTTAATTTGATGTGTGAGCAGTGACCCACTTAGTTTATCTCCACTAGCAGTTGGGTTTGGAGTCAGCCATACTCTGTGAAACAGAAGGGCTTACATGCTGAAATCAATCCACCCTCCTAGCTTGTGAACTAAGCGAAAGAGACTTAGTAAAGGAGGAAAAATTGTACACCATGTTGGTCAATGAAAGAAGTAAAAGAGAATTAGTACAAAGCTGAAAGTAGTCCGATTTGTTGGACCATGAAGGAAGCAAATACACTTTATACTGGCTGAAAATAGTCTGCCCTGTTGGCCCGTGAAGGAAGCGAAAGAAACTTACAATCTCACAATATTTCCCGTGATATGAGAAAGAGATTACTTGAGCTCGGAGTCTAACGAGCCAAGTTGGAGTTTCTTAGAATATGTGTCTACGTTTAGTCGGAAGTAGGCAGTAACCTAGTTAAGGTAAATTGTGTGTTTGTTGAAATGAAAAGATACAAAATTAGTCCCACATTGAGTAGAGAGGTGAGTGGCTATATGATTAAATAAACAGGAACTACGACTCCGAAGGGGTGTCTCATTTTTGGTTAAATTGGGTTTCAAGCTTATTAACCAATCTACCTCAGTGCATGCCTCCCGATTTGGGCCTTAACCAATTCTTAATTGTTTCTTAGTTGCAGGCTTGCCCTCTAGAAAATTATGGCAAGGGTAGGTATTTTGCACCACTTAGGGTGTACCATCAGGTTGGTGACTAGTGATATGATGTGGTCAATTCTTCTATGGCAATTGTGTTATTACATTTTAATGGGAGAGGGCTTCGAGGAGGGTGCCAATGACAAATTAATGATTCCGCTTGTTAGATATTTTTAATTTTATTATAGTCTTTATAATATTAGTCGTATAGAGTCTAATAAAATTTAGAGTCATAGTAATTGTTGGATTGTTTTGATCCCTAATCTCTATTATCAGTTACCTATTGTTTTAAAGACCTTTTTGGAGCTGAAGCCGAGCGGAGCGCCTGCGTTAAGCGAGGCTGCATGTGGAGGAAAGGTCCCACACACATAATCTGGTGCGTGCATTACGCAGGTTAGTCCAGGGGTTTGAGGGCTCCGCCCCGGACATAAATTTTTTGGTACTCATTCAGTTATATTTTTGTACCAATTCAGTTATATTTTTGGACCAATACTTGTTGAGGGGGTATTCTGGAGATATTGTATCGGGAAACAACTTGAGGTTATCTAGGGTTTGTTTTCCAGTAGTTAGGGTTATTCTGAAATTTGAGAGTTCTATCATCTGTGTGTGTGTGTGTGTGTGTGTGTGTGTGTGTGTGTGTGTGTGTGTGTGTGTGTGAGAGAGAGAGAGAGTATTGAGATCTACGGATCTCTTCTATATTCTGTAATCTTTCTCTCGTCTGAAATTATAAAACTATCTTCTACTGCCCGAGAACGTAGGACTTTCTGTGAACCTGATTAAATCAGTATGTTTGTGTTTGTTATTAAACTCGATTTCTGCTCTTTCTTGAACAGTAATAACTTGAGTAGGATTTGATTTTGTTTGAGTCTTGTACGGAGATGAGTGTTCATTATTCTATGTAGTTTTATTTATGGTTCTTCTGAGAATTAATAAATATGTAGTTCTTTTAGGTTTGATAAAGTCATTCTTCATAGTTTATCATAGTACCAGCGTAAGGTCCAATGGCTTTTAAACCTTCTTTGCAATCACAATTTTGTTTGACATTTCCTTGTTAACTTCTGCAACTTCTTTTGTCTATATCTGCATCTGAATCATTTGTTTTCTTTGTGACTTTTCAACTATTGCAATTTCTGCAATTTTTGCGTCTACATCAGATCTAGTTTTTAGCAATTAGCATCCCTAGTTTCGCTTCATTCTTCAGTAATCTTCGTTCTTCAACAAGTTTGTTCTTTGTCAGTTTTTGGTCTTCCGCAATTCATCTTCGTTCTTTCCATCTTCCATCTTCATCTCATCATTGTAATTCAATCAGACTTGAAGAGATTTCAAAAGATTCAGCAATTCATCTTTAAATTCTTCAAATCTCTTCAGCAATTCAACAAGAAGATTTTCACTGGCAAATCACAATTGCAGACCTCCACTCGTAAATCCCTTCCAAACCTACAACAAAGAGGTTTTCCTCATTGTGGTGGAGGCAGGAGTCGTGATGGTGACTATCAGTAGGCGCTGCAAATTGTAGTAATTGGGAGATGATCAGTGGTGAGTCACATCCACACTGCTGAGTCGTGTCTTCAATTTTAGTAGCTTGCAATAGGGGCAGGCTAGAGCCTTTTGTGATGACACGGAAAAAGGTTGGGCAATCGGGCTTACGGTAGCGCTCTAGGTGGTGAGCTCACAGAGTTAGTGGCAGTGAGGGGTGGTTGAAATTGTATCATGGTTGAGGTCGTGAGTGTGCCAGCAAGAAGTGGTGGTTGGTGATTCGAGACTGACAAGTGGTTGCTAATTGCAGGATTGATCTGAAATCGAAGAAATCCGTTGCTTTGTCAGTGGTTGACAAGGAATGGAAAAGAAAAGCAGAGTTAGACGCTTTGCGTCTACATGTGAAAGAAAGAAAAAGAAGGATTTTTGAAGGAACTTGCTCGAGTTATCACTGAGTTGAAGTGAAGAAAAGGGAAGGTGTGAGCTACAAACACCAAACAACAAAAGGAGAGTGATAAGCTTATTTGAAGGAGATCAAACAGCTTAAACTTTTTACTATAAATCGGTGCATTAAAAGTTGGTTTTCGTGATCCAAGGGTATACACTTGATTTTCTAGACATGTCGGTTATTGGCGGGTGGTGTTCATAATGATTCTGCTTAAACTAAGTAGTTTTGTACCAATTTAGTTTCTTGTTCAACTGAAGTTCTGGTTTGGTTTTCTCCAATTCAATTTAATTTAGATCTGATTTAATTTACTGTGCAGCTTTTGTTTGGTTTGGTATACAGCATTAAGAAATCAGCATTTAGCATCATCAGCACTTCCATCTAAAGGTGCAACATGGGCAACTTGGGCACAGTTCAATATCGGTTTAACTTGGGTTCGCACTAGACAAAACCTATACCAAAACTAAACCTGAGTCGGGTTTGCCTCCAAGCTGTCGAGTCTCACTCAAGTCCATGGTTCACAGTCGCAGTCTCGGCCGCCGACTCGGCTGGGCACTGAGACGGATGGTCTCGGCGACTCGGATCGGTATCGGGCGATGCGCGCAAAACGCTACATAGAAAGGCTCAAAAAATCTGAAAAAATCACGACAAATCTTAAAAAAAATATAGACATTCACATTCATGTATCACATGTCCAAAATATATCACCTAGCGTACTAAACATAAAGCGAAAGCATAAATACAGGCGTCGTCGGTATAAGCATATCAAAATACATGCACAATATAGTAAATTGCACAAACTACATTCATAAATACATGCTAATGTAATTATTTCTACATTGAATTGCGATGAGGCACAAAATCATCTTAATGTCGAGTCGACCGAGTCAACTCCGATTCTCGGCCGAGTCGGTCTCCTCTGAGTTGAGTCGACCGACTCGTGACTCGGACTCGTCTCGGAGCGGGCCGAGACGGATACAACTCGGCCGACTCGTCTCCGACTCGGCCGAGTCTTTGAACCGTGCCATGGTTCACAGTTGCGGTCTCGGCCACCGACTCGGCTGACACTGAGACGGATCGGTCTCGGCGACTCGGATCGGTATCGGGCGATACGCGCAAAACGCTACATAGAAAGCTCAAATAATTCTGAAAAAATCACGACAAATCTTAAAAAAATATAAACATCCACATTCATGTATCACATGTCCAAAATATATCACCTAGCACACTAAACATAAAGCGAAAGCATAAATACACGGGTCGTCGGTAGAAGCATATCAAAATATATGCACAATATAGTAAATTACACAAACTACATTCATAAATACATGCTAATGTAGTTATTTTCACATTGAATTGTGATGAGACACAAAATCATCATCATAATGCCGAGTCGACCAAGTCAACTCTGATTCTCGACCGAATCAGTCTTCTCTGAGTTGAGTCGACCGACTCGTGACTCGGATTCGTCTCGGAGCGGGCCGAGACGGATACGACTCGGCCGACTCGTCTCCGACTCGGCCGAGTCTTTGAACCGTGGTTAACACAGAGCCAGAATCAAAAGTTGCAGCTGAGTTAGAGTCAGAACCAGCAGTTGTTGATGAGCGTGAATCGGAGCCAAAGATAGAAAAGTTTCTTGTAGAGACTTCAGTAGATCTCCCAGCAGAGTTTTCCATAGAGCTAGTGCCATCTACACCAGCTATGATCAATTACCGTTGAGATTGCCTGATGTATACGATCCCTTGCAGATCCTTCTAGAGGCGATGGGTTCACAGGAGTTCAGATTTCTTATGGTGCAGAGTACAACTGATCTAGTTTTCATCAAGAATGATTTGCCTCGGCATGCAACATGTGTCTTGTTCGAGATACCATCGACCATAGCCGGTAAATTATAGAAACCACTTCCACCTCCACGACCGTGGTTCATTCATGACGCATCGATACTGATTCTCTGACCACCACCTTGGCCGGATTGAGGATTTGTTATATGATTCAATCCAGTTTTGCTTACATTTTACCTACCACTATAATCATCGGGGATGAATATTTTCAAGCCGGGGAGAATGATGGGGAAACAACGGTTTAGATTTAGTAGATTTGAGTTTTTTATTTAAATTAGATTTGGTTGAGATTTAGGAGTTATTTAAATTGAAATATGGTTAGATTTAGTGATATTTTATGTTATCAATAATTGCAAGTATAGTGCACGTTGTAGGCTATATATAGCCATGTAGTGATTTTTGAAAATTATTGAATGATTTTGATAAAAGAAATGAAGCTATTTGCTTTGGTTATTGATTTTAATCCCATGGATTGAATCATAAGGGTGAAGCCAAGATCCAGGTTGCGATCCGCGATCATCTTTCTTTTTCACTCTTGTCCTTTTCTAATTCTATAAAATTCCCACAATAAACCCTAAATCCCCCTCTGTCCCACGTCATAGGGTCAGGGTTATGCATTGAGAGGGAGAGATAGGAGAAAAGAGAAAATGCTATAGTTATAACTGGGTCGAGTCACCCAACTAACATAACCATGCTTGATCCAGCTTTAACTCAGGTTTTCATTTTATTACCCGCATTTGAACTGAGTAACATCTATTAACATCCAAACCCACCCGACTTACTTCCAGTGGTTGTTTCAGTACTTCAATAGCTTCAACACTTGTTTTACAGTTTGTTTTAAAAAAACTCTCAATGTTTATGCCATCATGAATTTGAGAGAATGTTAGATATAGGGGTTGTTTGGTTCGCCGTAAAATTCGTAAAAGTCCATAATTCATAAATGACTTACAACCCAATTACAACTACGGCGTTTGTTTGAACCGTAATTCATAAAAGACGTAAAGCAACTCAAACACTACTCACTTGCAACTCAATTACCACTCGCTTACAACCCACTTACAGTTAATTTCGTGGTCATGCAAATTTGTATTATTTTTTATGTTAATATTAATTTTTTTAATATTTAATATTTTTAGTATTTATTTGTAATATTAAAATTTTTTAAATCACTAAATAGTTAATTTTGTGGTCAACTTTTTCACTTACGACTTGCACATTACGACAACTAAACACCGTAAGACACAATACACTTTTTCACTTACAACTTTATATTACCAACCAAACACTGTAAAACTTATATGCATGTAACTCATTTACAATTGTAAAAGACTTTACCAATTACGACTTACGAATTACGGCCAATTACGACAACCAAACAGACCTATAGTTAGTAAATTATTATAGTCTAGTAGTATTCGGAGTCTAATAGTTTGGTACTATTTGAAGTCATAATAATAGCTGTTGGCCCAAAGGCCCTTCACCCTAGTTTTGATGATGATCAACTCATGTAGTTATAGTTACTAATGATCTTGTGTTTAATTAGTGACAGATTCATGATCAAGATCTTAGTAGGTGCATAGCTCTACAAAGGATAAAAGAACAAGATTTGGAGCTTGCATGTGGTGATCCAAGGAGTTTTTGGATCAAGCTTGGACCAAGTCAAGAAGATGAGAAGCTTCAAGGGAAGACTTCAAGAAGTTGAAGACTTGGGTCTAGGTATAGAATTTGTATTTTTGTTTTAGTAAAAATGTAAAGGATAGATAGTTGGTGGATTGCTCAAGTTATATCACACACACACACTCTTGATAGAACTCTTGATTTAATTGATTTCATAAAAGATTTCTTTTTAGAAAAGAATTTTTATTTAGTAAAAGATTTTCTTTGAGACAAATATAAAAACTTTGGGTTTTGGTATTTCTATCATATATATATCTTTTCAAACCAAAATCATGATTAGAGCTTTATGTCAAAACATAGATATTCCATATTGATTGTGTAGTGGATCATATCCATACACACCATGCTTTTAAATGAACTCAAATATCTTGTTTTTGTATTTGATGAAGATTTAGAAAAACAAGGTTGGAAAAACATGTTTTGAAAAAATACATTTTGGTTATTGAGCTAATATTTCCAAGTTACAAAAATAGACCAAAACATCTATAACATGTCTTGATTTTGTGCAAGCATGTTTGTTCTTTCAAGTATATTGGTAAAACTATTTTTGTAGAATTTCTATGTATTTTTAGGATTTTATAAAAGATTTTTAAATCCTGTTTTCAGACCTGGAGACTGGCTGACAGGCCAAACCGGTCGACCGGACCGGTCGACCGATGTGCACAGCCCTGTGCACGTTGTCAGCACAGTGGCCGGTCGACCGGGTCGGTCGACCGACCAAGAGAGTTTGCTCTCTGGAAATGTCCAGTCGACCGATAGGTCGACCGACAGTTCATTCCAGGTTATCGGTCGACCGAGCCGGTCGACCGGTGGCTGCAACGGTCAGAAAAATGACCGTTGGCCGGTCGACCGGCGGTCGACCGACAGCACTGACACAGCCCCAACGGCTCTATTTTCTGGCAGCCTATAAAAGGGGGTTTTGTCTATTGTTTTGAGGTTAAGATTTTTGAGACTTCTTGAGCAGTTTTTCTGATACTTTTAGAAGAGTTTCTCTACAAGATTTTAGTGCAAATACTTCCAATCAAAAGGAAGAGTTTTTATCAAGAGAGTGTTAAGTGATTCTTTGAGTTTTTCACCATAGTCTTTCCTTGCTTTTCTCACACCACACTTGAGCTTTCCATTGCTAAATATTCCTATAGGTGTGTTGTAGTGAGAGTGCTCTTTAGGTGATCAAGTGTTGTGATCATCAAAGAGATCCTTTCTTTGTACTTTGAGGAAGCGGGCAAGTGTGCTCGTTGTGGTTGGAGTTCGGTTGTGAACTCTTGGTGGTTCGAGGTGCGGCCTCGGCAAGCTTAGGGGGCTTGCGTGTGTACGGGACTTGGGAGTCCGAGGGTTTGTAGGTGTACGGCACCGAGGAGAGATCCATTGGGATCTTGCATAGTGGAAACCCTTCGTGTGTCGAAGGCGGGGATGTAGAGCAAGTGTGCTCGAACCTCGAAACAAACCCTTTGTGTTTGCGATTGCTTACTCTTCCCTCTCTCTCTCTTTGTCTCTTTTATATCTTGCATTTACTTTCATTGTCTTCACTTGTACATGCTTGATATACCCTTGTGCTTATATTGTTATATACTTGCGTGGGATTGCTTGTTAACACTAGTATTCAACCAAGAGAGCCAACGCGGCACCTCAACCCATTCAAGGGGAATCTAGAGGAGCTTGTCCAGAGCCTCGCAAGGGGAATTCGGCAACACTCTTGTGTTATACATAAGTGTTTAATTAAAAGAAGTTTAATTTGGTCTACTTAGTTTTAATTCCGCATTATTTGTTCATAAGTGACCATTAGATTAGCCATCACCTATTCACCCCCCCTCTAGGTGATCTTACAATTGGTATCAGAGCTAGTGCTCTTGATATTGGGTCTAACAACCTAAGAGTTAAAGATCCTCCTTTTAGGCTAATCACAATATTTTTGTACACACACACCTTACCATGGACTTCATGTCTCCACCCACCTTTGACATTCTTAACATCCAAATTTGGAAGGTTAAGATGTCTTTGTTCCTCAAGGCCCTAGGCATTCATGTCTATCTTGCTACATTTAATGATTCATATATTAACAATAGCAAGTATATTGAGGGTAATGCAAAAGCCCTTCATGCTATTAAGTCAACCCTAAATGATGATTATTTATCTAGGGTTTCTAATATTGATATGGCTTTTGTAGTATGGAACACCCTCATCTCCCTTGGCGAAAATGAACAATACTATGCGGGGAGCGATTCGGATGTTGGAAGCGACACCTCCAACAAGTGCTACATGGTCCAAGGGGATGACCCCCTTGAGGTAACTTCCGAATCCGAGGATGATAATGTTATGTCATATGATGAGCTTAATACATTTTGCCAATTATTGCTTGAAAAATATGACATGAAAAAGAAAGAAATTAAAAATTTGAAAAAGGATATTGCTAGCATGCATGTAGATCATGATTTATGTAGAGATAACATTGCATGTTTAGAAAAAGATAACAAGATTTTGAAAAAGGAATTTGATTGCATGCTTAATGAAAATGATTCACTTAGAAATAAAGTCGCATGCTTAGAAAAAGAAAAAGAAGATTTGAAAAATGAGAATGTTTCCTTATTTTCTAAATTGAGTATTTTGTGTGAAGGAAACAATACTTTGAAAGAAAAGATTGATTTGGTGGAAAAACAAAAGGAAAGTATTTTGCAAGAAAATAAGTCTTTGAAAAGAAAATTTGTTGAAAAAGAAAAAGATAATGTTTGTAAAAAGAAAAAGAAAAATGATTCTTCATCTCATCATGCTTTTCATGCCACATCTAATGAGATTAAGAACTTGAAAAATAAAATGAATAATTTGAGTTCAACTTTGAACTCTTGTGCATTTAATCATTCTAAGTTGGAATCTTTGTTTCAAAAGAAACAAGTTCCCCATGCTCATGCACATACTCATCATGCTCATGGTGCACATCACGATCACAATCACACTCATAAGCATCATGCTAAGGTGTACATTTGTACACATTGTGGCCGCAAAGGCCATCTAGCAAAATATTGTTTTGATAAGAAACCATACTTATATTTTGCTAAGTATAATAGATTTTGGGTTCCTTATAACAATGCTAACCCCAAAGGACCCAAGAAAACATGGGTACCAAAACCCCCACCCTTTGATTTTGATATAGGTGGAGGCTCTCACAAAACGTGAGAGGATTGGTGCCTTGGTAGCGAATGCAATGAACATGATGGACAAACTTTTGGATGCATTGCTATCAAGGAATTTTGGTGGAAAAGACCACCATACTTGGAGCTTTGTAGTTGGTAACAACTTCTAAACTCCTATTTTTTGTACATGCTTTATACTTTTGTCATATTCATAGCATGTCATGATTTTGTTGTTGTTGTGCTTCATGTGGTATTTACATGCTTGGATGTAGAATATTTCAAAACTTGTATTCATACATAGATGTATAGTGAAATACAATTGACTCATATATATGATTGAACTTCATGCTCATTTGTATCCACTTTATGCATATGTATAAGAGTAGTTTTGATGATTCTCTTTTATACATGTTTTACCTATTTTAGTGATTTACTTCATGTATATGGGTGCTTAATTCAAATCTAATAAATATACATGTATACCCGTGAGTCTCTTGCCTTCATGCAAACATTTAATAGACTCTTTTAATATTTGGGATATGTATGCATATTGCTAGATTTGTATAATTCATACATATACCATGTAGATTATTTTTAAGATGATTTGTTTTGATAAAAATGATTTTTATGTGTTGGTTGATAAAAATTTTGATTAGTCATATTTGATTTGAGCTTCAATAACTAATTTCATGTAGATACTACTTACATAACCTTTGAACACTCGATCTTCAAGAAAAGATATAATTTGGAGCTTTATGGAATATGAGTGCTTGAACTTTTATGTATTTAGTATTATTCATGAAATACATATGATTTCATATTTATGAAGGATCTTTAACTAGTTTGTCAAAAATCCATTTAAACTAGTTATCTATTCTTCAATTGATGCACATGATCCTATTTTTATGGATAAATTCTTTTGTGATTTCAAAATTTTAATGCTTCATTGTATTGAATATTAGTTTAGATGTTAGTATTTGTCAACACTTGGATTTATACTTGTACACCTTATGGACCACAAATAAATCTATATATGATTGGGTTGAATGCTTATTTGTGCCTATTAGATGTACTAGTATAGCCTTATGTTGATGATCATTACATTCTTAAACTTGTATTCCCATTTGGATTTATGTTATGATCATGTGATTTCATTTCATGTATATGGTTATTTTGCCAAAACATTAAGATATACATGGATACCTCTTGAGTCATTTGCCTTTCATGCAAATCTATATATATGGACTCAATTGTGTTAGAGATATGTATGTATGCTTCTTGTATTGACAAAACATACATATATTATGAAACATTTTTTAATAAAAATTTTTTTTGATTTTCAAGGTTTTAAAAGTTATGATAATTCAAAATTTATGATTTGAAGGAATATTGAGTTTTATTGCTATTTTTCATGATGCCATGTTCCACATAACACTAGTTCACTCATTTTTTTTGAATTTGGACTTTATAGATAGAGTGTTTTTAGTGCCTTGTGTTTCATTGATCTTTCATGAAAAACTTTTTAACTTATTCCTTGATGGAAGGATCTCGTACTAGTTCTTAAAACAAGTTCATTTAACTAGTTCGAATTCTTCATATGGTAGATTATATGATGTATACACTTATGCTTACTTTTCAATTGGTATCATTGGTTATTTGCAATTGGTATCAATATGACTTCATGTTGTGTATATCCATATTTTGATTGTATGTATGAATGTCTTCAAATTATATCAATTTCTATTGGTATTATCTTGTCATACATATATGTGATCTATTTGTGCTTATTTTACAATTGGTATCTTTTAAAGCACATAGATTGATAATCCTAAGCTTAATTAGATTTCAAATTGGTATTTCATAATAAGCTTGTGCATTGTATTTTTTTGAAATTGGTATCAAAAATTCAAAATTTGATTATTTTACAATTGGAACCATGCAAAATTGTGTTATTTGATATCTTATAATATGATCTCTTTCTAAGATATCTCAAAATTTGTTGTTTTTAAGAAAAATTCAAAATTTATTTTATAAAGAAAATTCAAAATTTTTTTTGATTTGTATTTCCTATATGCAAGGAGAGCTTAACATCTCTTCTACATATAGATTCATGTTGAGTATATTATAAATTGAGGAGCTTGACAACTCTTCTTTATATGATATACGTGTGTAGGGGGAGCTTCACATCTCCTCTTATGCATGACATATTATACGTTATGTGAATTAGGGCTTGTCATCCCTCTTTCATGTAATGTATATGTGTCGGGAAGCTAACTTAACGTCTTCCTCTTCATGAATTTATATCGCATATAAATTTTATTGATTGATTTGTATTTTACCCCTCCTTGATCTATTTGTTTTTAACAAAAAGGGGGAGAAAATTTGTTTGATGATTTGAACTTTGAACCCTTTGTTGATGATTGACAAAAAGGGGGAGAAGTATTTGAGTTATATGCATGATTTCCTTAAGGGGGAGAAGTATTTGTTCCTTACTTAAGGGAGAGAAAGATTTTGAGATGATTTTGAGTTTTTATACTTGTGCTTTTACTCATGCATCACAAGATTTGTTTTGTTTTACATGCATTCATTTGCATACATTATTATGTGCTTCATTGAATATCTATTGCTTATTTATTATGCATGAGTTAAGGGGGAGCTTCTTTGAAGCTTTACTTTAATCCATGCATATATAACTCCATGAGTTTTGTCATCATCAAAAAGGGGGAGATTGTTGGCCCAAAGGCCCTTCACCCTAGTTTTGATGATGATCAACTCATGTAGTTATAGTTACTAATGATCTTGTGTTTAATTAGTGACAGATTCATGATCAAGATCTTAGTAGGTGCATAGCTCTACAAAGGATAAAAGAACAAGATTTGGAGCTTGCATGTGGTGATCCAAGGAGTTTTTGGATCAAGCTTGGACCAAGTCAAGAAGATGAGAAGCCTTCAAGGGAAGACTTCAAGAAGTTGAAGACTTGGGTCTAGGTATAGAATTTGTATTTTTGTTTTAGTAAAAATGTAAAGGATAGATAGTTGGTGGATTGCTCAAGTTATATCACACACACACACTCTTGATAGAACTCTTGATTTAATTGATTTCATAAAAGATTTCTTTTTAGAAAAGAATTTTTATTTAGTAAAAGATTTTCTTTGAGACAAAATATAAAAACTTTGGGTTTGGTATTTCTATCATATATATATCTTTTCAAACCAAAATCATGATTAGAGCTTTATGTCAAAAACATAGATATTCCATATTGATTGTGTAGTGGATCATATCCATACACACCATGCTTTTAAATGAACTCAAATATCTTGTTTTTGTATTTGATGAAGATTTAGAAAAACAAGGTTGGAAAAACATGTTTTGGAAAAATACATTTTGGTTATTGAGCTAATATTTCCAAGTTACAAAAATAGACCAAAACATCTATAACATGTCTTGATTTTGTGCAAGCATGTTTGTTCTTTCAAGTATATTGGTAAAACTATTTTTGTAGAATTTCTATGTATTTTTAGGATTTTATAAAAGATTTTTAAATCCTGTTTTCAGACCTGGAGACTGGCTGACAGGCCAAACCGGTCGACCGGACCGGTCGACCGATGTGCACAGCCCTGTGCACGTTGTCAGCACAGTGGCCGGTCGACCGGGTCGGTCGACCGACCAAGAGAGTTTGCTCTCTGGAAATGTCCAGTCGACCGATAGGTCGACCGACAGTTCATTCCAGGTTATCGGTCGACCGAGCCGGTCGACCGGTGGCTGCAACGGTCAGAAAAATGACCGTTGGCCGGTCGACCGGCGGTCGACCGACAGCACTGACACAGCCCCAACGGTTCTATTTTCTGGCAGCCTATAAAAGGGGGTTTTGTCTATTGTTTTGAGGTTAAGATTTTTGAGACTTCTTGAGCAGTTTTTCTGATACTTTTAGAAGAGTTTCTCTACAAGATTTTAGTGCAAATACTTCCAATCAAAAGGAAGAGTTTTTATCAAGAGAGTGTTAAGTGATTCTTTGAGTTTTTCACCATAGTCTTTCCTTGCTTTTCTCACACCACACTTGAGCTTTCCATTGCTAGATATTCCTATAGGTGTGTTGTAGTGAGAGTGCTCTTTAGGTGATCAAGTGTTGTGATCATCAAAGAGATCCTTTCTTTGTACTTTGAGGAAGCGGGCAAGTGTGCTCGTTGTGGTTGGAGTTCGGTTGTGAACTCTTGGTGGTTCGAGGTGCGGCCTCGGCAAGCTTAGGGGGCTTGCGTGTGTACGGGACTTGGGAGTCCGAGGGTTTGTAGGTGTACGGCACCGAGGAGAGATCCATTGGGATCTTGCATAGTGGAAACCCTTCGTGTGTCGAAGGCGGGGATGTAGAGCAAGTGTGCTCGAACCTCGAAACAAACCCTTTGTGTTTGCGATTGCTTACTCTTCCCTCTCTCTCTCTTTGTCTCTTTTATATCTTGCATTTACTTTCATTGTCTTCACTTGTACATGCTTGATATACCCTTGTGCTTATATTGTTATATACTTGCGTGGGATTGCTTGTTAACACTAGTATTCAACCAAGAGAGCCAACGCGGCACCTCAACCCATTCAAGGGGAATCTAGAGGAGCTTCTCCAGAGCCTCGCAAGGGGAATTCGGCAACACTCTTGTGTTATACATAAGTGTTTAATTAAAAGAAGTTTAATTTGGTCTACTTAGTTTTAATTCCGCATTATTTGTTCATAAGTGACCATTAGATTAGCCATCACCTATTCACCCCCCCTCTAGGTGATCTTACAATAGCTTGAGTAGGAATTTGTTACTTGAGTCTTTATAATGAGACAAGTGTTCATTTAATTCTTTTGAGAATCAATAAAGATGAAGTTTTTTAGTTTAATTAAATCTTCCTTCATAGTTTATGAGTACTCATTCTTGAATTTCAAGTTTCTAGACTAGAACCCACTATATTACTCATGTTCCTAATGTCAATCCTCACCACGAATGCTAGGAATGTCAACATCTTTTTAAATTTAGCATTAGGAGGGTTTGTATTCACCTAAGATATATGGACACAAATGACATCACGGTGATGGAAATTCCTTAAACAATAGGACACTGACACGAGAAAATGTCAACAAATCTCACAACACACACGTGTGTATACAAAAACAACAACTAAGCCATTTGTCCCAAGTATTTGGGATAGGCTACATGAACCAAAAGAGAATTACGCCGGATTGGGCACATGTATCAGCTTTCTTCACTAATTCCTATCGAGCAATATGCCTTCATTAAGACCTTTAGCCTCTATATCTTGTCGTATCACTTCCATCCATGTTTTCTTCGGTCTCTCCTGCGTTATTTTAACTTGCCCTAATTTAATACGCTTTACTCGCCAGACTATCGCATCTGTAGGTTTATGTCGCATATGATCAAACCATCATAGGCGGTTTTCTCTCATCTTCTCTTCTATAAGGGCTACGCCTATCTTAGTACGAATATCCTCATTTTTCACCTTATCTCTTTTTGTGTTACCACACATCTAACGAAGCATGTGCATCTCTACTACACTAATCTTCTGGGCATGATATCTCTTTATAGTTTAATATTCTGTACCATAAAACAAAGCTGATCTAATAGCAGTCCAATAAAACTTTCCCTTTAGTCATAACAGAATGTTAAAACTCATGTTGCGCTCCTCCATTTCAACCAGCCGGCTTGGATCCTATGATTGACATCACTATTGATCTCTCCATCTTTTTGAATAATAGAACCCAAATACTTAAAATAACTGCTCATCGGTATTTCTTATCCATCTAGTGTCACAATATTATAATCTCGAATTTTTTGTTTACTGAATTCGCACTCCATATACTCTGTTTTGGCCTTAATCTAAAACCTCGAGATTCTAGGAGTTTGTTTTCATAACTCCAGTTTGGCATTTACCCCAGCTCTCGTCTCATCGATTAGAATAATATCATCAGCAAATAGCATACACCACGATATCTCATCCTGAATAGCTCTAATAAGCTCATCCATCACTATGACAAATAAGAATGGACTCAATGCAGATCCTTGATGCAATCCAATTGTGATAGAAAAATCATTTGTTATGCCTCCACAAGTTCTGATATTTGTCACTACTCCATTGTACATGTCTTTGATTATGTCAATATATTTGATGGGAACTTTCTTTTTCATCAATGTCCTCCATAATACCTCTCTTGACACCTTATCATAAGCTTTTTCTAAATCAATAAAGATCATATGCAAATTTCTCCTCCTCTCTCGAAGTTGCTCTATAAGCTGACGAAGAAAATGAATAGCCTCTGTCCTCGATCACCCTGGCATGAACCCAAACTGGTTCTCTGATATTTTAACATTCTTTCTTAACCTATTTTCAATTACCCTTTCCTAAAGCTTCATGGTGTGACACATGAGTTTTATTACACGTGTGTATATAAAGAGAAATAATACATACATGTGTGTGTGAATATAAACATGCATGCACATGCAAATGTCAACACATTTTGTACAGTAGATAAAATATAATGCATAATGCTCACATATGTTTAAATTTAACTAATCATGCAATTGTGAGCTGGTACATGAATACGCCTTATTATTTCCTGTAATTTTAACAAGATTGTTGGCATGTCCTATGCACATGCAACAAAAGAAGACTTGATGCAAATTAAATTTATTAAGGATTTTTTGTACCTTTCTTTATAGGCTTTTTGCTCTAATCTAAAGAACTCTAATCTTGAATGAAAAAGAAAGAGACATTTTCATCTTCTTTTTTGGGATAAGTATCATGTTTTCTCTCTCTAATAAATGTTGTTTCTTTTATTTCAAAATTTCTTTTTGAAATAGAGATCCCAAATAAAAGTTGTTTTTTCTATTTCAAACTTCATTTTTGAGGCATAAATACATGGCTAGATTTCAATTTTAGTTAAAGATTTGTAAATTTATGGGCTAGATTTTTTGTGGGCATGACACAAATGTGAGTCACTAACAAATTAGCATTATAATGGTTATAATAGTAGAGATGTATTTCAGTTCTTATATTAAAATGCAGGGTTTTTAGATATCAATCCCCAAATCCATATGATTTGTGCACAAGTCCCCCAAACTTATTAAGTTACTTAAATCACTCCTTTCTACTATTTTCTGTTACTAAGTTAACCCATGTCTAGTTAGATTTTAACTAGATGTGAGTTAGCCCTCTCTCTCACCCACTCCCCCTCCCCCTCCCACCCACCTCCCTTACACGCCTCCCTCTCTCCACATCTCCCACTACCCACCCATTTCATGTCCTCTCTCTCTCCCCCTCTCCCCCTTAAAGACTCTCTGACTCTAACTCACTTCAAAAAGTATGGACTCATTTCAAATAAGTTTGGGTTTAGGGAGAAAACAATTAAAAGAAAGGGGAAGAGAGAGTGAAGAGAATATTCCTTTACTTTAAACAAAATATTCACTTTAGTTAGGTTTCAACTAGAGGGAGTCATTTCAAATGATATGATTTGGGAGACTTTTTTTTCAAATTTGACATAATTTGGAGGACCAATATCTAAAAAACTCTAAAATGTAACCTAAATTTATTATAGCTTTATACGTGGCACTATTTCAACATCCTTTTTTCTGCAAACATGTGGATTTTGTATTCAAATGAAAGTAAAAGCATATATTCATGTATAATGAGTATGGAAAAAGTGCCTGAAAAGAGTTGACAATGTATCCAAGAACTCTCACAAATTAAGCATCCATTATAAAGTCAAGAAGAAGTTTAACAAGTCATACTCTATACATAACAAGTCAGGATGGAGACATTAATATTAGAAACATGGATATACCATCATGTAATTTAATATAGCCTGAATTCACGTGATTTAGATATCTGTCTAGTTCTTACAATAGACAAATTACTGGAAACCCTTGCAAAGAGTTCAGTTTTGCTTCCATATTGAAGCTTAGGAAATAATGACCTACCTTGCATTATAATGATCAATTTCGTTATCAACCATCCCCTCGTAAATTTAGTGTTTGTTTGATGAGCCATCTCCTAGAAATTCAGATGCCGGTGGTTGTAATCATAGACTATCAATTCTTGATAGCGCTTATCTAATTAGGACTTGGAGTTCCAATAGTGTTCAAACATTTTTCTAGATAGGACATTTGGGTAATTAAGGATTTTCCACGTAGGAGTTTAGGTTCTTTTATAGTTAGCATATGGTTTGTAATATTAGTAAGCTTTTATATGTTATAAGAGTTTGAACGCCATCCAACTTGCTTTCGGTGAGAATTTTCTATTTGACTTTTGATGTAAGTGGCAATTCCCTTTCTAGTTACTTTAAGGACTATATTTTCTTAGAAGATGATTATGAATATGATAAGCATACATTAATATTTTGCACTATAAGAATAGAGATTAGACTTTGATAATTTATTATGTTGATTTCTGATATTGTCACAAGGATATCTTACTCTAATTCTAGACCATGGCACAAGAACAAATTGTAACCTTAGCTTTGACTGGTTGACCTTTAAATTAAATTATGGTTTATTATGTATTTTAACATTCTATGATTTTATATTCTGGAGAATAGTTATTAAATTTATTTTCAAAACCTGAGATTTTCATATCATTCGAAAGATAAGTTATAAATTTCGATTCACTTGAATTATTTGATTTTTTATAAGGACTAGTATATTTTGGCATGTGTTTGAAAACTTTTGACTTTGTAATTGTTCTCGTACATGAATTTGAATTTATTTCGAATGTTTTCACTCTCCCACCCTTCCACTATATTTGTGTCCAGATTCATCTTGGAAACAAGTCTGACCACTAGGAAAGGTATTGTTCACTTATTAGGCTCTTAGCTCACCCATTCTTTCACCCTTCTAGATTCAAAGCAGTTAGTTGTGCACAAATGTTGCCGGAGTTTTGCTCCACTGGACAGAGGCATGATTCAGTTCAGCGGCTTCAGCCTTTGAGAACAACGAGTAGAAATCTTATAATAAGAATTGTGAATCCAAATAGATCTATCTTCTTTTTCTGTCACTAAATCCAGGAATAATTGGAAGATACTGAGAACCTAAATCAGTTGGAATAAAATTTTCCCTGATGATTATTTACGTGAAGGTAAAACCCCATATGTTTGTGTTGAACTCTACCATGTAGGCTTGTATGTGCATGTAGAGTTGTCACAAGTTTCTGGTACCTGGACCCGAACCTGGTTCTGAGCAAGAACCATATCACATCCGCTTACGAGTGAGTATACACTGGATCTAAACGTTAGACCCGTTCAAAAATCCAGGTAAAATTTAGGTATCTTTCATGTAGACCCGACCCGGACCCAAACCCCTTCCCTGTATTACCGGACCCGGACCCGGACCCGGACCCGGACCGGAATTAAACCCGCTATCCCATCACTTAAACAAGTATTTGTTGATATTAATAAGTAGGCTTTCATTACATCTAACGCATTAGTTAAAATGACCGTACTTATTAAAAGTAATAGGCTTATTTAACCACCATCAATTAATCACACAAACCATTAACACTTTAACCTGAAATAAAGACCACTTCATTTTGATTTCTCTTTTGGCTCTGGTTAGAAAGTTTATAATAATTTTGCTTTCCAATTACATTAACATTTATGAAATTTCAAATTTCTTATGAATGCAGTGTTATTGCCTGCTTATTATTTGTTTTTTTTTTTTCTTGTGATTGTTTTTGAATTAGTGATTGTTAGTCGTTTTGGAGAATCTAATTATACCTCATACCCGCCCCAGACCCGACCCGGACTCGGCCCTGACCCACCTGGGACGGTAAGGTATGAGTCTATGTAGTAAATATCCTACCCATTAATCTAGCGGGCATAGAGAATATGCACCCAACCCAGCCCCAGACCCATTTATAATAGGGTCTGGACAAAGTCTGAAAGTGGAAACCTGTAAGGGGTTCGGGTCCGAGTCCTGACTGGATCCAATGTCCAACCCTATGTGTGAGATTTAATCTCATACACATGAGACGATTGTCACGTGCTCGATCTTAGGGTATGACAAAATAAGCGGTAACAGTAACATCCTAGTTCTGCTACTTCACCTATTGAACCAGAAGTCCAGAACAGCATGTGTTAGAATGTAACAAATTACTTTAAGGTTTTTCACATGTTATCTTGCAATGGAGACTTAAATAGTTAAATAGTAATATACTCATTACTGATATCATCCAAATTTATCTTAATTCATTTCACTGTACAAGGTGAGATTATCAGACAAACCCTTACCAGGAATCTTAGGCAAATGCCACATGTTCATGGCAGATAAAGCATATTAAATTTAAAAATACTTATTGAGGGGGTACCTTAATGGTGTCAAGTTCGCTTCTTCACCCACTCAATCTTCCCTAAAAATTCACTGGCAACAAACTTTTCTTTTGTGAAAAATCCAATCTTGAAAGAATAATGGCCAAAGAATAGAGACAAGGCTTTGAAACTGCCCCGTAGAAAGTTCAAAGCTTATTTTTAACTACCTCCACGTGAATTTCCCTTTCAAAAAGAGCACATGGGTGTTGGAGAGTGTGTGAGTCAAAATTATGAAACAAGCATATATTCGTAAGGATTAACATGCTCGAAAGAATGAGAATAGATTGTATATTTAGTAATAAGTTGAGTCAGGAATCAAGATGAGACTATAATCAAGATTGCAAGTAATTTACTTAAATGAACAGGGACAATTAAATTGCATGACCTATTAAGGATCATAGGTTAGAAAATTAGTACCACAATAGTGACAGCTTCCTTCACAACACCTGCTAGCGTGACAGTTACCGCACTGGTTGCTGAAATGAGAATATATTCAGTTAAAACCTGCAACATGAAAAATAATCAACTGCTTAAATTAAATAATGCTGAAAGAATAACTCCAACCATCAGAGAAGTCCATCAAAACACCCCAAAAAAAAATCTGAGGTGTAATAAATGGTAAAGCATAATAAATACACTATACAAGAAAACTTTAAACTAAAACATACCATAAAAAATGCTAACGACCCTCCTGTAAGCATTAATAGACAACTCCACATTATGTGCCATGCGTTATCAAAATATATATTCTTATGAAAGTCATGCCAAGGGTCCAGTGCAAAGGAGAGGATTGCAGTTATTATCGCCATGAGAGGAGAAACATAACTCATCAGAGTAATTGGATTCTTCAGGCCTGCAAATGTGTAGACAGCTCAAAATTTTAGAAAAAAGTTTTTAAAATGCATATGGACGCTACAAGGACACTTTATGTGAACATAAAGAGCAAATCCCACATATTAGTGAGGGAGGAGGCCAGCAAATGCATGCCAATACCAGAAGACCCCCCTCACATGCCCACACAGTTACTAGGCACATCTTGCAGAATTATGGTTTCCTAAATCCTAATATCTTAATAAGAAAGCACATGAAAAGGGGCTTACCATAGGCATCTTTCTTCATGCCGAGTTTGGAAGCCATGCGCAAAGAAAACAAGTGTCAGGTTCAAATCAGAGAAGATACAGCTAATAAGAATGACTGAATTAGTATCTTAACTATGTTTCCATGACATGTACTAAGAAACCTTGACACTGAATCAACTAAAATTGAAATTAAATGTGAACTAATAGCAATACCTGCAAAAGAATCTGAGTCATTGACCAGCGAAAACCTGACATAACAGCAGCAAGCATAACAAACACAAACCCCCAGAAATCAAATTCTGTCTCCTTCGCAACTGATAATTTGTATGTCAGTCAACATGATACTATGGAAGGATGGTGGATATTAAAGATAAGTACAAAGAGACATTTTTACCTGCAAGTCAGCAGCCAGCATTATGTTAAATAAGCTTACAAGCAATTAAGTAGATGAAAACATAAAGAAGATCAAAATTTAAACCCAATGTTTTAAGCAAGTGATGCTTGCATGATGGTTTTATAAAAACTCAATTTATGAATATTCAGAAAGTAAATATACCAGAAGAAGAAAAACTGCTAGCTTGATATTTATCTGCAGTAACTATAAGGAATGAACATGACCTTTGCAAGAATAATAACTGATTGACAAAACTTAGTTCCATAAATCTTTTACTCATCAATTGTAAAGCACATATATTCCTAGAGCTCCTGTAAAGGCCTAAAGATGTAGATTGTGAATCAATAAGGTGCTCAACTATTTGAAACAAAATTATAGGTAAAAAGATTATTATTTATCGTCTAAGATGGTCATATTTTCAGCTACAAGTCCAGTAAGTTCAGAAACATTTTGTTTTACTGATGCATTTACCACACAGTTAGTTGCTCAAGGACATGAAATTTTGGCAAGACAAAGTTGCGTATAATATACAGGCATAATGTACAGCTTTTTTCCCCATAAACTCTTCATCAGAGAAGATCATGGCAGAAATAATATAAAACAGCCTTATACAAAGACATCGTATCTGACCTTGTGAACAAAAAAAAGAACATTCCCACAAGGTAAAAAGCAGTGACCATCACCCAATACTATGATACCCTCAATGAATGCATTTGTCAACTTCAAAGAGTAAAGGAACCCTTTTTTTACTTTCACATAACAACAAGACGCATATATAATAAATTCTCATGTATAAAAATCAGCAAGTGGATCCAACTAATGAGGCAAAATACCTGTTAATAGAACTCCAATGGAGATGATTAATATGATACCTAGAAGATTCACACTAGGACTCTCCAACCTTCAAAATCACAAGAAGTACTTAAGATTGGTATCAAAAGATTGAATTAGAAAAGCTAAGACAAAATAAAGAAAATAATTTCATTATAGATGGATAAAATAAAGAAACAAAGCCATTACAGAAAGACAAACACTGCAAGCCATAAAAATCATAAGACTTCAGCGTAAAGAACCAGGCCATCATAGATGGACAACAATTTAAGAGAAAATCATAAGACTTTGAAGAATTGGTAGAAGCCCAAACTCAGAATAGGAATCACTAAGATGAAATGACAGTTGTATATTACAGAACTAGAGCAAAACAAGAAATATGTATGCAATTTTGTCAAATGCATAGAGCAGAAATTGGATTAAGCTTTACTGTTACCACCTAAACTTAGCAGATAAGCAGGTGTGAAAGGTTATATTAGGTATGAAAAGGCTATATTAGATGTGAAATAATTATGAAGGGGGACGAGGAGAAAAAAGGGTTTCAATGTTAGAAAATCCAGCTGCCAGCTTAGCAGCTGCTAAGGATTTGTCTATTTGCGGTTGACAATTGCCTAATTACTTGTTCTAATAACCAGTGTTTGTAATATATACGCATAGTAGTCGCCGAGACCACTCCATGTAGTTTAGGATGAGGACCTGCATTATGCTGTAATGTGGCTTATCTCAAAGTCCATATCGGAGGATTTAAGTTTCATGATTACTTTCAGTCCCAATTAGAAGGTCCTAGGAGGATTTGTTGAAATCTCCTGTCTAGACTAGGAGAAATAATTCGAGTCATGTTTGGACCTAGTGAGGGCTATATAAAGGAACCTGTTAGTGTTGTGGTAACGTGAAAATAGAGAGAATAGAAGAGATGACAGAAGAAAGAACAGAGGAAGAGAGAAAAGGAGACGATTTCTTTGACATTCTTCCTTCCATCTCTATGCCTATCTGGTCGGCTTTCTCAAAGTAAAGTTTTGCTGGTAATTCTCTCATGGTGTTCTCTCAGTGTTCATGCCACAAGCCTAATGTTATAACCCAGTTTTTAAACAAATATAACAAATTAAGCTAATTTTGTGTTAAATTTGTAAATATTAAAAACTGTGTTAAATCAGGTCAAAGGTAGAGCAGGGCCAAAATAAAGAATTTGTGATTCGTGATGAGGTGTTATGATTTGGATCCAGATTGTGTGTTCCAGATATTCCAGAATTGAAGAGGGAAGTCTTAGATGAAGTGCATTGTTCTGCATACATAGTACATCTAAGATATATATAAAGATTTGTGGGCACATTTTGGTGGAACATGAAATGGGAAATTGCAGAGTTTGTGTCACAGTGTTTGTTATGTCAGAAGTGAAGGTTGAGTATCAAAAGTCCCCAGAGTTGCTTGAGCCTCTTCCGGTTCCAGTATGGAATTGAAAGCGATAAGCATGGATTATGTGACCAGATTGCTTAGGAGCCAGAGTGGTAATGACATGATATGGGTAAATGTGGATCGGCTCACTAAGTCGGCTCATTTCTTACCTTGCAAACTACTCATTCTTTGCAGAAACTTGCTAAGATATATGTTAGTGAGATTGTCAGATTGCATGGAATGCCCGAAACCGTTGTGTCTAATAGATATTCAAGATTTCGTTCCAAGTTTTGGCAGGATTTGAATGATGCCTTGAGAACGGAATTGGATTTTAGCACATCATATCACACGCAGACAGATGGACAGTCAGACAAGACTATGCAGACATTAGAGGATATGCTTCGAACTTGTGCATTGGATTTAAAGGGCAGTTGGGAGGAACACTTACCTCTAGTGGAATTTGCATATAACAACAATTACTAGTCTAGCATTGACATGTCCCCATATGAGGCATTGTAAGGAAGGAGATGCAGAAAACCATTTGTTGGGAACAAGTGAGAGAGAGGAGGTTGCTTGGTCCTGGGATAGTGAAGATTACCACTGAGAAGATTCTGTTGATTCAGAAAAAATTCGGGCAGCTCAGAGCAGGCAAAGAGTTATGCAGATAATAGGATGACATTGGAGTTTGAAGTCGAAGATCATGTCTTCCTCAAAGTATCTCCGTCTAAGGGAGTAATGAGATTTGGGAAGAAAGGTAAGTTGAGCCCGAGGTACGTTGGACCTTTTGAGATCCTGAATAGAGTTGGAGCAGTAGTGTACCGTCTCACCTTACCCTCAAAATTGTCTAAGGTGCATAATGTATTTCACATATCCATGTTGATAAAGTATCTATTTGCTCACAACCAAAGTATCTATTTGCTCACAACCACGTGCTAAATTATGAGCCTCTTCAAGTCAGAGAAGATTAACTTATGTTAGCACCAGTTAGGATCTTGGATTGAAAGGAGCAAAATTGAGGTTAAGAACCATTTGCCTAGTAAAAGATCTATGGAGTAATCATTATGCAAAAGAAGCAATGTGGGAGCAAGAGGATGAGAAGGAGGAGAAACATCCCGACTATTTGAGGACTCAGGTATGTCCAAGTTTTGAGGACAAAATTTTTATTAAGAGGGGTAGTATGTACTAACCCAATTTTTAACAAATAACAAACCAAGTTAATTTTGTGTTAAATTTGTAAATATTAAAATTGGAGGGTTTTTTGAAAAGGATTAATTAAAGGTCTAATTAAATGTTATTATTAAGGGATAATTAGAAAAAAAAATAAACTTAACCTAAAATAGATTGGGGGGCTGCAATCGTCTAGATCACAGCCACCACCAGATCATAACAAAAAAAGAAAGAACGAGAGAGCGAGAGACCAAACAAAAAAAGAGTGCAGCCGCACTCACTGGGAAGGAAGAGAAGAAAACGAAAACGAAATTAAAAGGGTAAGATTCATGTATTTTTTATTATTCTATACTCTTTAGAGGTTAAGTTGTAGATTCTTTAAACTAAGATATTAGAAACCAAAAAGATCTTGATTAGTTTTGAACCCTGTTTTAAATATCGGCCGAGTCGGCTGAGATATCGTCCGATATCTCCTTTTTTGCATGCTGCCGATACGATATGTGAAAATCGTCCGCCATGTCGTTTGCAGCAAAAAATGTCCGATTTTTGAAATATCGGCCGATAAGTCGCCCGATATATCGCCCGACATGGAATAGCTTATTTATTGTACAACTGCGTGCAAATGTACATTATTTTTTTACTGTCTTTACATGCATATTTGTAATACCCCGTTTCCGGAATACGTACTTAGTTGCGTATTCAGCTTTTCGATAGTATTTTTCGATTTACTTTCCGTATTTGACCGATTTCAATTTCAAATATCATTTTCTAATATATTAGATTTTATATGATTTTCTGGATTTTTCCTGAATTAAAATGAATTTCTTCAAAACCGGTGTCGACCAGTGTCACTGATCGATTCCCGAATTTTTATTTTCCAAACAGTTAGGAATTTCTAGAAAGTCCTTTAGGCTTTATTTCTTAGAATCCTGTTTTCTATCTAAATACTTTTTCTGAGAATTTTATGAATTTATGAAAATTCCAACGGAGTCGGTAGATAACTGATTCCGGGATTTTTAGCTTTAAAACTATAAAGTATTTCTTCAAATGGGTTTCACTATAAGTCTTCATACATTATTATTGATTTTTGGTAAAATTTACGAGTCGTTCCGAGATACTTGAATTTCGGACGATTTCGGTATTTTCCGAAATGTTTTCCGCATCTTAGACTTAAACCCAGGAATCTGTGTTCCCGATATTTTCATTTTTGGAGACCAAGAAAATATCTTCATTTTATAAATTCCTTTCCTTTTTCCTTTCTCTTATTTTCCTTTCCTTCCTTCACAAACCACAAGATTTCCAATTTCCAAAAATTCCAATTTTTCCAATTTTCCAACAAACTCCACAAAACTCCACACTCTTCTACCATTAATGCCCTTCTCTCTCTCTCTCTCTCTCTTTGGCCGGCCATGATTGGCCAAGGGAGACACCTCATCCTCCCCTTTTTACACAAAACCCCCTCTCAAATTCCTTAATTACATCTCCTCTACAAATCCAAATCCTATATAATCTTTTCCTTTACAATTCTTTTCTCTTTTCTTCACTTCACCAAGAAATTAACCTTCACATTTCCTCCTCCATCTCAAACTCAACCACCTACTTCCAAAACAACACCAAGGTCTTCATCTCCTTCTCAAGCAACCACAACTCTTGGATTTGGGATCGTATCGTATATCGCCAAAGATCAAGTTGGTGATATCGTCGACTACGACCTTTCGGAACTCGTATAAGCTTCACATAACCATTCCTTGTGAGTATTTTTACTCACCGACTTGATAAATTCCTATTGTAATTGTGCCTTCATATCTTGTACACATATGACATCAAAATCACATTTTTAAACCATCAAACACAACCACCAGAAAATCTGTTCTGTCACTGTTTTTCCCACGATTAGTCGACTTGACCTAGGGACTAGTCGACTAACCCACCTTAGTTGAAACTTAACCTTTTCTGATTTCACAGTTTTAGTCGACTAAACCAGATTTCCAGTCGACTAGAGACCCCTAGTCGACTATTCTCTTGACCCTAGTCGACTAACCTTTTTCTGAACCAGAAACACCAACTCTCGGCTCCAGTCGACTTAGCCTAGATATTAGTCGACTTGAGACCACTAGTCGACTACTATTTTTACCTAGTCGACTACTTTTTTCCTGAAGTAAATCCCAACTCTCTGTATCACAGTTTTAGTCGACTTAGCCCCACTATTAGTCGACTTAGGTATCTGTTAGTCGACTACACATTTCACCATAGTCGACTAACTTTTCCTGAAACAGAATTCCAACTCTCTGGAACCCAGTTTTAGTCGACTCATCCAGACTATTAGTCGACTTAAGACCCCTATTAGTCGACTAACCCTTCCATCTAGTCGACTAATTCTGACTGTTTGACTTAGTGAATTTCTTTCCTGAAATTGGATCTTATCATTGATACATGTGTGACATATTATTCTTGTTCATGCTTCATAACTGGTATTACAGGATATGTTACTGGACAGATCTCACTACTTGTTACTTCATGACATGCTATTGTATTTTCTCATTTCATAACTTGTTAAATAGTGAATATCACCCCTCGTCATGCTATCTCTTAAACCAAGCATGATACACTCGACTTTTGTATAAAATGGACCAACTTACATATGGGTCGGGGGAAACATGCGGATATCGATATGTGTTCGTGTTTACAGTGGCATTAGGTATATTGTACAATCATATTCCGGTCTAACCTGAGGGCCTCCAGGGGACCGAGGGGAGTGCTTGCTCCCTATTCCTGAATACTGTCATGACAAATGGCATACATAAGTCCCTCCTGATAGGCCTTGCGGCTGGTTCCGTCATCAAGCAACGGAACACCCTGGACCGTGGTCCCGGGCATGCACGGGACCCACTGTAAACATAGTTCGTTGATACCCCCGCTGTTTCCAATAACAACCTTGTATTACTAGGATATGGATCTATGTGCGCTGGGACGCTGGGTCACATAGCTAGATATCACAGTAAGACAAGTAATAATAATAATAATAGTCGTTAATTGTGGATCATTGTCATTTCATCATTATCTTGTATTGCTTTCATTACTTGTTATCCGATATTCGTTATACTGTTCCAGCTTTCCTTATTCATGTTTCTTAGCCATTTGGCTGTAGCCTGTTCATTGTTGGGAGGTCCTGACTCCCTTGGATTTGTATGTTCAGATTCAGAGGCTTGGATCGAAGTGGAGCCATCCACAGAGGATCAAGTCTATCCTAGTGAGCAGGCTGATTAGTCCCAGACCCCTCGTGCCAGACTCCTCACTTTTGACTCACGGGATCTTCCCCCACCTAGTGAGCATTTTGTGTACATGTTGTAGACTTTACTTTTGGACTTGGTTGTGAGAACAATACACTTGTATAGTGTAATGGTTATCATATCCAGTATAACTTTGTATTTATACTTTTTGAGTTGGTGTAATACCCCGTTTCCAGAATACGTCCTTAGTTGCGTATTCAGCTTTTCGATCGTATTTTTCGATTTACTTCCTGTATTTGACCGATTTCAATTTCAAATATCATTTTCCAATATATTAGATTTTATATGATTTTCTGGATTTTTCTTTAATTAAAATAAATTTCTTCAAAACCGGTGTCGACCAGTGTCGCTGATCGATCCCTGGAATTTTAATTCTCAAACAGTTAGGAATTTCTAGATGGTCCTTTAGACTTTATTTCTTAGAATCATATTCCCTACTTAAATACTTTTTCTGAGAATTTTATAAATTTATGAAAATTCCAACGGAGTCGGTAGATAACTGATTCCGGGATTTTTAGTTTTAAAACTATAAAGTATTTCTTAAAAAGGATTTCACTATTAGTCTTCATATATTATTATTGATTTTTGGTAAAATTTACGAGTCGTTCCGAGATACTTGAATTTCGGAGGATTTCGGTATTTTCCGAAATGTTTTCCGCATACATGACCTAAACCTAGGAATCCATATTTTCAATATTTTCAATTTCCAAGTTAGAGTAAATACCTTCCTTTATGAATTTCTTTCCATTTTTCCTTTTCCTTTATTCCTCTTTCTCCACAACCACAAACTTTTCCCATTTTTTTTCCAAAAATCCAAATCTCTTCCAAAATTCCAACTCCACATAACCTCACCAACCCCCATTTAATGCCCCTCTCTCTCTCCCCCATGGCCGGCCAAGTGGCCAAGGAGAGGGACACCCATCCCCTCCCCTATTTTGCAATAAACCCCTCTCAATTTCTTTAATTGCATCTCCTTTACAAAAATCAAATCCTATATAAGTTTCCCTTTACATTCTTTTACTCTTTTCTTCACTTCACCAAGAGTTTAGCCTTCACCATTTCCTTCTCCATCTCAAACCCTAACTCCAAGAACACCACAAGATCTTCACCTCTAGCTCAAGCAACTGATTTGGAGCTTGAATCGTAGCTCTTTTCGTCGCCAAGGATCACATAGGTGCCATTTGACGACCACACTCTTCCCGGACTCGTAAAGCTTCAATCAAACCATTCCTAGTGAGTATATCTACTCACCAAGACTTGTGAACTCCTTTGTATACTTGTGTTGACAAATCATGCACACTTGTGCCATAAAAATCATATTTTTAGATCATCAAGAACAACCACCAGAAAATCTGTTCTGTCACTGTTTTTTCCCACGATTAGTCGACTTAACCTAGGGACCAGTCGACTAACCCACCTTAGCTGAAACTTAACCTTTTCTGATTTCACAGTTTTAGTCGACTAAGCCATATTACCAGTCGACTAGACCCCCCTAGTCGACTACATTTTTAACCTAGTCGACTAATCTTTCCCTGGACCAGAAAACACCAACTCTCTGTATCACAGATTTAGTCGACTTAAGTGTCTGTTAGTCGACTTTTAAGTTCACTGTTAGTCGACTAGCCCTTCTACCTAGTCGACTAACTTTCCCTGAAACAGAACCCAACTCTCTGTTTCCCAGTTTTAGTCGACTCATCCAGACTAGTAGTCGACTTAAGACCCCTAATAGTCGACTAACCCTTCCACCTAGTCGACTAATTCTGACTGTTTGACTTAGTTGATTCTGTTCTGAATTTGGATCTTATTGTTGATACATGTATGGCATATTATTTTTGTTCATGCTTCATAACTGGTATTACATGACATGTTACTTGATGAATCTTACCTCATATTACTTCATGACTTGTTATTGTACATTATCATTCCATAACTTGTTAAATAGTGAATATCACCACTTATCATGCCATCACTTGAACCAAGCATGATACACTTGACTTTTGTATAAAATGGACCAACTTACATATGGGTCGGGGGAAAACATGCGGATATCGATATGTGTTCGTGTTTACAGTGGCTTTTAGGAATGTTGTGCAACTCATGTTCCGGTCTGACCTGTGGGCCTCCAGGGGACCGAGGGGAGTGCTTGCTCCCTCTATTACTGGTACCATCATGTTAAGGGCATACATAAGTCCCTCCTGTTTAGCCTAGCGGCTGGCTTCCGTCACCAAGCAACGGAACAATCCTGGACCGTTATCCCGGGCATGTACGGGGTCCACTGTAAACATAGTTCGTCGATACAACCGCTGTTTCCAATAACAACCTTGCTTTACTAGGATATGGATCTATGTGCTCTGGGACGCTGGGTCACATAGCTAGATATCACAGTAAGACAAGTAATAATAATAAGACGTCAACTGTAGATTTATTGTATTTAGGATTTTATCTCCTCATGCTTTTCATACTTGTTAGTTGATATTCCTTATAACTGTTTCATCTTTCCTTATTCATGTCCCTTAGCCACTTGGCTATAGTTTGTTTATTGTATATGTCTTGACTCCTTGGATTTGCACATTCAGATTCCGAAGCTTGGAACGAAGTGGAGCCATCCACAGAGGACCAAGCTTACTTTAGTGAGCAGGCGGACTAGTTCCAGTCCCTTCGTGCCAGACTTACCTTTTGACTCACGAGATCCTCTTTCTACTTGTGAGCTTTTTGTATACATATTTGTATATATTTCTTTTGGACTTGGTTATGATGTAATACACATGTAATGTGTAATACTTTTTAATATCCTGTGATAACTTTGTATGTGTACTTCTTGTGTTGGCATATGTATTGATACCACGCTTTATCGTGTACTCTGTTTCTTGTTGTACTTTTTGCTTAGCGTATATACGTGTGGGGCATTATCTGACCTACGTATATACGTCGCAGTGACGTCCCTGTATTCGTGGAATCGGGGCGTTACAGGTTGGTATCAGAGCCTAGGCTCTCACACCTGAAGTACAATCGAGCGGCAAATTTTAATAATTTGCTGATGCCAACTACAATATACAAAGTTATTAAGTCCTCCTTGATTCCTTCTTGATTCCTTCCCTTGTATCCTAAACTCCTTCCATTTGTTTCCAAATTCCAGTTATCTTTCCCCAACTCGGTATGGAGCGAAGGACGGGCCGTAACCACTCGGGGCAAGCTTCGAATGGACCCACGGGAGAGAATGTGGATATTTTGAGGGTCATTCAGACCATGATGGAAAACCAGCAGCAGCAGACTGAACTCCTCAGGCAAGAATTGGCAGCACCGAAAGAGCAGAGGCCGGGAAACATTTCAGACTTCAGACGGCTGCAACCAGCTATCTTCACGGGAGACGAGAAACCATTGGATGCTGAACAATGGTTGACGGATACCACAGATCTGCTGAATGCAGCCAGGGTACCAAAGGAGAACCAAGTTGAGGTCGCCAAGATTCAGTTGAAAGATGTTGCTAGAACTTGGTGGCTTGCTGAAGAGGCCAGACTGGAGAAGCATGTCACCTGGGACACATTCTCCAAGAGCTTCTATAACAGATTCTTCCCTGCTACTGCTCAGAAGGACATGGAGGAGCAGTTCATCAGACTCCAGCAGTGGAACAAGTCCGTGGATGAGTATGCCGCGGAATTTCTCAGACTCAGCCGCTTTGCTCCGTACATGGTAACGGATGAGGAGAAGCGAGCAAGCAGGTTCCAGCAGGGCCTGCAGATGGACATACAGGTCTTCTTGATGCCCCAGCAGCTGAAGACTTATTCTGAGGTTCTCACCATAGCTCGAGAGGTGGAGCGTGGGCTTGAGAAGAAGAAAGTTGACCAGATGGGGAGCCAGACCATGAAGAGGCCATTTGTACCAATGGGAAGAGGAGGCCCATATAGAGCAGCAAAAGTTCAGAGACAACCATTCAGACCAGCTCCTTACCAGACGGCCCAACCATTTACATTCTGTAGCTATTGTCAGAAGCCGGGCCACATTCGTCAGAATTGCCGGAGGGCAAATGGGTTGTGTTTGGTGTGTGGATCACGGGATCATTCTATAGAGACCTGTCCACACAGGAGATTGGGGGTAGCCAACCAGACTTTGCCAGCACTTCCAGGACCCAATGGACAGAGAGTGCTACCAGGGCCACTTGGGCAGAGGAATCAGGGACCAGTGATGAGGAGAGCTCTTCCCCTTCCGCCACAGCATGTTGTTCGCCCAGTCCAGAGAGGAGCCAGGACTGCAGCAGGGCGTGGTAGAGGTCAGGCTTACACTCTTACAGCAGAGGAGGCTGAGACTTCAGAGGAAGTGATAACAGGTAACATCAGAGTTCATTCAAAACCTGTTCTCGCTCTCTTCGATTCAGGTGCATCCCATTGTTATATCTCAGACCATTTTGTGGCTTTGCATTCTATACCTGTTAAATCTTTAGACCACAAATGGGAGATTAGTACAGGGAATGGGGTAGTCATATCTTCTAGAGTTTGTACTGATTGTCCAGTAGAACTTTGTGATAAGATCTTGGCCATAGATATGATCGTACTAGACACCAAAGGGTACGACGTAATCTTAGGCATGACCTGGCTCAGTCAGTACTATGCAGTTATTGATTGTAGGGAGAAGAAGATTAATTTCAGAATCCCTCATCAACCGGAGTTCCAATTTAGTGGAGAAGTGAAGTCTACCAAGGGAAAGACACGGATGACTACTTCGGAGGTTCAGAAGCAGAAGGTACCGGTGTGGGATGAATTCCCAGGAGTGTTTGCTGAAATCTCAGGGCTGCCACCTGAAAGGATGATCGAGTTCTCTATTGACACAGTTCCAGGAGCAGCTCCTATATCCAAGGCTCCGTACAGGATGGCACCGACGGAGTTAGAGATTTTGAAGAAGCAACTGCAGGAATACTCAGACAAAGGATTGATTAGACCAAGTACTTCACCCTGGGGAGCTCCAGTGCTATTGGCGAACAAGAAGGATGGTGGTAAGAGGCTTTGTATTGATTATAGGGAATTGAACAAAGTTACCATCAAGAACAAGTATCCCTTACCCAGGATTGATGATCTGTTTGATCAGCTTCATGGAGCCCGGTATTCTCTAAATTAGATTTACAGTCGGGTTACCATCAGCTGAGGGTGAAGAAAGAGGATATCCCAAAGACTGCATTCAGGACCCGTTATAGCCACTATGAGTTTCTAGTTATGCCTTTCGGAGTCACCAATGCCCCTTCAGTTTTCATGGATTTGATGAACCGAGTGTTCTCGTCCTATCTGGATCAGTTTGTTGTTGTTTTCATAGATGACATCCTGATCTATTCAAAGAACAACAGAGAGCATGCAGAACACTTGAGGATTGTATTGCAGACTCTCCAACAGGAGCAGCTTCATGCTAAGAGGAGCAAGTGTGATTTCTGGTTGGACAGCATAGCTTTCCTTGGACACATAGTTTCAGCAGAAGGGATTTCACTTGACCCCAGCAAAGTCCAGGCAGTGAGGGATTGGCAGATTCCGAGGACGGTGACTGAGATTAAGAGTTTTCTTGGACTAGCCGGATATTACAGACGCTTTGTCCAGGATTTCTCTAGGATTGCAGCTCCATTGACCAGGCTCACCAGGAAAGGGGAAAGGTACATATGGACAGAGGAGTGTACCGCAGCATTTGAGCAATTGAAGCAGAGGCTCATTTCAGCTCCAATCTTGAAGACTCCCTCAGGAAGAGGAGGGATGGTCATATTCAGTGATGCATCAGGAAAAGGCCTGGGATGTGTACTTATGCAACATGATCATGTTATAGCATATGCATCTAGGCAACTGAAGACTCATGAGCGGAATTACCCAACTCATGACTTGGAGCTAGCAGCTGTGATATTTGCATTGAAGATCTGGAGGCATTATCTTCTGGGAGATAAAGTGTTGATATACACGGATCATAAGAGCCTCAAGTATATTTTCTCACAGAAAGAGTTGAATATGAGGCAGAGGAGATGGCTTGAACTGATGGCGGACTATGATATTGACTTGCAATATCATCCAGGCAAGGTCAATACAGTTCCAGATGCACTGAGCAGGATGCCAGAGAATAGAGTGCTTGTCCAGCTCACTCAGCAGAAGGAGTTGATTCGAGACTTCATCAGATTGGACTTGATGTTAGTTCGAAGGACTGAGAAGGCAGGACAGTTCATGACTTTGCAGATTCAGTCAGCATTGATTGATGAGATCAGGGAAGCTCAGAAGGAAGATCCCAGGTTACAGACATTCCGAGCTCAGGTAGAGGCGGGATTGAGAACTGATATCTGTATTCATCCAGATGGTACCTTATATTTTAGTGGCAGACTTTGTGTTCCCCAAGGGGAAGTTAGACAGAAGATTTTGGCAGAAGCACACAGTTCAGCATATTCCATCCACCCAGGGGGAAACAAGATGTATCAGGACTTGAAGAAGCAGTTTTGGTGGAATGCTATGAAGAGGGAGATAGCTCAGTTTGTAGCCAAGTGCCTGGTGTGCCAGCAGATAAAGATAGAGCATCAGAGGTCAGCTGGACTTCTACATCCTTTACCGATACCCGAATGGAAGTGGGAGCACATCACCATGGATTTTGTCACGGCATTACCTCGAAGTCCTAAAGGTAATAATGCTGTGTGGGTAATCATTGACCGTCTCACCAAGTCAGCTCACTTTATACCATTCAGGGTGGGACAGTCAACGGAGGTCTTGGCAGACAAGTACATGAAGGAGATAGTTCGTCTGCATGGAGTTCCAGTCAGTATTGTTTCAGATAGAGACACCAGATTCAGGTCCCATTTTTGGGAGAGTCTCCAAGAAAGTTTGGGGACCCGTCTGAAATTCAGTACATCATATCATCCTCAGACAGACAGGCAATCTGAGAGGACTATCCAGATCCTTGAAGATATGCTAAGGGCCTGCATGATTGAGTTTAAGGGATCTTGGGAAGATCATCTTCACTTGGCTGAGTTTTCTTATAACAACAGCTATCAGGCAAGTATCAAGATGGCACCTTTTGAGGCATTGTATGGAAGGAAGTGTCGGTCACCGATTTGTTGGGATGAAGTCGGTGAGAGGAGACTTTTGGGGCCAGAGATTCTGATTCAGACAACAGAGAAAGTCAGAGTCATCAGAGATCACCTCAGGACAGCTCAAAGCCGTCAGAAGAGTTGGGCAGATTCTCAGAGAAGGCCATTGGAGTTCCAGGCAGGAGATCATGTGTTCTTGAGGATATCACCTACCAGAGGAGTGATCCGGTTCGGTATTCGTGGAAAGCTGAGTCCGAGATATATCGGCCCATTCGAAATTTTGGAGCGAGTGGGAGATGTGTCTTACAGATTGGCCTTACCTCCATCTTTGGACGGTGTGCACAATGTCTTCCACGTATCTCAGTTGAGGAAATATGTAAGGGATGATAGTCATATTTTGGATCATTCCGAACTGGAACTACAGCCAGATTTATCATATCAGGAGAAGCCGATGGCCATTTTGGATAAGAGTGTGAAGACACTGAAGAACAAGGCTATACCATTAGTGTTGGTGTCTTGGAACCGGCATGCGCCAGGAGAGGCCACTTGGGAACGAGAGGACGTTATCCGGGAGCGCTATCCTCAACTCTTCACATCTTGATTTGGTAAAAAACTTTTTCCTTCTTATTCTTTTCTATTGTTATCTCTCTTCTTTTCCTTAACTATCTGTTACCTTCCCTGTTACCTTTCACCTTATGAAATTTCGAGGACGAAATTTTTGTAAGGTGGATGGATTGTAATACCCCGTTTCCAGAATACGTCCTTAGTTGCGTATTCAGCTTTTCGATCGTATTTTTCGATTTACTTCCTGTATTTGACCGATTTTAATTTCAAATATCATTTTCCAATATATTAGATTTTATATGATTTTCTGGATTTTTCTTTAATTAAAATAAATTTCTTCAAAACCGGTGTCGACCAGTGTCGCTGATCGATCCCTGGAATTTTAATTCTCAAACAGTTAGGAATTTCTAGATGGTCCTTTAGACTTTATTTCTTAGAATCATATTCCCTACTTAAATACTTTTTCTGAGAATTTTATAAATTTATGAAAATTCCAACGGAGTCGGTAGATAACTGATTCCGGGATTTTTAGTTTTAAAACTATAAAGTATTTCTTAAAAAGGATTTCACTATTAGTCTTCATATATTATTATTGATTTTTGGTAAAATTTACGAGTCGTTCCGAGATACTTGAATTTCGGAGGATTTCGGTATTTTCCGAAATGTTTTCCGCATACATGACCTAAACCTAGGAATCCATGTTTTCAATATTTTCAATTTCCAAGTTAGAGTAAATACCTTCCTTTATGAATTTCTTTCCATTTTTCCTTTTCCTTTATTCCTCTTTCTCCACAACCACAAACTTTTCCCATTTTTTTTCCAAAAATCCAAATCTCTTCCAAAATTCCAACTCCACATAACCTCACCAACCCCCATTTAATGCCCCTCTCTCTCTCCCCCATGGCCGGCCAAGTGGCCAAGGAGAGGGACACCCATCCCCTCCCCTATTTTGCAATAAACCCCTCTCAATTTCTTTAATTGCATCTCCTTTACAAAAATCAAATCCTATATAAGTTTCCCTTTACATTCTTTTACTCTTTTCTTCACTTCACCAAGAGTTTAGCCTTCACCATTTCCTTCTCCATCTCAAACCCTAACTCCAAGAACACCACAAGATCTTCACCTCTAGCTCAAGCAACTGATTTGAAGCTTGAATCGTAGCTCTTTTCGTCGCCAAGGATCACATAGGTGCCATTTGACGACCACACTCTTCCCGGACTCGTAAAGCTTCAATCAAACCATTCCTAGTGAGTATATCTACTCACCAAGACTTGTGAACTCCTTTGTATACTTGTGTTGACAAATCATGCACACTTGTGCCATAAAAATCCTATTTTTAGATCATCAAGAACAACCACCAGAAAATCTGTTCTGTCACTGTTTTTCCCACGATTAGTCGACTTAACCTAGGGACCAGTCGACTAACCCACCTTAGCTGAAACTTAACCTTTTCTGATTTCACAGTTTTAGTCGACTAAGCCATATTACCAGTCGACTAGACCCCCCTAGTCGACTACATTTTTAACCTAGTCGACTAATCTTTCCCTGGACCAGAAAACACCAACTCTCTGTATCACAGATTTAGTCGACTTAAGTGTCTGTTAGTCGACTTTTAAGTTCACTGTTAGTCGACTAGCCCTTCTACCTAGTCGACTAACTTTCCCTGAAACAGAACCCAACTCTCTGTTTCCCAGTTTTAGTCGACTCATCCAGACTAGTAGTCGACTTAAGACCCCTAATAGTCGACTAACCCTTCCACCTAGTCGACTAATTCTGACTGTTTGACTTAGTTGATTCTGTTCTGAATTTGGATCTTATTGTTGATACATGTATGGCATATTATTTTTGTTCATGCTTCATAACTGGTATTACATGACATGTTACTTGATGAATCTTACCTCATATTACTTCATGACTTGTTATTGTACATTATCATTCCATAACTTGTTAAATAGTGAATATCACCACTTATCATGCCATCACTTGAACCAAGCATGATACACTTGACTTTTGTATAAAATGGACCAACTTACATATGGGTCGGGGGAAAACATGCGGATATCGATATGTGTTCGTGTTTACAGTGGCTTTTAGGAATGTTGTGCAACTCATGTTCCGGTCTGACCTGTGGGCCTCCAGGGGACCGAGGGGAGTGCTTGCTCCCTCTATTACTGGTACCATCATGTTAAGGGCATACATAAGTCCCTCCTGTTTAGCCTAGCGGCTGGCTTCCGTCACCAAGCAACGGAACAATCCTGGACCGTTATCCCGGGCATGTACGGGGTCCACTGTAAACATAGTTCGTCGATACAACCGCTGTTTCCAATAACAACCTTGCTTTACTAGGATATGGATCTATGTGCTCTGGGACGCTGGGTCACATAGCTAGATATCACAGTAAGACAAGTAATAATAATAAGACGTCAACTGTAGATTTATTGTATTTAGGATTTTATCTCCTCATGCTTTTCATACTTGTTAGTTGATATTCCTTATAACTGTTTCATCTTTCCTTATTCATGTCCCTTAGCCACTTGGCTATAGTTTGTTTATTGTATATGTCTTGACTCCTTGGATTTGCACATTCAGATTCCGAAGCTTGGAACGAAGTGGAGCCATCCACAGAGGACCAAGCTTACTTTAGTGAGCAGGCGGACTAGTTCCAGTCCCTTCGTGCCAGACTTACCTTTTGACTCACGAGATCCTCTTTCTACTTGTGAGCTTTTTGTATACATATTTGTATATATTTCTTTTGGACTTGGTTATGATGTAATACACATGTAATGTGTAATACTTTTTAATATCCTGTGATAACTTTGTATGTGTACTTCTTGTGTTGGCATATGTATTGATACCACGCTTTGTCGTGTACTCTGTTTCTTGTTGTACTTTTTGCTTAGCGTATATACGTGTGGGGCATTATCTGACCTACGTATATACGTCGCAGTGACGTCCCTGTATTCGTGGAATCGGGGCGTTACAGTTGGCATATGAATATACCACGCTTTGTCGTATACTCTGATCTTTGTTGTACTTTTATGCTTAGCATATATACGTGGGGGCACCTTTTGACCTACGTATATACGTCGCAGTGACGTCTCCGTATCCGTGGGATCGGGGCGTTACAGGTTGCTATCAGAGCTTAGGCTCTCAAACCTAAAGTACAATCAGGCAGCAAATTACTGAAATTTGCTAATGCCAACTACAATGTACAAAGTTATTGAGTCCTTCTTGATTCCTTCTTGATTCCTTCCCTTGTGTCCTAAACTCCTTCCATTTGTTTCCAAATTCCAGTTATCTTTTCCCAACTCGGTATGGAGAGAAGGACGGGACGTAACCACTCCGGGCAATCATCGAATGGACCCACGGGAGAGAATGTGGATATTCTACGGGTCATTCAGACGATGATGGAGAACCAGCAGCAACAGACGGAACTTCTCCGGCAAGAGTTGACAACTCCAAAGGAACAGAGGCCGGGGAATATTTCAGATTTCAGGAGGCTACAACCAGCCATATTCACGGGTGAAGAGAAACCCCTGGATGTTGAGCAATGGCTGACGGACACCACCGATTTGCTGAATGCAGCCAGAGTACCAAAGGAGAACCAAGTGGAGGTCGCCAAGATTCAGCTGAAAGACATAGCTAGAACTTGGTGGCTAGCTGAGGAGGCCAGATTGGAGAAGCCTGTCACCTGGGACACGTTCTCCAAAAGTTTCTACAGTAGATTCTTCCCTGCCACTGCTCAGAAAGACATGGAAGAGCAGTTCATCAGACTCCAGCAGTGGAACAAATCCGTGGATGAGTATGCCGCGGAATTTCTCAGGCTTAGCCGCTTTGCTCCGTATATGGTGACGGATGAGGAGAAGCGGGCAAGCAGATTCCAGCAGGGATTACAGATGGATATACAGGTTTTCTTAATGCCCCAGCAACTGAAGACCTATTCAGAAGTTCTCACCATAGCTCGAGAGGTAGAGCGTGGGCTTGAGAAGAAGAAAGTGAATCAGATGAGGAATCAGGCCATGAAGAGGCCGTTTCCACCAATGGGAAGAGGAGGCCCATACAGAGCAGCGAAGGTCCAGATGAGACAACCATTCAGACCAGCACCTTACCAGATGGCTCAACCAGGTCCTATCTGCAACTTTTGCCAGAAACCAGGACATTCTCAGCAAAATTGCCGTAGGGCAAATGGACTATGTTTGGTGTGTGGATCCCGAGATCATTCCATAGAAGCATGTCCACACAGGAGAATGGGGGTAGCCGGTCAAGCTGTGCCAACACTTCAAGGACCAAATGGACAGGGGGTACTTCCAGGGCCACTTGGACAGAGGAACCAAGGACCAGTGATGAGGAGAGCTCTTCCCCTTCCTCCACAGCATGTTGTTCGCCCAGTCCAGAGAGGAGCCAGGACTGCAGCAGGGCGTGGTAGAGGTCAGGCTTACAATCTGACAGCAGAAGAGGCTGAGGCTTCAGAGGAAGTGATAACAGGTAACATCAGAGTTCATTCAAAACCTGTTCTCGCTCTATTCGATTCAGGCGCATCCCACTGTTATATCTCAGATCATTTTGTGGCATTGCATTCTATACCTGTTAGATCATTAGACCACAAATGGGAGATTAGTACAGGGAATGGGGTAGTCATATCCTCTAGAGTTTGTACTGATTGTCCAGTAGAACTTTGTGATAAGATCTTGGCCATAGATATGCTCGTACTAGACACCAGAGGGTACGACGTAATCTTAGGCATGACCTGGCTCAGTCAGTACTATGCAGTGATTGACTGTAGGGAGAGGAAGATTAATTTCAGGATCCCTCTTCAGCCGGAATTCCAATTTAGTGGAGAGGTGAAGTCTACCAAGGGAATGACTCGGATGACTACTTCGGAGGTTCAGAAGGGAGTACCGGTGTGGGATGAATTCCCAGGAGTGTTTGCTGAGATCTCAGGACTTCCACCGGAAAGGGTGATTGAGTTCTCTATTGAGACTATTCCTGGAGCAGCTCCTATATCCAAGGCTCCGTACAGGATGGCACCGACAGAGTTAGAGATTCTGAAGAAGCAACTGCAGGAATACTCAGACAAGGGATTGATTCGGCCAAGTACTTCACCATGGGGAGCTCCAGTACTGTTGGCGAACAAGAAGGATGGTGGTAAAAGGCTTTGTATTGATTATAGAGAATTGAACAAAGTTACCATCAAGAACAAGTATCCCTTACCCAGGATTAATGATTTGTTTGATCAGCTTCATGGAGCCCGAGTATTCTCTAAACTAGATTTACAGTCAGGTTACCATCAGCTAAGGGTGAGGAAGGAGGATATTCTGAAGACGGCATTCAGGACCCGTTATGGCCACTATGAGTTTCTAGTTATGCCTTTCGGAGTCACTAATGCCCCTGCAGTTTTCATGGATTTGATGAATCGAGTGTTCTCGCCCTATCTGGATCAGTTTGTTGTTGTTTTTATAGATGACATCCTGATCTATTCAAAGAACAACAGGGAGCATGCAGAACACTTGAGGATTGTGTTGCAAACTCTCCAGCAGGAGCAGCTTCATACTAAGAGGAGCAAGTGTGATTTCTGGTTGGACAGTATAGCCTTCCTTGGACACATGGTTTCAGCAGAAGGAATTTCAGTTGACCCCAGCAAAGTCCAGGCGGTGAAAGATTGGCCAATTCCAAGGACGGTGACTGAGATTAAGAGTTTTCTTGGACTAGCTGGATATTACAGACGCTTTGTCCAAGATTTCTCCAGGATTGCAGCCCCATTAACCCAGCTCACCAGGAAAGGGGAAAGGTACATTTGGACAGAGGAGTGTACCGCAGCATTTGAGCAATTGAAGCAGAGGCTCATTTCAGCTCCAATCTTGAAGACTCCCTCAGGGAGAGGAGGGATGGTCATATTCAGTGATGCATCAGGAAAAGGCCTGGGATGTGTACTTATGCAACATGATCATGTTATAGCATATGCATCTAGGCAACTGAAGACTCATGAGCGGAATTACCCAACTCATGACTTGGAGCTAGCAGCTGTGATATTTGCTTTGAAGATCTGGAGGCATTATCTTCTGGGAGACAAAGTGTTGATATACACGGATCACAAGAGCCTCAAGTATATCTTCTCACAGAAAGAGTTGAACATGAGGCAGAGGAGGTGGCTTGAACTTATGGCGGACTATGATATTGACTTGCAATATCATCCAGGCAAGGTCAATACAGTTCCAGATGCACTGAGCAGGATGCCAGAGAATAGAGTGCTAGTCCAAATCACTCAGCAGAGGGAGTTGATTCAAGACTTCATCAGATTGGACTTACTGTTGGTTCGAGGAACTGAGAAGGCAGGACAGTTTATGACTTTACAGATTCAGCCAACATTGATAGATGAGATCAAAGAAGCTCAAAAGGGAGATCCCAGATTACAGAAATTCCGAGATCAGGTAGAGGCTGGATTGAGGACTGATATCTGTATTCATCCAGATGGTACTCTATATTTTGGTAGCAGACTTTGTGTTCCCCAAGGAGAAGTCAGACAGAAGATTTTAGAGGAAGCACACAGTTCAGCATATTTCATACACCCGGGGGGAAACAAGATGTATCAGGACATCAAGAAGCAGTTTTGGTGGAATGCTATGAAAAGGGAGATAGCTCAGTATGTAGCCAAGTGCTTGGTGTGCCAGCAGATAAAGATAGAGCATCAGAGATCAGCCGGACTTCTACAACCTTTACCTATACCCGAATGGAAGTGGGAGCACATCACCATGGACTTTGTCACGGCATTACCTCGCAGTCCTAAAGGTAATAATGCTGTGTGGGTAATCATTGATCGCCTCACCAAGTCAGCTCACTTCATACCATTCAGGGTGGGTCAGACAACAGAGGTTTTGGCAGACAAATACATGAAGGAGATAGTTCGTCTACATGGAGTTCCTGTTAGTATTGTATCAGATAGAGACACCAGATTCAGATCTCATTTCTGGGAAAGTCTCCAAGAGAGTCTGGGAACTCGTCTGAAATTCAGTACATCATATCATCCTCAGACAGACGGACAATCTGAAAGGACTATCCAGATCCTTGAAGATATGCTAAGAGCCTGCATGATTGAGTTTAAGGGATCATGGGAAGATCATCTTCACTTGGCTGAGTTTTCTTATAATAACAGCTATCAGGCAAGTATCAAGATGGCACCATTTGAGGCACTGTATGGAAGGAAATGTAGATCACCGATTTGTTGGGATGAAGTCGGTGAAAGAAGACTATTGGGACCAGAGATCCTGATTCAGACAACAGAGAAAGTCAGGATCATCAGAGATCATCTCAGGGCAGCTCAGAGTAGGCAGAAGAGTTGGGCAGATTCACAGAGAAGGCCATTGGAATTCGGAGTTGGAGATCATGTGTTTTTGAGGATATCACCTACCAAAGGTGTAATCCGGTTCGGTATTCGTGGAAAGCTTAGTCCGAGATATATCGGCCCATTCGAGATTTTGGACCGAGTGGGAGATGTGTCTTACAGATTGGCATTACCGCCATCTTTGGACGGAGTGCACAATGTTTTCCACGTGTCTCAGTTGAGGAAGTATGTCAAGGATGATAGTCATATTCTGGATCATTCCGAACTGGAACTACAGCCGGACTTATCATATCAAGAGCAGCCGATGGCCATTTTGGATAAGAGTGTCAAGACACTGAAGAACAAGGCTATACCATTAGTGTTGGTGTCTTGGAACAGACATGCGCCAGGAGAGGCCACGTGGGAACGAGAGGACGTTATCCGTGAGCGTTACCCTCAACTCTTCACATCTTGATTGGTAAGACTCTTTCCTTCTATTCTTCTCTACTGTTATCTTCCATCTTATCCTTCTCTACTTGTTACCTTTCACTTTACGAAATTTCGAGGACGAAATTTTTGTAAGGTGAATGGATTGTAATACCCCGTTTCCGGAATACGTACTTAGTTGCGTATTCAGCTTTTCGATAGTATTTTTCGATTTACTTTCCGTATTTGACCGATTTCAATTTCAAATATCATTTTCTAATATATTAGATTTTATATGATTTTCTGGATTTTTCCTGAATTAAAATGAATTTCTTCAAAACCGGTGTCGACCAGTGTCACTGATCGATTCCCGAATTTTTATTTTCCAAACAGTTAGGAATTTCTAGAAAGTCCTTTAGGCTTTATTTCTTAGAATCCTGTTTTCTATCTAAATACTTTTTCTGAGAATTTTATGAATTTATGAAAATTCCAACGGAGTCGGTAGATAACTGATTCCGGGATTTTTAGCTTTAAAACTATAAAGTATTTCTTCAAATGGGTTTCACTATAAGTCTTCATACATTATTATTGATTTTTGGTAAAATTTACGAGTCGTTCCGAGATACTTGAATTTCGGACGATTTCGATATTTTCCGAAATGTTTTCCGCATCTTAGACTTAAACCCAGGAATCTGTGTTCCCGATATTTTCATTTTTGGAGACCAAGAAAATATCTTCATTTTATAAATTCCTTTCCTTTTTCCTTTCTCTTATTTTCCTTTCCTTCCTTCACAAACCACAAGATTTCCAATTTTCAAAAATTCCAATTTTTCCAATTTTCCAACAAACTCCACAAAACTCCACACTCTTCTACCATTAATGCCCTTCTCTCTCTCTCTTCTTTGGCCGGCCATGATTGGCCAAGGGAGACACCTCATCCTCCCCTTTTTACACAAAACCCCCTCTCAAATTCCTTAATTACATCTCCTCTACAAATCCAAATCCTATATAATCTTTTCCTTTACAATTCTTTTCTCTTTTCTTCACTTCACCAAGAAATTAACCTTCACATTTCCTCCTCCATCTCAAACTCAACCACCTACTTCCAAAACAACACCAAGGTCTTCATCTCCTTCTCAAGCAACCACAACTCTTGGATTTGGGATCGTATCGTATATCGCCAAAGATCAAGTTGGTGATATCGTCGACTACGACCTTTCGGAACTCGTATAAGCTTCACATAACCATTCCTTGTGAGTATTTTTACTCACCAAGACTTGATAAATTCCTATTGTAATTGTGCCTTCATATCTTGTACACATATGACATCAAAATCACATTTTTAAACCATCAAACACAACCACCAGAAAATCTGTTCTGTCACTGTTTTTCCCACGATTAGTCGACTTGACCTAGGGACTAGTCGACTAACCCACCTTAGTTGAAACTTAACCTTTTCTGATTTCACAGTTTTAGTCGACTAAACCAGATTTCCAGTCGACTAGAGACCCCTAGTCGACTATTCTCTTGACCCTAGTCGACTAACCTTTTTCTGAACCAGAAACACCAACTCTCGGCTCCAGTCGACTTAGCCTAGATATTAGTCGACTTGAGACCACTAGTCGACTACTATTTTTACCTAGTCGACTACTTTTTTCCTGAAGTAAATCCCAACTCTCTGTATCACAGTTTTAGTCGACTTAGCCCCACTATTAGTCGACTTAGGTATCTGTTAGTCGACTACACATTTCACCATAGTCGACTAACTTTTCCTGAAACAGAATTCCAACTCTCTGGAACCCAGTTTTAGTCGACTCATCCAGACTATTAGTCGACTTAAGACCCCTATTAGTCGACTAACCCTTCCATCTAGTCGACTAATTCTGACTGTTTGACTTAGTGGATTTCTTTCCTGAAATTGGATCTTATCATTGATACATGTGTGACATATTATTCTTGTTCATGCTTCATAACTGGTATTACAGGATATGTTACTGGACAGATCTCACTACTTGTTACTTCATGACATGCTATTGTATTTTCTCATTTCATAACTTGTTAAATAGTGAATATCACCCCTCGTCATGCTATCTCTTAAACCAAGCATGATACACTCGACTTTTGTATAAAATGGACCAACTTACATATGGGTCGGGGGAAACATGCGGATATCGATATGTGTTCGTGTTTACAGTGGCATTAGGTATATTGTACAATCATATTCCGGTCTAACCTGAGGGCCTCCAGGGGACCGAGGGGAGTGCTTGCTCCCTATTCCTGAATACTGTCATGACAAATGGCATACATAAGTCCCTCCTGATAGGCCTTGCGGCTGGTTCCGTCATCAAGCAACGGAACACCCTGGACCGTGGTCCCGGGCATGCACGGGACCCACTGTAAACATAGTTCGTTGATACCCCCGCTGTTTCCAATAACAACCTTGTATTACTAGGATATGGATCTATGTGCGCTGGGACGCTGGGTCACATAGCTAGATATCACAGTAAGACAAGTAATAATAATAATAATAGTCGTTAATTGTGGATCATTGCCATTTCATCATTATCTTGTATTGCTTTCATTACTTGTTATCCGATATTCATTATACTGTTCAAGCTTTCCTTATTCATGTTTCTTAGCCATTTGGCTGTAGCCTGTTCATTGTTGGGAGGTCCTGACTCCCTTGGATTTGTATGTTCAGATTCAGAGGCTTGGATCGAAGTGGAGCCATCCACAGAGGATCAAGTCTATCCTAGTGAGCAGGCTGATTAGTCCCAGACCCCTCGTGCCAGACTCCTCACTTTTGACTCACGGGATCTTCCCCCACCTAGTGAGCATTTTGTGTACATGTTGTAGACTTTACTTTTGGACTTGGTTGTGAGAACAATACACTTGTATAGTGTAATGGTTATCATATCCAGTATAACTTTGTATTTATACTTTTTGAGTTGGCATATGAATATACCACGCTTTGTCGTATACTCTGATCTTTGTTGTACTTTTATGCTTAGCATATATACGTGGGGGCACCTTTTGACCTACGTATATACGTCGCAGTGACGTCTCCGTATCCGTGGGATCGGGGCGTTACAATATTACATCATTTTTATTAGGTAGATGATATCTATAACACTAAACCAACTTTCAGTTATTAATATTTCATTATATATAGTGTTTGATATGAACCCCCGATATGCGCGCGTATCCCCGATATCTTCCCCGTATCCGATATCCGATATGAAAAACCCCGATCCGATACGATCCCGATATCCGATATTTAGAACCTTGGTTTTGAATTGTTTAAAAAAATGCATGTTGGGTTTATCAATTAGAAACATGGTAGATCTCGTGTAGAAGATGATGTAAAACTGTTAAATAAAACTCTAATATGTTCTTGAATTTCTTATAAGGACATAAAACTCTAGAAGAATTTGATTTCAGTGCAAATTTGTTTTGCAGAAATTACCCAAAACTGTTCTGTGTAAATAATATTTTGCAAAAAAAGTCCAAATATTAGTTATGAGACCTTTTAGCCTTATAATAATTCTGAAAAATTTCAAAAAAAAAAACAGGAAAACTACATGGATAGTTAGGATATACTATAAACCAAATATCTTGTTAATTGTGGGGTCGTGTTGATGCAAAGGACATAAATTTGTGAATTATAAATTCTTTTAATGTGTATGTATCTATGTGATGGCTATATGCTTATTAATGTAATTTATTATTTATTAAGAGCCCGTAAGAACATCTGAGAGAAGCAGCTTCAAGCCACGTCTGAGGCGTATCGTAGTCTCATTGTAAGTAATGGACTTCTATCTAGTTGTTTTTTGTTTTATTTATTTTATATATATATATATATATATATATATATATATATATATATATATATATATATTCACATTCATATACTATATAACATATGGTGATGTTTTGACCGAAAAATTGAGTTGAATTGAAGATTATAACTATAGTCGTGATGTTTTGTATGAATTAATGTGAAAGTGATTTGCTAATCTTGCTATTAGTGTGTATTTTATTGAATTTATAAAATGAAAAAATTATGTTTCATAGTAAGAACATGTATTTATCATACAGTATAGAAAGAGATCATTTACATGAGCAAGTAAACATGTTGAATTTTATTGATGCACTAGATATAACCTAGTGGATTAGAAGTGTTATTATTAATTGTTAGCTATTAGCTCATGTATTATAAATCTCGTGTCAATGTACCAATATAAGTCAGAAATTAAGTCATACCAGAGCTCAATTTGTTCCCTCTCTGAGGGCTATTTTAGCCTTGTGTGATGAGTCCTTGTATAGATCTCAACTCACAACCATGGGCTTATGTGAAACTATCAAGTCAACCGGAGTATGAAGGATTGACCATATTGAGATATGACCTACGTAATTTCCCTTGCGTGAAATTAAAACACTATCTACATCTAGCAAGCATTGCATGGAAGTCATCCTGAGCTATGTAACACCATAATTTGTTTTAATATGTTTATACCTTACATCAGTAGTTCCTACAAATTACTTCCTATTAGTCTATTTACTTGTTGAGCTCCGCAACTAATTGTGTTGTTCTAATGTTTTTTAGATTAATAAGGCCGAAGATTTTGCTCTTACAACGCGAGTAGATTTAAAGTTGTAGGGGCTTCATTGGATCTTTTGAATAATTTTAGTTAGTAGGTTTCAATTCACGAACTACCTTTTGATATTTGTAGTTGGATTATATTGTGAGGAACTTTATTTGTAGATGGAGCTTTGAAGACTTGTGGATTTATTCTTTTGGATTTTTTAGTCCTGGAACTGTAGAAATATTTGTTGATTTAGACTTTAGAGATGGAAGTCAAGTATTTGATTAATATAGCTTTTGGTTATGTGAGGTACTAAATGATTTATATGAGTTTGCTGTTGGTTAAATTTATTATTGTGGATATTTGTTTCTATTTGAGATATTAGAAAGGAAGGTTACGACCCAATTCGTTAAGTGTTTGGGATGGGGGTGTAACACCTAAAGAGAGCTTGAGGGGTTGGATTGTTTAATGAAAAGGAGAATGTTCTTTTTGTAAACATATAGCCTTGGTTGTTAATAATAATAGATCTCTCACTCTGATAATCATAGAACTACAAAAAAAACTTCTAGTGATTTTCTTCGTCTTTGTTATTCTAATTTGTTGATGTTTTGGATTTGTGGTTATTACTTTAATTGTAACCTAAAGTTCCATGGGGAGTTATGGCTTTAGTTTATTTTTCCTTTCTCTTTTTTAATATAATGTGGACCCTCCCACTCTTCTGATATAGGGAAGAAAGTTCCTCTTGCTATGATGAGAGGGCCATGCCCTGAACTAAGGACCTTGTCAAAGTCATGCATCTTACTAACCCTCCTCAAGTTCCTCTTCAGCTAGGGTTTTAGTATTCCTTGGTTGAACTCTCGAACATCAGCTCTACAAAGCTCCAGGATTAGGTTAGGTTGTTGATGAATTGTAAATTGTTAACTGGCATAGGACGGTTAAATTGACGAGCTTCATAGGAAAGGCAATTCGACCTTTCATAGGAACGGGTTAAAAATGTCTTAGTGCAGCAAGATATCTATAGAATATTAAGGGAATATCAAAGGTTAGAATACATAGTTATATATTTTAGTTTTTTATGGGGCTTTAATTGTAAAAGGTCCAAGAGACAAAGACACACATGCACACACGGATTGGAGAGGCTTCAACTCTCCTTGGGCATAACTAGCTTATTATACCCACCTTAAAAAATTGCATTGTGCGCAATGAAATTGGACAATGCACTCCATTCATCTTAAGTTCTTAACCTATGTGTTTTGAAACTTCTCTATTATTTTGAAGACCATTTTCCCATGAATCAAGTGATTGCAAAATGAATGATTTTCTAACAGCAACACTACAGAAATCTGATTATTCATGATTCATGAGTTCTAAAAGTACATGATTTTTCACTTTTTTAAATATGTTTCAAGGCATGTAAATTTGGTGAAAGGAATGGAGCGTTCAGTGGGACAATATAACTAATGGATCATGGATTTCTAGGTTGTGCTCAAAAAACCATTCAGTTTCCAACCATTTAATGAATGGGAAAAATCGTCTTCAAAATGTGTGATCATTTTTCTCTGGAAGTGCTAAAACATGTAGATAAATTAATGGAGTGGATTGTCCAACTTTCTTGCATGTTATGCATTTTTGTAGGTGGGTATAACTACTCTAGTTATGCCCGAAGGCTATGTTTGGCAATGGGAGTTAGCAAGGGTTAGACTATTTTGAGCATTTGGGTTTAAGGTTTGAGAGCTATATGTTGCACAACTGTAACCCTGTGTCTTCTATTTTTGGTAGAGTTATGTATTCATCACCACTGATGATGTAATCCAGTCAACCGAACCATGTAATCTTAGTGTATATGTGTGTAACTTGTTATTCCCTTTTCTGTTTTCCTTTTCTTTTTTTTTATATCCCTTTCTTCTCGCAATCTGATTCAGTCCTCCGTAGAATTACGTTTATGATTTATTCTAGGATATATTATGCGTTCTTTTAGATGAATGAAACCCGGTAAAGTATCCCTTGAGATCTTCTCCTCATGACTGTTTCCTAGGCCAAGATAATTGCCTTGGAGTCAATAAGCTTGACAGTAGATCATCCACAAGCCACCTGACCATCAATGCAAGTGTCTTTTGCCTGTAGCTGCCATGTCCGCATGCCAGATAAGGGTAGGTTGACATCAGGTTAACAACCCTTCACTAATTTTTATTTTTTCAATTCCTTCTGTGGAAACCTTCTCAACTAGAATTGTTCTCCACAGCGCGACCAGTTTGGATGGGAAATATTTTAGGCCATATACTAATTAGTAATTGATATCTACCTCTATTCTAGCCACCAAAAATTGTGATAATCAATCATGAAATTATTAAGTGGTGAATGTAGGCTAAATTTATTCATACATCCATTAAAATTCAGTTCAAAAATAATTTACAATTAGGTATCATGAAGAAGCTAATTGTCCAATATTCCTTGATGCAAGATAATTGCCCAATATTGCACATGAAATAAATGGAAACTCATGCAAAATTATAATTAGTGTCCGATGGTATCAATTGGAAAATGGTATTTCAACTACAAGGTATGCAAGGAATATTATCTAAAAATCAGCTGAAAGTTGTTTATAAATAAAAAAATGAATAGAAATCTGAAAAATTAGCTTGCAAATTGAATAATTTGTTCAATTATGACATCAGCTAAGAAAAGTTAGTAGACATTTTAACGCATAATTAAGAAAGGAAAAGTACGGAAAGTGAATAAGCAAGGATAGGAACTAACCAGTTTATGTCAAAACTCACCTAAATGCAAAAGCAAACAGAAGAAGAAATATTGGTGACGCAGATTTGCACTGCACAAGGCAGCAAAAAGTTATGGGAAAAAAACAAGAAAAAAGTAGTTAGGAAGGGGAAAACTGAATACTACCAAACTCAAATAAGAAAAAAAAGGGATATTATATAATCAAATGAATAAGTACAAACCATGGTAGCAAATGTTACTGATATGAAAACAAGAGAAGCATTGCTCAGGTTCACATCCAATGAGGTTCCAAGAGCTGTTGGCACAACTACAAATGTCCAAAAAAATCCAGTTGTGGTATCAATATCTACATAACCGAAGAATTGCAAAAGAATGTAGATGTAAGCTGGAAAGAGTGATTTTTCATCAATAGCTCAGCTATTTATAATATAGCTATCAAAAAGAATATGCTTCCGAATTAGAACACATGCTTCAGAACATAAATACAGAACATTCTAATGAATTAGAACCCATCTTCACTCATTTGTACATGAATTACATGTATGTATTAGTATTTTAAGTGTCTCATATTCATTGGAGAAGAATTCAGCTTCAGGTGGAAGTGTTACAAGCTTCGCAGATCAAGCACGGACACGTACAGGCTTTGTGCATGTTGATTAGTCGACTAATAGGCATTATTAGTCGACTAGGCTCTAAGCTAGTCGACTAATACCGGGTGTAGTTGACTAGGCCTTGCAAACAGAGAGTTGCGTTCTCAGATTGTATTACAGAAGTCGATTAATTTATTGGTATAGTCGACTAATACTTGGTATTAGTCGACTAATACTTGGCCCAAGTCGACTAATGTCGGGCTCTGACAGTTTTCTTTTTCGATTCTGTTTCCAGTTTGGATTGGATTCGGGTTTTCTTTTTTCTCTGAGACGGTGCTGATTGGATTGTTGAAGTTTGAGTTGGACTAAGATCATCCTAGGTCCTATATAAACCACTTGGGGAGGCCTTTAGGCGTGTCAAGAACAAAAGAGATTTCCACCATTGAGGGTTGTAAGAGAGATATTCTTATAACTCTTATATTTTCTTCTCTGTTTTCAATAAAGATTTCTCCTCTCCTCCCCGTGAACATATGCACATTGCCGAACCACATTAAATCTATTGTTTCTTGGTTTCTTGTGGTGATTAGTTTCTTTTCCTTACTAGTGGTAAATCTGCTCTAAAGTTTCCGCTGTAGAGCCATTAATTCAGTGTTTCTTTGTTGTTTGAACAGTGATAGATTACAACAATTGGTATCAGAGTGGTGATTAGTACGACGACAACGATAACCAAGTTCAAGGTGGAGAAATTCGACGAGAAATCTAACTTTCTTTTGTGGAAGATGCGAGTAACATCATTGCTCATGAAGAAGGGCACACGCAAAGTCCTGCTTGGTATTGAGAAAAAGTCATTAAAGATGGAGGATGATGAGTGAAACGACATCGACTTTCACGCAAAGGCGACAATCGTACTGTGTTTATCAGACGAGATCCTCTAAAATGTGATGAACGAGAAGACAACTGTTGGTCTTCGGTGTAGGCTGGAGAGCCTTTACATGATGAAGAGTTTATCAAACAGGCTCTTCATGAAGAAGCAGTTATACAGCTTTTGGATGAAGGAAGGTACGCCAAATCAGTCAAAGTAACAAGTCAGCTGAGGAGTATGTTGCCAAGCTTGACGAATTTCTCAATAGATGCAGTGCCCTCAATACAGAAAGCGACACAAATCCTCTCTAGATTTAGAGCTAGCCTTAGAGAACTAAGGACAAAACTGTTAGCTCGCGGAGCTACAAAACTTTAGAAGGCTTACGCGTTAGTTCAAGGCCTAAATGTTGTTAAGTCCAACCATACCTTCAGGAGTCATGATTATAAAGCACCAATGTCTAGACCTTCCCCATCTACCTAGCCCCATAGGTTTAGTACCTTGCTAGCCTCACATATGAATTATGTTAAGGGCAAGAGTTTTGAACGGGATAATAGAAACAAAGGCATTGAAAAGGACTTCTCCAAAGTTAGTTCAACAACCAAGTGTTATAAGTGTCAAGAATATGGGCACATAGTTGTCAACTGTCCCAGTCCCGTTAAGATCGCCATTATTGATGGAGCTACCATCGAAGCCCCCGAGTCTGATTCGGAGGATTTCACCTACCAAGTGGATGAAGAAGTAGGTGATGACTTCGACAATAATCACGAAGGTGAATATGTATTCAGCTGCATTAGGTAGGCACCTTTAATTCACTTGTCTGTCGTTAAGTGTGCCTTCTCACAACCCGCAGAAAAGAATGATTAGAGAAGAACTGCAATCTTCTACACATTCACCAAGATAAGAGACAAGAACTGTAAGGTGATTATGAACAGTGGGAGCTGTATCAATACAGTATGTTTCAAAGTGATTAAAAAGGTTAGATTAAAGGCGCCATCCCCACCCATACAAGGTGTCATGGATTAACTTCACGGTCCTAGAAGTCAAACAAATGTGCCATGTCCCAATTGACTTTAATCTTTATAAGGACAAGATCTGGTGTAATGCGGTTACCATAGTATGGGTCAAGTTATCGTAGAAAGACCATAGTTATTCGACAAAGATGTCATCGTCTATGATCGATCTAACATGTGTCAATTCGAATATGAAGGTAAGAAAATTAAACTACTGCCCTCCCGACCCAAGGTTGGACAGCTTGAGTAGGCGCCTACCGCACTCAAAAAAACTAAAAGAATTAACTTAATTAGTTGAAAGGCCCTTGATTAAGGACTGAAGAAAGAAGCCCACCCTTTCCCTTTCTTAGCTCTGCTGCCAACTCCACCTCCCCTCCACCACTTGTTGTCGCTCCCTCCTTTACCCTACTACCCTTGCCAGCTCTTGTCGCCACCCCCTTCCTCCTCTACTGTCGATACCATCCCTTTCCTCCCTTGCTTCAGCGTCCAACGAAACCCCACTACCGGTCTCAAATTGCCTATGACAGAATATTAGTATAGACTTCATGTTAGGTCTCTCGAAAACTTTTAGGAAACACGATTCAGTCTTATTTGTTGTGGACCGCTTCTCAAAGATAACTCATTTTCTGTCTTGCTCTAAGACGGACGCTTTAAAAGTTGCCAAAACCTTCTTTTGATTACGTTGTCAAACAGCATGGTCTGCCTAAGACTATTGTGTCTGATAGGAATGTTAAGTTCACTAGCTACTTTTGTAATGCTATTTGGCACATGCTAGGCATAAATCTCAAGTTCTTGACTGTTTTTCACCCTCAGACTCATAATCAGACTGAAGTTTTCAATAGAAGTTTAGAGAATCTCTTGCATACCCTCATAGGTGAGCATGTTGAAAATTGGGACCTTATATTGTCCATTGTCAAATTTGCATATACTTTATCTGTTAATAGGACATGTAAGATTCCGCATGAGATAGTTTATGATTTTAGGCCTAGACATCTCATTGATCTCATTCTTATAGCTGATCATTATAAAATTTCTAAGCATGCATCATCATTTGCATCACACATGCACGAGCTACACAAAAAAAAAATTAGTGATAAGATTGCTCAAAGCAACACCAACTACAAGTTACGAGCTTGCGTTAAGAAAAGATTTAAAACTTTTAATGTTGGTGATTTTGTGATAGTTCGAAGTCCTCTGGAACAATTTTCTCCAAGAACTGTCAAAAACTTACATGCTCATAGTTCTGATCTATTTCAAAGCTTGAACAAAGTGAACGATAATGCTTATGTTATAAACTTTCCAAAAAATTTTAACATCAGTTCTACTTTCAATGTTGAAAACCTAATAAATTACAAGGGTCCTTATTTTAACCCTACCAACTCACTAGTTAATGAACCTTCCTCTGAGCTTATTTTTAGAGCTCTTCCTTTCTTCCACTCTCAGATAAACCTAATACAGCAAAAAAAATTGATAAGACCATAGATGATGAGATTATCACCACCAGAGATGGCAAGACTCGAAGATATCTGATCAGTGGGAGAGGAAAAACACCGACTGATGATGTATGGTTGATTGGAGTGACTTGCAGCAGATTATTCCAGATGCTTTGAAGCAGTATGAAAGCATTTCTACCTCTGACTCGACAGGGTCGAATTCTCTCCCACTCGGGGAGAATGATGCGGACATCCAGACGTGTGTATCAGTGAAGGCGAAGACACATCGCCTCAATGTGGTTCGAGTGATCGTGAATTTTGTTTTATTTTATTTTAATTTCTTTAGTAGTTGTTTTCTTTATTTTTAAGTTTAGTCCCACATGGGTTATAATCTAGTAGTTAGGCTTTTTAAAGCCTATATAAAAGGCTCTTTTTCAATTAATAAAATAATAATTGCTGAAAGTTGATCAAATAATATTTGTGAGTGATTGATATCTCCAAATTCTATCTTACGAGTGAAACCCTAGAGAACCTTAATTTAAGAGTGTGAAATTCTAGCTAGTTATCTTTCCTACTCTTAATTAAAACCCTAACTCTAATTCACCCTCTCCCTCTTCCCGTCGTCTCTTCCCTCTCCCATAGTCGCCTTCTCCCCCTCTTCCCCATGTCAATCGCCACATGTGATGCCTCCTCTTCCTCTCATTCTCCTCTCTCCTCGCACTGTTTATGCTCCATCGTCGCCCATCCTCTTCTTCTCCTCCTCCCATCCTACTTCTTGTTCGCCTCTCGTTGCTCCCCTGCTCCAGCATTACCTCCGCCCTACTCCCGCACCGCCAACCCTCCACGTGTCGCCTCTGCCTCTGATCCCGCCACTGCCTCTGCCCCTCTCTTCGTTTCCACCCGTACAATAGGTCATCGTCGACCCTCCTTCCTCGCCTCCAAATTTGAATCTAACTTGGGTTCATCATAGAACCCAACCCGACCTGCTAGCAATTCAACCCACAACTCATTTGGGTTAAGTTCTCAAACCCGATTGCAAAGCTGACTCGATCCGCTAGCAGTTGTAGAACCAAATCCAGTTCAGATCCGACCCGTTTACAGGATCTGACCCGACTCGCAGATCCAAAATCTGCTCCTTCTGCAGAACCCTATCCGCAGCTACAATGTAGACTCGTTAAGCAGATCTAGACCCGTTTGGATTCAAAGTTTGATTATTCAGCTGTTTCTCAGCTGTCCAGAGTCTGATTCAAGTGATTTTTAGAGTTTTGGAATCGCGGTAGGCAAATCTATGCATCCATTACATATCGACAGGGCACTGAAGTCAAACTTGATCCTCAGTAGATGAGTTTTCTGAACACGATCTTATCAAAGATTATTGATATACCATCTGTAAAGTTTTATCTGCTTTGACTGTTGTCCACTTATATTGGTTAGATTGTGTGTATCTACTATTTTTAATTCAGTAGTCTTGATATTGATCGGAGAAACGTTTGCTCGTATAACATAGTGAATATCTATAAATTGTTTAGGACTAAAATTGTTAGCCTGCGCTTCTTTTTTGCTAACACATCTACTAGCGTTATTAGTTTAATTCTCTTGTCTGACGATCATAGCTTATTAGTGAAGTTAGTTTAGTAATTTTATCACTAATTTTTCATACGGGACATGCTTCACATCAGTAAATGAATAAGAGGACTGATGACAATACCATGTTGAGACATGAGTTTGAAAACATGAACTGTTCTTTAGCATTATTAGTTCCCAATATTTTTATAGAAGTATTAAATTGATTCTTCACTTCATAACAAAAGTTTTGAAATATAAAACACTTCAGAACAATTTCTCATTAAATACATCCAAGTAACTCGAGAATAATCATCCACAAAAATTATAAAATACTTGAAACCATATTTTGGCATTACTGAACAAGGACCATATACATCTGATGAACTAAAGCAAAAGATTGTTAGCCCTTTTATTGACTCTATTTGGATAAAGCATGTGATGATGCTTACTTAGTTGACATGACTCACAGTTTAAAAACGTAACATGATTTAAACTCACGAACTAAAAATTTTAAAGTTTGTAAAGATAGATGTCCTAACCAACAATGCTGATTAATAAAAATATAGAGCTAAAGCATACTACCAATTTGGGATCCAAATCCCGATAATACAATCTGCTACGCTCACGCCATGTGTTAATCGTCTTTCTTATTTCAAGTTCTTGAAATACATAATGCGTGAGAAAGAATGTCACTGAACAATTTAAAAATCTAATAATTTTCTGATTAATAAAAAATTTAAGAGAAACTTCATAATATAGAGTAAAGATGACAAAGATACGAGGATGTAATATAAGCAGTGTTTATACCTTGTACAGAACATATAGACCCATATGCTAGTATCACTGATGGATGAAAAGAATTAGAATCAAAAGATGATAATATACCTTTATTCCCAGTAATATGATCTAAACTCCTAAATCTATAAAGCAAGTGTGAGAAGAAGATGAAGTAGTACAAGTTGTGAAGTTACCGGTCTGGGCCACAGTAGATGTAGAGGAGGAAGATGACATCTGGGCAGTATGAAACTGTTGGTGTGTATATTCCTCATCTATCATACTTTTAGAATCTCTTATGAAACTAATCCTCTTTAGGGATTCAAAATACCCTAGCAAATGATCCCCTCTCGAGATCTAAACACCCAACAAATAAGCCAAACAAATGATGTTCCCTCAAGAACTAATACCCAAGAAATGATCCTCTCTCGGGATTTAAACACCTAATATACAACCCAAACAAATGATCCTCTCTCAAGATCTAAAACAACTTATACAAAATCACCAAACTCTCAAGTATTCAAAAAGAAGACATAATATTTAAAAGAGAATAGCATAAGAACTCCAAACCTCCTCCACTTTTTCCCCTTTTCCTCTCTTTTTACTATTTATTGTTCACATGAATAGTATCGCGGTGGTGTTGTTAACTGTAAATAGGTAAGTTTCCTTTTTTTTACAAATCTAAATTCAAATCAGATTTGAAAGAAGGAAAAAGAGGAAAGAAAAGAAAAAGAAGAAGAAAAGAAAAGAGAAGATGGTGATGGTGATCTTTTGATGGTGAATGGAGATGACGATAATGAAGGTTGTGAAAGATAGAGACCTTAGTGCTCTGATACTATGAGAAGATTTCGACTATGAAAATTAGAGAGTTGATAAGTCCTCTCTTTATACGCTTATTTATACGCAAATACAATTACAGCTCCTAACACAAATAAGACTCTTAATATCAAGTAGCAATATGACTCATAATTAAGTAACTACTTCTAATTATATAATGACGCATAAATACATAATAATTTCTAATTACAATAATTAATAAATATAATATATAGCACCCCCCCCCCCCCCCTCAAATTCACGATGGTATGAACATCAAGAGTTTCCCAAAAATAGAAAAATAAATGTTGAAACTGATGAAGTGCATAATAAGAGCTGTCAAAAGTGTGAAAAACAAGTTCTGAAGTACTTGAATTACTGATGTTGATACTAAACTGCTGAATTGTTGACATTGATATTCTGACTTGATGATGTTGAACTTGTTGAGTTACTGTCTAAACCAAAACCCCACTGAATTTGAACTGACCAGAACACTAAACGAAGCCAAAGCAAACCAAACAAAGAGCTAAACTACAAAATGAAGCTGAAGGAGAGACAAGTTGTAAACCATCAATTCGTGCATTGATCTAAACAAAATCTACTTCAAACACTAAAATACAGTGAATCCACTTTTAACAACTCTTTTTCAGAATGCTGAAAAACATGGTTTCAACTCCTGGATCACACAATCAGCCTCCAATCCACCAATATAAGCCCAAATTATTCCTGGTTGTCCAATCATCAACACCAATCCTGAAGGTTAATTAAGTACTTCTCATGCCATGAACCAGTCCCTGAGTTTTAATGTTTTAGAACTGACACAAGATCCATCAATACTACCTTTTGTCCCATGTGAACTGCATCACATGGCTACAAAAATTAGTGTTACATGTTCTACACAGATGGGATTCCAACACCACATTACACTTGACTCTTTCTTTCTTTGTTCACATCATCACATCTAGTGACAACCTAACACTAGTGATGCAAAACTCATGCGAGAGAACAGAGAAGCGGTTTCTGGAGGGGCAAGCAGATTTGAAATGGATCCGGAGCGGGTGTTGGGTTGGATCCTGAAGTGGGTTATGGAACAGGATGGATTCAGAAGAATGCAATCACAATCATAATAGTTGTTTGGAGATTGCAAGAGAAGATCGTGATTCAAGGATCATAAAGGAAGGTCTTCAAAAATCGGGAAGCAATCTGAACAAGTAGGATGAAGTCAAACTCAAACTGATCTATGCCAACTGCTCTCTCACAGGTGGATGATGAAGACGACGAAGAAGATGAAGTTGCAGAAGTTGCCAAAGACAAAGCTAAAGATGAAGATGGGTCGCAAATTTTGATGGACAAAGAATTACAAAAATCAAATCTGAGCACAAACCTCATGTGAAGAATCACAAAGGGAAGATGAATAAAAGGAATGAAAAGGAACAAAAATTAGGGTTGCCGAGAACCTTGAATTTCAAAGAAGAGCGCCAAAGACAAAACAGAATCAAAGATGAAACAGATCTTAATGAAGTTGCAGGAAAAAAATCACAGATGGAACAGATCTAAACTCAAAGAGGAACCAAGATTGCGAAGAAGAACTGCGAATGAAGGGTTAAAAGAGAGATTTCAAACAAAGTTCACATTGCAACGAAGATTCAGAGCTGAAGAAAATTACAAAAGCCAACAAATAAATCCCTAAACCTGAAGCTCTAATACTATGATGCATTTACAAAGGTAAATCTTTATTGATTTGAATGAACTACATCTTTATTGACTATCAAAGAATTATAAAATACAGTTACATAGAACTATCAGAAAATTTCTCCTTATATTACTCATACAAGACCAAATCCTACTCAAACTATCAACTGAACTCCAAAAACTACTAGGTCTCTATAACTAAATATTTCTATTTTATACTTGCTACTTATACCCATATCATGTTGTATCCATACTCCTTATCTGCACAAATGCAACATATGCCTTGATTGTAACTATATTGCAGTGCCAATTGGCATCTAAATATCCAACTCCAACAAATTTGACAATATTTGTAAAACTAAAAGAAGTAAAAGATATGAAAGGTTAACAAACAAAATCTTCCTTTAGGGAAAAAGACACTAGTAAATCAGGCACCTTTGGATCAGGGTTGTCTAAGAGAATGAATTGAGCTTAGTGGAGGTAACAGTTAAGATGGCTACAAAAACAAGGATAGGGACAGGCATGAGAGCAATGCAGGGTGTGCAAACTGTAGCACTAGTTTAGAATTAAATGACGGAGAATTGGATGGTATGCTCGTGCACAAAATATCGGATCATATTCAGGCGAGAAGGGCAACATGGATTTCTGATGGTGGTTCATAATTTGAAGAACAGAAATCAAGTCAGTTACGGCAGACGCAGCTTGCTCCAATCGTATTGTAAAGAAGGCTCTCATAAAACCAAGACTAAACGGAAAAGGCCTGATTATGGTGAGTCAAAATACTATTAAGGCCCCACTGTCAAACCTTGAGAGGAAATTATCTATCCAGATTTCTTTAACTTCCACAAACCAATAAAAGACCCAGCATAAATGTAAGTACCATGAATCTTCAACATGTAGTAGACAGGTAATAACTCCAAGTAGGAATCTATCCCATGCAACCAAGCAAAAAGCAACGATAAACTACCACTTTCCTCTTGTGCCTGTTGGCATGCTTATGATCCAAACACATTTGCAGCTGAAATCTGAAAAAAAGAACAGCTCTCTCAACACCCAAACTCATTCACCCATACACAGCTGCTTTTCATGTTTTCATGTCAACACCCGTTTAAAAAAAAAACATCCTTTTGACTCTCTCTTCTCCCTCACACATTCCTCCAACTGGATGGCCTTGGTCTTTTCCAGAAAATCTTGAATAATCCTGTCTACTACAAGAAACACAACCCATAGCCATTCATTTTTCAATATAATATTTTTAAGTGTACCTACCCCCCCCCCCCCCCCCCCGCATATGGCAATTGATTTTTTTTATGAGACTGGCGTGGCAATGGATAGAAGAAAACATACCCCTATTTAAAAACATGAAATTCTTTGGTGCGGGGGGGGGGGGGGGGGGGGGGGGGGGGGGGGGGGGGGGGGGGGGGGGGGTCACTCAACCAGCCAAAAACTCAGTAATTAAAAAGAAATCTTGGTAACTACATAAGAAGGGATCACTTAGCAAAATAATAATAGTAGTAGTAGTAATAATAATATAATAATAATGGTAATGGTAATAGTGATAAAATAGTAGTAGTAGCTGTAATGATAATTGTATAATAGACTGGCTTGAACTGAAGAACGAAAAAGAAGGGAGTTGAACCTCTTTTCTCTTTTCTTTTCTGTTTTTCTTTCATTGTTGGAAGTATGATATTTCCATCTAAATATGTAGATCTTCACATTTTATTAGTAAATAAAAAAATTTAATAATTTTTTTAACTTTAGAAAACAATTCTCTTCAAATCTTTTGAACCTTGAACGTTGTAATCAAAATATCATTCTTCTCAATAATTGGAAACTAGATTTCTAACATGTTCTAAGCACATGTACATAAAAATAACACTGTATTAATCTTCATATCATAACAATAAATCTTTTATAGGTGGTACTAAACTGCACAATAAATTATAATTTTCAATTTGAATTTGAATGTGATGGGTGGTTGGCAAAGATTTTTTTCTGATGTCTTTTTCTCTCCTAATTTAAAAGAGAGCAGAGTTATTGAGTTATCAGCTTATTTTTGAAATGGTGTGGTTTATAATAGTGCAATAAAATAATATAATGAAATAAATGGTATTATGTGCTGAACTTGAATTGACGGGAGTGCATAGAAAATTCTGCAATAAATGTGATTTAAATATTGAAATCATTAGAGGTTAACTTTTATTTATGTATTCAGGTGGTATATATTAAAAATTATAAGTTGAAAGGGTACCAAAATTAGAAAATTTTGAGCAATGTATCTACAAAACAATAAAATAAGAGAATTTAGAGAAAGAATGTCATGTGTGAAGATCTTGTCCTTTACAAACAAATCTCTAGGCTCAAAGTAATAAAAATGCAAAAAATAAATAAAAAGGAAGCATCTCATTTACTTTGTAAAGCAATAAGATTTTGTTAGTTTAATTATTTTTTGAAATATTATTTTTTAAATTTGCCAATAATGTTAATATGAACCAACGACTATAAATATTATTAGTGTTTGAATGATTACCCCACTCCCCAACAATATCTAAGGAAAACATATTTATTATATTTATTCACAAAGTTAATGTGAGTATTTCTTTATTTGACAATTACATCTTAGCATAAATTAACACCAAACTAGTCCAAAAATAATTGGGGGTCGATATTAACTCAAAGGCCCTAACTTATTCAAAACATTATGCAATATGCATGTCCTTCCATTCAAACATGACAAAGTATCAAATTCTTTTTCAAGGGCAACAAATTTAACCCAACTCACTTGCCTTCCTATTTGAGCCAGTGCATTAGTACACACCCAAAAAAATATACTTTACAGAGAAATAAGATTTGATTAGTTTAATTAACTTTGAAATACCAATCAGAGTTGGCCTCCCTAGTTCTTTAATATTTAGGATGCATAAGATCAAAATGATAACAGGGTTAGAACCATCCAGGCACTTCATGCACTTGAGTCCAAAAGATATACATTCACCTATCCCTTCATTGAATCCAAAGTAGTTTGAATAGTAAACAACAGCCATATTTACATTAGCTTTCATCCTTAATGAGTTTTAAGGAACTACCACACGGTCTCTGCCTTGACTCGATAACCTATCCTATAAGTACAAACAACTGGCTATGATGCCGTCAGGTGTACCAAGGAAGAGCAGCAACATATGAGTTTCTTTTTTTTGAAGACCGAAATTATAGGACAATTGCAGTCCACATATAGATGCAAATATGTCTAACTCTAAAAAGTAGGAGTAGCTAATGTCAACCTCTGATTCCAACATATGGCTTAAGGCCAGCCAGTGCCCCATAATGACTCTGATAACATAAAAAAAATAAGAAGAGAAGGGAAGGGAAGAAACTCCGGTTTGGGGAACTTGGTTTCATCTCCAAATGATAGAGGGACCAGCTGAACAAAATGACTAGAATGCCCTTAAAGTGACTTGCTTAGTATTAGAGTACTTTAATACGCATTCTAACAAGACTACTTTGGTCAATCCTTTCAATTTCAATCTATTGCAGCTCCATGTAGAATTCTAATTCAGAGAATTGAGAGTTATGGAATTGCAAGTACAATTAATGTTATTTGGTTCGATATATTTGTTATGTTGAAACTGTGGGAAACAGATTTATTGTTAGGTTGGATATTTCAGGAACTTTATACTTGATAATATGCATACAACAACCTTCCAATATCTAAGGTGGAGTCATGAGCCCCTTAACCCAGGGGATTGGAATTCTCTCATTTTAAGAGTGAATCCACTTTTATAAGGTACACGATGGTTATTGAGGATATATACATAATAAGGCCAACTTATGAACTTATATATATTCTTTGCAGTTGAAGACTTGGACCAAATAGTGAACATATGTTGAATTAGAGTTCTTTCATATTTTGATGCCTAGAGAAGACAATTCCAGAAAACACAGCCAGTCGTTGGCATCCAGTTTGTACCGAAGGAAATATGTGAAAATATAAGTACTGGAAATGGATTGAAAACATGAAAGTAATTAATACATTGGGATCACAAAACTAAGAAAATGTGAGTGAGCGGAGTTGAACTATATCACCCTCTTCAAGAGAAAAGGCAGCATGAAAAATCATACGAGTTATCGTGAATCGCCATCGCACGCTATCCGTAGTAGAAGAGAACAATATAACATGTAAGAAAACAGAGCGAATGAAATTAACGATACTACTGCCACCAAGAGGGACAATTTGGAAGGTTCATTAGTCAAAAAATTAGCATATAAAGTATAACTAAGTTATTGAGGGGCTTAGATTATAGGAGATGTTAAAGACCTAAGTTAGTCGGGACTAATAAGCATCCAAATGAGCAGATGAGAGACCAGGAACGAGGAGGAGAGTACTCAAAATTGACACAACTACATGTCATAAGAAGGATCTGGAAAAGCTTGTGGTGATCCAGAGGCTGCATTACTAGGATAGGCAAAAATCATAATCCACAATACAATCCCCAACCATGCAAATGTTGCTTATTCATAACTGATAAAGAACATTTTACTCATTACTTAGACAGCCATAACATATAATCAAAAATGGTAATGCACATCTTTTCTGC